>CM054003.1:23113788-23713788 GCA_028641665.1 Chelonus formosanus
GACACAAGTGAAATACATGACTCGTGACGAATTATTAGCATTGATAAGCTGACCTTTGGAGATTAGTATCAATCAGAAATGCATTTATGCAGTCCAATATTCTGAATATTGACTAAATTATTTTTTATTATTCTTATCATGTCAAATTAAACAAATTGGGATAATTAATAATATATAAAAATTAACTATTTAAAATACGCCTGAATTCATCAATTAATATTCTAGATGTTATTCAACATAAATATTAAACAACTTTGAATGACTATTACATCACTTGTGTTGATATATAATCAGTTTATTCATAAATTAAAAATTAGATTGTTATATTTTTTTTTTAGATTTTAATAATCCATGTACATTTGGGCAGTTCAAGACTCAAGCTTTTTGGTCAATTATTGATTAAATAATTAAGACAAATTTGATATTCAATGATGGAATTATGTAAATTTGGTTTACATAATGAGTTGAGTGCATAAACCATGGTTGATCAGTGGTGGTATAGTCTCTAGAATAATAAAAAAAACTAAATAAAAAAGAATAATGCCACAACAATTGTCCCTTTTATTATGGAAACAATGATATTTGAAATATCAGTATGACAAGTTAAGATATATTGAAAATATATTGAAGTCATTAGTTGATAATTGGCTGCTTAAAGTTCCTTTTATAAGTATGATAATAGGCTAGAGTCGTCTTTTTTTTTATATAAAATTATTTTTTCGTTGTTTATTAAGAATATAAAATATTGTACATAGATATTGAAAATGTAGTTATTAAACTGAAGTAAGGAGATTTGCTACACTTTTTCTGAGAAATTAATATCTACCAATATAATTGATATTACATTATAATAATTTTTTGTTACAAAGATATGAATACAAGATCTTTCTACAATAATAAATCTATAACTGTTACTTGGGAAAAGAAATAAAGATCAGGTTAAAAATGGTGCTAAATTGGAGTTATTATCCAGATTGGGCCGATTGTTAAAATGTACTATAATGGTCCAGACATCATATTAGCCAATAATAGACCCATTGTATAATTCTGTTTAAACTACTAAAAAGCAAGACTGACTCTTTTCTAACTTAAAATTCAATTCAAGTTAAATACACTGATGCAATGTTGGATATGATGTGCTAATTCTATTATCTATTAAAGTAGAATTAAGCAAATCATACTCCTAGGAATCGAGTGTACTTTCATAACTTTCAAGGAAGAATGTTGTGCTCCAAAAAATTCTAACTTTATCCCACTAAGTCACTACTTAGGATGTAAGATCAAATTCTTTGCAAAATAAAAGCCAGTGAGGTAATTTGTCTATTTAAAATAGTCAAAAAATAATCATTCTTTCTTTCTTTTCTTCCGAAAAGTCAGATCTTGTTTTTAAATTGCCTTCCCTAGGGTTGAATATAGTATACATTTGGTGGTATATATTTTCATGCAGGTATATTCCATATGATAGTAAATGTTTTTCAAATAAAAAGTAATAAAATTTATATACATAACGAATAATATTTTTCCTGTATAAATTGTATTATGCAAAACAAAAACATTTACATTAATCTAAATGATATGAAAAATATCTACTTTGTAGACATTTGTTTTTTTAAATATCCGTACATTTTTATCTAAAGAGAAGAAAGGGAAGGGAAGTGTATCATCATTAATAACACACTGAATGATGTATGAAATATGACAAAAAAAATCTAATTATCGCCAAGGACTTGTTTTCAATGCCTTTTATCTATAATTGTATAATTATTCAAATTACGCCCAATCAAAATGAAGAAATAAACCATGTAATTAAAGAATCAACGCAACGAATGAATATTATAAATGCATTATTCCTATGAAATCTATCAATAACTGAAAAAATTTTAATTTGAAGTTCAAAAGTATCTTGGACTTTTTTCATATCTGACGTGAAAAGAATAAAAAAACAGTATTGGCCCAATTACAAAGAATGATTAACTACATAAAGGCGACCCTTGCTACTTGTAATCACAGATGTAACAATTCTACCAATTATCGGTTTTTCCGTTGTTTCTCATGTAAAACAAGTAATTAAGATTTAAATATTGTTTGATAAAAATTGTAGGGAATCTTTTTTATTATGTTTAATGATGCTTTTGTCAGTAGTAACATTTAATGTTATTACGAATTTGAAAAAATATGTTGATTGCACGCCTTTTAAACAGTTGTTTTCATTTATTAAATTGCCGTTTGCATGCAATTGATTATATAGCTTTCCCCGTAATTATGCGGTCATTTTATGACGTCAGATTGAGTAAATACTACTAATGGAATAAAAATCTATTTTATTGTATCATATTTTCTCATATTCGTTGAATTTTATAGGTTTAAATAATACATTTAATGTTTCGAACATAAAAGACTTGTTTTAAAAATATATGCGATCAATTAAGAATAATTCTATAAATACTTGTAGATTAAAAACGATTTAGCTTTATCAAGTCGTAATGCTTCAATTTTATAATTTTAATATTTAAAAAATTTATATTAGTCTCTTTGTGATAATTCATGGATAAAAATAATCTTGGAATATACTTGGTAGTTTCAATCTTAATTTGCAATTTTTTTTATTGAGTCTCCATTAAATGTTTTTGATGAAGTAGAAACCAGTGGTTCTCACTTTAAAAAGTGTATTGATACGTTTGAATTTAAAAATAAAGTAAATTTAATTTTAATAATAAAAACATCTGAGGAGAGCACTTGCGCAAAATTTTTTTTCACTAAAAATCTATTATTATTGTTTTAACAATATTAGACTTTTGGAACATGCGTTCTTTCCGTTGTAAAAAAAAACAAAATTTTGATTTTACACATTTCTTTCATTTAAACTACTTCCCAATACGGAAGTAACTTACAATTTTTTTTAATCTTAAACATAGATAATAATTATTTTAATTGGTTATAAACATATATTTTCCATGACCATGATCATGCTAATGATAGAAAAATTAATTGGAATTTAATTTTTTTTATCAAATGTTCCTTATAAGAAATAATGTATTTATATTAAGTAATTAACTAAGTACATTTATTCATCTCATAGAATGAACGGGAGCATAAAAATTACCACATGAAAATGAATCACAATTACTCTACAGTAATTAGCACTAGAATGTGGTGAATTATAGAGTAATATCAAATTGCATGAGCAGATGGAATTTACCCTGCAACTGAAAAATTTTTACTCAGAAAACATGAGTATTATTTATAAAAAACAGTTTTTGCTTACATATTACTGGACAGTGAAGCTAAACAACATATTTATGATAAAATGATGATGTTGATTAGGAAGAAGAAGTATTAAATAAAACTCCAGTTACAAAAAAGTCTTTTTATATTCAAAACATAATCTTTGATGCTACATGTCATGACCTTCATCCATCAATCAACCTATTTTTATAGAATTTGATTGAATCAATCTTTATTTTTAGATAAAAACATTGTGGTTTAAATATCAAAATAATTCATGAAACACTCCAATATAATTTCCCATATTGAAAATATACTTTTGACAGGTATTTGTTCTTGATGCCAACACACTTTAAATTTTTTTAAGCAGAAATGAAAACATTTACAAAAAGATCCAACGTAGTAGGTTCAATAGATGCTTTCCATATTGGAACACAACTCGAAACAGTATGATTAAAATTGTGACGGTATTGTGTAATAATTGAATACACTCAACGATGATTGTTGGTGTCGTCTTATATATCTTAAGATCTTGGACGAATATTCAAACTACGATATGTATACACAGGGTGCTCTCCATTTAGGAACACAACTCGACACTCAGTACAAGCAAGCTTTACTTAAACCAGTCTTATACATACATTTCTACAGATTCATTAAGTACAATATAAATTTTAATTTTTTTCATCGATAAAGAAACAATAACTCTTTATATCTTATCATAACAAAAATACTTTAAATTATGACCAACCAATCAAACAATTTTCTTGTATTAATGTTGGAAATATTTTCTAACCTATAAACTCGAAGTCCACTATTTTTGCGACTAGAAATATAAAGCAGATTCTGATGTTATTGATTAATGAAAAAAAGTTGAAAGCAATTAATTATATTGATTTCATCATTAATCATTTAGAATAAACATAGTTTTATAATAAATTTCCGTCTTTCTAACCTGTAAATTCATGAATGATATACATTAGTACACACGATACAGTTTCGTGTACGTGCATGCAAATAATTACCAGATAGTTATGGGGAATACCAATGTGCAGGCTCCAATGCATCAGCGAATGAAAATGCGCGTCAATATTCACACGTGGAGGTGAACGTGTTTTCGTACCAACTAAAGTCATATAAATTTGTTCAAGGTTGGTCTAGTCCATATAATGTTCAAGTAAATCAAGAATAAAAGCTTCTTTCACCATTGTAAACATTACAATTAACCTTGCATTACTATTACTTTGTAAATCTATAATGCTTCTTCATTGTCGTAGTAAATCATTGTGTATTAATAAAATAGCATTATGTCTTTGATGGTAAAAAGTTAATAAGATACTATTAGAGTTTAATAATGTTTATATTTATTAAGAGTAGAAACAATTCATTTGGATGTATAATGATTTTCTTTCAATTTCATAATATCGAGATCTTTCATGTAGAACGAAAAGATGAGTAATAAAAGTTTTGTCATGAATTATTCATGATTTTAAGGATATGTACGTCTGTCCTATATTCAAATCCTGTTTTCTTATCAATGAATTCTTATTTTCTGTAAATACAGTTATGTGCTGATTTTATTAAGTAATAATTAAAATAATATTTAAAATGTTGTAACTAAGTGTAACCCTGACGATTTACGTCAATAAGTTTCCAATAATTGTAATTAATCTTTTCTTGTTATTGTGAAAAAATTTACATTTTTTTATTAAAAATGTTGTTATTTGTAACTGTGTAGAAATCAGATATTCAGTGACGTGTGGATCAGTTATTACCAGCAAGAAAAACTGTAATGATGACTTTTGAGAAACTTTGAAGAGAAATTTGTGCTTTTGATTTTCACTTGAATTAGGAAAACACATTTTTTCAGATTATGTTTTATCAATATTTATAATATTGATGAACATAACATAAAAACTCTAAAAATGCTAATAAATTTCCATGTTGAACTTAAAATACTCAATCTTTGTAGCTATTTAGATGAATTTTAATTGAAATGATTTGGATCCTTGTATATCTTGTAAGATCTAATTAAATTCAATTTTTAATTCATTTGTATTTGATCAGATCTTTTAGGAACCGATCAATTGTGAATCAAATTAAATCTTATCATATCTGAAAATGAATTCAATTGCATCAAATCTGGTTTTGTACTAGCAGATCTCGTTAAATTTTGTCAAACCTTTTCATATCTAATTTTAAGATCTGCTTCAGTCTAATTATGTCTATCAAGATCAAACTTACTGTAGGGTCCGAACAAATTGAAACATTTGATCCAATTAGATGTCATGCATATACTTAAATATGTTAATAACCTTTTGAAAATGATGTTAATGAACTCCAATGTTTTGGAATAAAAAAGCTACTTTACGATAAAAATTTTTTGATCACTTATATTTTAGTGGAGATGATATTCAAGATGTAAATTTTCATCATCTTCCACCTGATAAATTATCGATAATGATCAGATGATAGTTTAAAAACAAGTTTTATGCTGAATAATACTACCCAAAGATCAAATAATGCTTTCTAGATTATCAGTTATTTTTTAAAAAATAGCTACAAAAGAAAAATAATATATTCAAACTCAAAGACCGAAATAACTTAAATTTCTCGAGTATTTTTCCAACGTCATTTTATTCTAGTTAATTTAGAAAAAAGATGCAATTAACATTCACAGATAGGATCAGTTTTATTTATTTTTATTGAATGAAATGCTTTGAATATCAAATCATTTCTTATTTTCCTATTTATTTTTTTTTTTTTTAGGGACGATTTTGTTGTTATGGATAAAATTTCTTTTTCCATTGTCTTATAAAATAATGTAGATAGAATAACGTATTGTGTAAGCTTTATTCGGAGAAACAATGTTTGAACGATTTTAGATGTTCATAAGAAACAAGTTGAATCTTATGTTAAAGTCATTTATTTTATAAAAAAGTATCAACTTGATAATTTATAGAAAAAGGAATATGTAAAATTTAATCAGTTTAATTTGATCTACGATAGATCTAAAACAGATCAGCCTGCGTACTAGCTGTAAAAATCATACTATATTTGAGAAGATCAATACAGTTTTTTTTGCTAGACGTGAGATTTTATGATGTGTCTGGGGACCGAAAAAAAATCAAACAAAATTTACAAGCAACCTAGTGATACCAATGGAAAGTTTTGTCAAAATATCTAGAAAGATCGCAGACTGTCTACAGTGATTTACATAGATTTATTTTAACTAATTTTAGGATTAATAAAATTTAGAGTAAATCTATTTAAATAATATTATTTTTTCTTTTAAATATTAGTTTTAATTCTTTCACATAAATATAATTACCATTAATATTTATTCCAACTTCTTTAAAAATTAAAGCTTAGAAAATATGAATTGAAAAAAGAACAAGATCAGCTACTTTTACTTGATGTTGAACATCAAAGATTTGATTTTTGTTGGATCAATGACTGAGTTCATTGTTACCACTAAATATAACATCAAATAATTTCTCAAGTTCTAATAATTTTTTGCTTCAACATAAATAAATGATTATTCAAGATATAAAACAATATTTAATTACATTAACTTCTTCTTCAACAAATAAAATCACTCTTCTTCATCCATATTAAAACTCCAACCTTGAATTAATTGATAAAGGACAACAATTTTTAAATCAACATTCAAATCTTTCAATTTTTCCACTTTTTGTCTCACATGATTTCATCTAATTAAAATAACTCACTTTTCCAACAGAGCAACTTGTCCTTTGATTCATCATGAAATCAAAACAATAACATCAATGAATAACCAGATCAACCTAACTCAAATGAGAGTATACAACAGATTCCATGAACTTACTTGTGCAGAATTGAATGTCTGTTCATGTTGGTAAGTCGAGCTGGACAATCCAGAAGACGAAAAAAATAACTGCAAAACAAGTTTCCACATGATACTGAAAACCTTTCAATGAATAGACACCTTCATTTATGGAAAATAAGTAATATATTAAATTCAAATTAAAACAATACATTAATATCATCAAATAAATTTCCAGTGATTCATAATTTCCAAGAGTGTTGAGTTTTGCTAATATTTTATAGAGAGATGAAATTCTCAGAAGTTTATATCATATTATAATCACGTATAAAATCAGTAATTGTCAAATGTACAGAGTAAAACTACTGTGGAAATAGCCATAGATTTATTGCAAGTAACAGTGTCCTTCATCATCTGATCTTCCAGTTCCTCAAGAAGACCTTGATTCATTCAACAGGTTCCGCTACTTGCAGGTATAAAGAATGGAAAAACTATGATATATTTTCAATTATTTATTAATATTATAACTTTTTGGCTGCTATAGAAGCTTGTTGAATAGCATCTAACTAAAAATTTGGCTCTTCGGCAATTTTTTAATTGGATAAATACACTTTAATTGTCTATTTTGCTTGGACTATGGAACGAAAAATTATATCATCAAGGTCGATTAATAATTTATTGACTCTACCTTCAGATTACCGTAGAAATTTTTAGCTCTGCGTCATAATGCATGGGAATTTTTTAACTTCAACAGTCTAGCAATAACTCAGTGTAGTGATCGGTTTTGATGACGCTTGTCATGACGTGCATATTTTTAATGATGTTTATATTGAATTTTAAACTGTTTACTATAAAATTTTAAATGGCTATTTCCTCCATTATTAAAGAAATTGAAAAAAGTTTAAAAAATGAACGAAACTGATACTTCTGGAGAGGATACGACAAAAAAGCTAGAATTACATTCAACTATTTTTTCTGAGGAAATGCACACTTCAGTTGACACTAATAATATACATTTCTATTTCTTCTTAATCTCAATTAGAAATAAAGTAATACAAATATTCTGCAATAATAATGAATGATTTTTAAGAAATCCAACTCGTTTTTTAATTTTCATCCTAACTAATTAAATTGACTGCGGCTAATTCTAGGCTTTTTTTAGGTTAGTTATTTATTTTTTAAATTTAGTTGTTGGTTTTTGTAGAGGGCTCTAATCATAAACACAATACTTATTGTTTTTTATTGATAAAGTAAGTAGAATGCAATGTAAGATATCTAATTAGATTGAGTAAAATAAAAAAGAAATGTTAGAACAAACATATATTTACCATTAAAGGCTGCTTCGAGGTCAAGACACCTGTAAAATTCACATTTAAATATGGCAACGATAAAAACTATCAATGAAAATGTGATTTCAAAGTAATAATAAACTATAACTACTTTGATTAATTACATGTCAATCTGAATTTTTTCATTCTAATAATTATTTTCAAAATAACTCTTCGGATAATGAACAACAACTTGATTAAATAATCATGTATATTTAATTGCTTTATTTGCAAAATGTATTTGTGATTGTTTTTTTTTTTTTTTTTTGATTAATGTTATTGGTGGCGGCACTTCAAACAATATCACTATCAATGTATAATGCAGGAAGGTAAATTGTACTATTTGAACTGTGCAAAAAACAAAAAAAATATCAGATAAAAACAAAGGATGAATCTTTACTTTAGTTTAAGGAGTGAAAAAAAAGCTCACAATCACTTGTCATCAAAAAAAAAAAAGTGGAAAAAGAAAAAAAAAGTAGAAACAGAAGTTTCTGGCATACACTAGTAGTAGTAAAAGTGATCAGCGAGTGCAAGAGCCGAATGAACGCATCGGCTATTGGCCAAAGATCCACGTGCGACCACCACCTCCACCTTGACCAGTAGATCAACTTAGGTGGGGTGGTTATTTCTTCGGTCACTTGCAGACAATATTTTCCAAAGTCGCTCAATTTGTGTCTGCACTTTTGCACAGTATTGCATACTGCGAGGATCATTGAGCGAGTCCAATTGAAAATTTATTTATTCATTTCCAAAAGAGAGAAATAGCTTCAAAGCCAATGATCTTTGGTAGTTTGTGTTGCTTTTGAAAAAAGTTTTATGAAAATACGGAGAGACTTTAACGAGTGGACTAACACGACGCGCGTTCGGACACGCTGTCAATAATTGTTTATTGAAAATTTTTTAAAAGAATAGAAAAACAAATAGAATCAGTGATAAGAGTTTGTTTTTACCTGTAAGAAGTGAACATTGACAATTAATTATTTTTTTTTACTTAATATCAATAGACAAGATTTATAAAGTGACTCTTACCGTGATTAAGTATTATAAAGATGAAAGATATTATATCAATTTGGAGTAGACTAGCCGGACGAAGATATTCATCCGTGAATACAAACAATAATCAATCATCTAATGATGCAGATGATTCTTCAGATGATCCTAGTAGTCTCCAAATAAAATCTTCAATTGTAGTCAATCGATTTTTCAATGCTGCATTACCTGTTCACTCGAATGGCAGGCAGAGATGGCCAAAGAGTAAGTGGATTCCTTTATTATCATATAAAGTTGGCTGTAAAAGTTCTATAAATTTATTCAAGATCAAAACCTGTTTTTTATGATAAAAAATTTATATTTTTTTATTCTTGTAAAAGTCTTTGTACGAGTTATCTAATGCAAAAATATTTCATTCCGAAAAAGGTATGCACTGGTTATAAACCAGGACAAAAAGTTATCTAATTAAAAAAAATCTCGAATAAAGCTTAAAAATATCATCTTTCTTAAACATAAAATGAAAATAATTCAATGAAAAAATTTTCTTATCTTATTAATAAAATTTTTTCATTCAACTAAATTATATTTAATGAAAAATAATATTTATGGTAATTCAAGACTTTTACTATTTGCAAATTCGGGATAATTAAAATGCTTATTAATAAAACGTTTAAAGTGTTTAAGAATAAAACACTTGCAGTGTTTACAATGCTGAACGTCATCAACAAACTATAAAATTTCTGGTAAACGGCAAGGACCGTTTACAATTCGTCTACAAAATTGCGATAGTTTGTTTACGGCATTTAACATTGTAAACACTTGAAGTGTCTTGTTTTTAAACACTTGGATTTGCACTGAATGAAAATAGTATTTTTTTGGTCAATTTAATTATTACAGAGTTGTGATATGAATTATGAGATATTCTCTCATGATAGTACATTACGTGAGTTGGATAGGAACATTGTTTATTTACCTACCACACAGACCACCAAAAGAGATAGGATTACATGAATCATTAATTAATGGAGTTCAGAATGATGTATTCCAGAGAAATAGAGACCAATGCAATGCACCGTCAGCTTTCTGTGGTTATGATTATACATAAATATCTTTTAGTCTATTGCATGAAATTTCATGATTCTTGTTTAATTATTGCTATTGACTGCTGCTTATTGACTTGAATGCTATTAAATACTCTATATGAATAATGAATGCCCTAATTCTCTAAATATTTACTTTGGAGAACTCTTAACATTTAAATAAATTATTTTATGTAGAAAAGATTTGATCATAATTTTTTTTCGCATTCTGAAAGATGTATTTTGTGTCGAAAATATTTTTAAATTTATAAAATAGATTAATTATCAAAAAATGCATTTGATAACCTCTTGGATTTGTTTACTTTGTTCTGGAATTATTACACAACATTTTTAGCAAAAAAAAAAAATGAAATGTATAATATCATCTTAAATTAATTATCATACATTCAGTTTTTTTGTAACTTCATAAAAATAAATTTAATTACAGAATACAATAAAATTACACGCATAGAGTTACTAACATAAGTAAATATTAGATGAGAATTGAGTAAAAAATTTTAATGAAGGAATTTTCATCAAGTCTTCATTATTAAGCTGCTTGTTAAATATGATGAACTAATGTGAAGAAGTTTTTTTGCATTTAAAGAGTTTTGAAAATTCTAATTAATTGAATTTATCTATTTGAATAATGAAAATTCATTGATACAATGATGTAAAAAAATCGATTGAATTAAAAATTTTAAATAATTTTAAAATTGAAAGTAGGTCTGAGTTATAAAGAAATTAAGAAAATACATAAAGTCAATCAATCATGGAAAAAAAGTTGATAGGTAATAAATGTCTAAAGTGAAATATACGATAATAAGCAAGTCAAGTAGCACTTTGAGGTATGTCTTTTTTTTAATGACACTTCAAGTGCATCGGCCACCCAAATATTACTGTATTATGAAATAAGATAATAATGAGTATATTCAAATAAGTATAATTATTCACTTGTTAAACAATTTACTTTAATGTCATAATTTCAAGTTTGCACTGAAATTGGCGAATGTAACTGCTCATATTTCTCAACAATTATGAAATTTTTATCAGCTTTTCTCAATAAAAATGAAATCTATAGCTTTATTCATATGACTATACCAATGCTAAACTAATTTGAGGTAATTGTCAACAAGATGTGAGGGGCAAAGGGAGGAGGAAAATGACATAAATTAGTTGAAATATAGTAACGTATAATTTTGTACAATTGTACAACAAATATATGTTGACATAAGTTAATTCTGAATTCGGTAAATTCATTGGACCGTGCAATATTAAGTCTAGAAGTGCTTTGGCTTTCACTATACTAACAAATAACCGCACTAGAAAAAAAGCAATTGCTAAATAGACACTTGGCTAATTCAAATTCACCTATCTGCTTCACTGGCGCAATTTAGTCAATATCTCGCAATATACTTCTTGTCTTTTGCTTAAGAAAATGTTCAGTTCGTTTAACATCATGATTCTTTCATGCAATTGAATTCATTATATTCCTTCTCTACATAAATACTAGACAAACAATTTTTACACTGCAAATCATCATTGAAAATTTTGATTATATCCTTAATTATACTGAAAAAATAAATTTAAGTGTTCTCGTCATCGTATGTACCATTTTTATTGAGATAGAAGATGACAGCTTGGCTCACACAGTTGTTTTAGTAAACTGATACAGACCTGAAATGAGCATAACTAAAAAAAACTATCATTTTTTGATGATTCAAACCCTTGAACACTTCTTAATCACACTTAAAATCTTACAAAACTACTTCTTTCAAGCTAAGAACGATAATAAAAATAAATTAACGCCTGAATGTAATAAATCGGTAAATTTCCGATCGCAGATCCGCCGATTAAGATAATTTCCTGACAATCGTAAATGCACAAAAAAAATCACTACATTAGAAAAAGAAAAATTAATCGATTTTTTATTTAATATTTTCTCTCATAATTTTCCTCTACAAATTCATTCGGGAAAAATTGATAATAATAAATAATTAGCGTATTGAAAAAAAAAAATGTTCAATAACAGCTAATTTTATTAAAACAAGAGTTGAGTAAAAAAAATAAATAAGATATTCAAATCATTGAATACAATGTATTGAGTAATCACAATTCTTAAAAGAAAAACTATTCAGTTAATAAAAAAATTAAACGAATGATATAATGATTATTGTCATCATTTTACAAGAAAATCTTATTTGTTGCCACTGAATAAAAAAGTAATTGTTAAATGACCTATGTGAAACGTGCTCGGAATTGTAATTTAAAAATTTAACCTCTTCTCTATTTCCTTGCTATAATGATTACTTGCTAAATTAAAACATTCCATATAAACTTCCGGTTTCCATTTTTGATCATCTTGAATCATCAAGATTTACATTTAATCTTCAAAATTGATCATAAGTTATAAGAGTGATATTATCGAAGTTAAAATATTAAAATAAATTTAAATTTTATCAATTTAATAAAATTTAAAATATCAACTTGCAAATTATTTTTTTACCCTTTGATTGATTACTATTACGTAATTTTTCTTGTAATTTATGTTGTCTAAGTGTATTGTCCCTCAAGATATTCATGACGATTCACCAATCATTAAATTAATACTTGATTGGAATAAATAAATAAAATAAAATAATATAATGATTTATTCCTTTTATTATTTTAGTTTCCATTGGTATTGTTTTTAGACTTAAATTTGTCATCCAAGTATTTTAAGAACACAAACAAAACTATTTATTCATTCATAACTGACAATGTAAAGAATTCTATAAAAAATAATTGAACTTGTTCTTCCTTTATTCGATGACAGGTTCAAGGAAACTTGGATATTTATTGATTCAAAGTTTTTTATCTGCAAAAGTAATCGTTAAATTTATATGGCCATTAATAAATCAGTTATATTGCAAAATTCATCGTAAAATGTAATAAAATTGCAATAAACTATGAATAATAGCATAAAAGAGATGATGTACAATGACAAATTAAGTTTATTTATTAATCAATTTTCTTAATGAGAAGATTAAACAATCATTAAGAGTCATCAATAAAGCTCAAAGATGATGACTATATGCGTACATTTAAATTTTACAACTACCAAAAATTTTTGAAAAATTAAATAAAAAATTAGAATTAAAATTAAGAAATTATAAACGCTCCTTACCAAAAATGCTATAGTTTTTTTATGGCGTCTAACACTGTAAACACTTAAGTATTCTATTATTAAACGATTTAAACGTTTTATTACTAAACACTTGAATTTTCCCGGATTCACAGTGTAGTTTCTTATTAAATGAATAATCTTATTTTGCAATTTTAAAAGCACTTCTCTCAAAACATGATGTAATTTTTTTTAAAGCATACTAATTATAGTTTTAAAGTATTTGCACTTAATGGAAAATCCAATTCGTTTTTCTCAACATTAAATACCGTCGTAAGTGTTAGAAAAAAAAGTGTCATTTAGAATACTTACGATGACATCAAGTGTTGGAGATGTTGCATGTCATTTTTTACTTAAATAATAAATAATAAGCGAAAATGAGATAGTGTTATATTAACATTATCGATTGTGTACCCAATCATTAATAAATGATTCGCTACTACCATGAGTAAGCGACACAGAATAAATTAAAGTCACTATTCCGGTCGAAAAGACTTTCACCTTGATCTTGACATTTAAAATAAATATTTTTGATGATGATGCAAAGGATTATTTAATTCACATATGCAATATTTTTTTTCCAATTAATATTTAAAACATTTCCTTATGTTATCATCAATATTAAAATAACGTAATAGTATTTTATTTATTTTACTATCCAAAAGTAAATAAAATGTAATTTTGGAATAAAATTTAATATTTATCCAAAAAAGGTTTCATTGAAGGATTATTTTTTGTTTAATATAGATAATTATAATAACCAGGATGTTGAATAAATTATACGAAGTAAAATTTATGAAAACTATTAAAAAATAATGTTCAAGCTTACTAACGATGTAAAAAAATGAAACCTCCGGTTTTTCCTATGGTAATTATGTGGTGGTCAAAGCTGAAGCAGACTTTAGCACAGCCTCAGTCAAGGCATAGGAGCAAGGGACTGGGCATTAAGATCTTGAGCAAGATTGCTAACGTCACGAAACTGGATGCACTTTTAAAAAAAAACATAGCTAATAAGAAAAACAAAATTGCTGAAAAATGACGACTTAAAAACCGGTCTTCTTTTCTAGAAGCATCTATAATACGTACTGATTCCAAACAAAACATTGTTTCATCCAAATTTGCTTTGATTAAATATTTACACTTTTTTAAAAAGAAAAAAAGGTCATTAATTTTCTTACTTTTATATGTGTTTCATAATATGAAATATCAATTTGTATTAATAATTAATGAGAAGTTGAAAAATTCATCAATGATTTATTCTCAAAAAATATTTAATATAAAAAATTAATCCACGTGTCACATTTTTTATTAAAACCGACTACATAATATTTATAAAATAAGTCAAAAACAAATTATTCTAGAAAAAGAAAAACCGAATGAAAAAACCATTTATGAGCATATGTCAATGAATTGATACTTTTTTTTAACATTTTTATTGCTGGATCTTCCATATGATGGAAGAATCATAAAATAATTTTATCATCAACTAACAACTTAGATCTTAATTTTTTATATCACTAAAAACAGTAATGATATACAGCTTTTATATTATCTATATTTTTATAGGCAACATACTTACCATCCTAATAAACGTGCTAACAAATTTACAAGCTGTAATGTGGATACTCTTACTCATTATATTGAATAATCACTTAAAAGCTGGATACTTACCTAAATAGTTGCAATTCTATCTTACATTTATTTTCACTCCCTACCAAACTTTTCAGTCCACTCAGCAAAAAGTTATCTGATAATCATCTTCATCCAGAGCCGGATATCTTAAAAGATATCTAAGAGACATCTTATGCGCTGTTTTTAGACATCTATAAGATACCTCAAAAAAGCCACCTGCAAAAAACATATGGAATCAGTTATCTGCTAGGTATATTTGTTCAGATATCCATAAGGCATCTTAAAAAAGATATCTTATACATACTTCATTATTGATAGCTAACTATTATCATCCAAATATGATTCCTTCATTTATCAAATCCAACTTTAACTCCATTAATCACTTTGATATGATTTTTCAACTCATCTTCAATTGAATAACTCAATAAGTCAGCAATTTATTTCCGTAAATAATCACATCCTTGGATTATTTTTAGCTATTAATGTTAGTTTACCAATGAAAAACATAAACAATTAATCATACAGCAATAAATGAATTAATATCAACATAATTGTGTACAGACAATTACATCAACAACAACAAAAAGATGCTTTCAATCCTTTAACAAGTGTAATCGATCTTTAATGTCTGACAGATTCAATTAATCAAATAAATGAATTGATATATCAACAGATACAAAGTTTATTATATTCATATTAATTTTATCATAAACTTGTCACAAGATTCGATGAATTGCAAAAATAGTAAATAGTCTTAAAATAAAGATAAATGCAGTAGACAAAATAAGATATTTTCATGAATCTGTGCTATTATTCAATTATACGATTATGCAACGAAATTTCTGTCAGCAAAGTGTTACTGACCACGATATTTACAACAAGAATACTTGGATTATTTTTACTACAAAGTGCTTGTACTTTCAAACATAATTCTTTGTGACAAGTAAGACAATTACATAAATACTGTTTACTAACTGTAGTAAGTTTATATCACACTTAAGTATTTTATGTCTTCATAACCTATCTAAAGCCATTATACTCACCAAGTCATTCCTATCGAGTACGCAACCCCAGGAAAACTTGCAGAAAAATGTCAATTGCAAATATAACTCTGAAAATTTGTATTCATAGCGTCATTGTAGATTACTTAACTTTCTACATATGTATATAATGAGAATGCTATCAAAATTTATTGTCATATTCTTTACTATGTTAGGACTAACTATCTGTAAACGTTTTATTATTATTAGATAATTTGATATTGATCAATAGTCGATAGATTTAGCAACAATATAGTTGATTGATAACTGTTTAATACTCTATACATGTTTAGTATTGTCTATTCTATAATAATCCATTTATACAATACCATCAATTACACAAAGCCTTAGAGATTAAATATTGTTGCACCAACAACTTGATCAGATAATTGTTTCCGCAAGTGTATATTATAATGATTTTGAATTATTACAATCAACAGTTGAAAAAATCTGCCGATTGAATACCTTGAACTTTCACGCTGCTTTAGAGAGTCTATTTGTCATGTAAACATCCTTATTCCACATACTTGTCGTGGATAGAATTATGATTAAGGTCACAATACGATTGTAAGTTTGTAAAAAATTAGTGTTAACTAATCGACATATTTTTATAAAAATTTTCAATCTAAAAATATTATTATTCCATTAATAACTGGAATTGTTTTTAAAAAATGATAAGTTATGTTATTAAGACGCTTACACTTGTTATGTTGGTAAGACTTTTTTTGATTAACAAGTTTGTGTTTATTATTGTATAAATTGGAATTGTTTATATCTAATATTAAACCATATATTATCTATTAAATTTTAATTGACTATTAGAATGTTGGAGTAACTCATAGTCATCCAAATATCTACTAACTCTGACATGCATGCTAGAGGGACCAGTGCTAAAGTTTAGCAATATAATACATAATGACATCTTGCTTTGTCTTTTAGTTTCCTGATGAAATATAAACCATATTTAATAGTCATTCCAAACTATTTATTTTAGAAAAAACATATTATTGTAACACAATAATTTTAAACAACTTAGAGTTACATACACCTTTGCTATACCAATAAACATAACCAAATTACATAAATTAATTTAATATCCAGACTCATCAGAGAATGCTGTAGGATTAGACTTCTGTCCTAGAAACCTAATTAGAAGCTTGAAATTTAGGGCAAATCTCCAGCTGTAACTTGATCCGAGAATTATTGTTTCGAAATTTAATCCTTTAGATATCGACAAAAGTGTGTTAAAAGAAAAACTTCACATATTGACAACTAATGAATGTCATGTTCTAGTTCGTAGTTAAGGAAGTTAACTTCAGCTTTCTTCACACATACGAAGAATGAAAATTGCCAAGTATTTGTGCTAATTACCTAGTAAACTAGCTTTTTTCAACTTCAACAAAAACGTCGAAAAAATGGACTAACCTAGTTCAATGAACACTATAAGTAAATGTCAACGAGAACATTAAAAATTAATTGCCATTCAACTTCCTTGATAGAGAAACTGGCACGGATGGCTCTTGATGATTTTTATTAAATATAAATTACACATCAATCCATTCGTTTATTTTTTTGAATATGAATAATGTATTTATATGTTGGAATTAAGTGGACTGCTGCAGTAAACAGATCGTAACTTTTATAAGATGCAAAAAAATATGAAAATTATTATTGGATCATTTTAATTATATTATTAGTAATTCTTATAGCAGGGATTAATTAAATAATGGATTAAAAAATTGAAATTAATTTTATCCAACAGGTATCTATACGTTGATGACACTGGGTCTCCTTGGTTTGGTTTTTGGTTGCTTGGTTCTCATAGTTCAACCCTATGAACTTCTTTTCAAACTCAAAGTCACATTCAGTGACAATGGTGAAATATTTGAACTATGGAGGAAGCCACCCGTCGATCTCTATCTTAAAGTTTATCTCTTCAATGTCACCAATCGAGAAGAATATATTTCTGGTATTGATAAAAAACTCAGGTTTCAGGAAGTTGGCCCCTACGTCTACAGGTAATTAATATGCATGAATTAATTATTTATTTATACGAATATAAATATTCTTATTATTGCAAAAGACCTATTTAAATATTTTGTTTAAATTTAATAATTGAAATTTGCTGTTTTAGAGAAAAATTAGAACATTCCAATGTTACTTTTAACAACAATGGAACTGTTACGACAATTCCGTTACATCCCCTTGAATATATTCCAGAGAAAAGTAATGGAACTGAAGACGATATTTTAATTCTACCAAATATAGCATTGCTGGTGAGTGTAAATTTTAAATCATTATTTAGCTGACATTGTTATCATCTGTAAACTATACTTAATCCAATTATTTCATTGAATTTAAAGTCGATATTTAAATAATCACATCACTAAATGAAAATACTGAATAAGGCAAAGTGTAAAAGAGTCTCCAGAGATCTAAATTATACAATTTCCAATACTATTAAATAGTCATTAACGGTATTGAACTGTTATCAATGTTGTTTAATCTTCACTGTTCAATTCACTGTCTCACCGTAATTATTTTTTTTTCTAAATGGAATGCATAAAACTTTACGATGACTTTGAAATATGAAACTATGTAAAAAATTTCAATTTTATTTTTAATCTTATTAAAATAACATCTCTAATTACTAGGAATTTGTAACAAAAAGTAAATTGTTTTTCATTTCCGAAACATCACTTCTAGCTCTAAACTCTCTAAGATTCTATCGGAAATTACAATAATAACAGTATGATGGGCTTGAATTACATCGGAATTTATTAACAGCTCTGTATAACTATCATTATCATTGTCATCACAACTTGCTTGAAGAAAGATTATTAATTAATAAACAATATAAAGTATTAGTTTATTATGGACCTACTTCAAATAATAGTCTATATTTAATTAGTCTCATTAATTCATTGATTAATTCATTTTATTCATTCTTCTAATTAGCTAATTAATTTATTAATGAAGTTTTACATTATGAAATACATATTTAGCCTCATAGTAGTTATGGTTATCACTTTCGATTAAAATTATTATAAAATTTTCTGATACGTTTTTAAATTGTTAAAACTAGTAATCCACTTGGAAATCTATCTTACAAATTTTCTAAAACTATTTATTTCACAACGATCATTTCAGCAGATACTCATAAATAAACATACTTTGTTGAATATATTTCAGTATTTTCTCAATTAAATTTATCACACAGTTTCACATGATATTCCTACTAAATGCATTAATTATTTTTAATAAACAAACAAACATATTTAATGATAAACTGTAATTAGTTAAATGCTCTATAACACATGCTTGCGTAATTAATCAAAAACAATAATTAATGATAACACTGGTATAATCTTAAATAATTTATAATGAAACAAATTATTTAGGTCATAACATAAATTGTATTTTAACAATAATATTGTAATGGATAAAAGATGATGTTGATTTAGAGAATTAATTTTGTTAAAGATTAATAATTTACTGATGTAATGAATAATTTATTTTGACAAAAGTACCTAAAAATATAATTAAATATTTGAACATGACTTGATTAGCATACAGTTCATTCAAAGCAAACTTATGATTGTTAGTCATAAAAATGCATTGACTGAGGTCAATGCCTGAATATCATAACGGGTAGATCACAAGTTACTAAAAATATTATATTAACATAGAAAAGAAAAATATTGTGGAAGAAATATGAACAAAATAAAAATTTAAAAAAAGAATGATATCACTTTAAGCAAAAAATTTTCCACTCTTGTTGATAAAAAAAAAATTAATGACGTCTGTGAGAAAAAAAGAAACCGTTATCGCTGTCTTTTTAATTAATTAACCTGTTTAATATTCCTAAATAAAATAAAAAACATTTCAATACTTGTAGTAATTATCAGAAAATGGAAAAAGTGAATAACTAGATGTGTTGAATATAATTTTCCTGACAACTATTTAATTATGATTGAATAATGACTTTATAATGCGATTTGGTTCGTGGATTAAATGCAATTAATTGATTTGAATACAAGTTAATTTAATTTTATCTTTTTTGTTACAAAATATAATATGAACAACAATATTACAAATTAGATTCAATGATTGAATAAGATTCTTATGATTTTAAAAAATGCAATCATTACTTTTTATAACAGTAAATCAATTAATTTGAATCATTGATTTAAATAACTTCTACATTATTAATAAATTTTGGCGTACAAAAAACGAATGTAATAGTCAAATAGTGTAACAAAAAAAAGTAGTCCTTTGCAAGTAAAGTAAGAAATCGAAACTGATTTTTGATTTATAGAAGAAAAAAATGGCTTGGATTATTCAAACCAGAAAGAAAGATAAAATGGATTCCAATTAATTATTCTCACTTTTTTTAAAATGATTACCTCTCGGTAAAAACAAAAATACGCCTCCGAATATTCCAGAAACATTCCACATTTTTTTTAGCATAGAAATAAGTATAACTAAATGGAATAGACACAAAAGTCGAGGTCAGTTCACAGGATTAATGATATATTTTGTTTTCGGTATTCAGCCATATCTTAACTATCTTCCGAGTTCTGAATCCGGTTTTCTCGAGGTCAGTTACATTCTTTGTAAGATCATTTTAGCAGGTATTTGACGTCTTTATAAACCAGATTTGATTGCAATCAAATTGCTCACCAAGATCATTTTCTCTCCTATTACTCATTTTTCCTTATTCATGGAATAAACAAAAAAACTCCATAATTGACTTATTCCTGTCACAAAAAAACAATATAATTGACTAATAAGAAGGTGAAAAAAATACCATGATAACATGAAATTTCATTGGAATTTATTGTAGTCAACAACAACAAATGCACTATAAAATTTCTAGAATCATGCCAACTCATTCTTGAATAAAAGTATATCATGCAGATATATATAAAAAAAACATACCTTCAACACTCACACGCGAGTTCTCATGAACTTGACTCTCCAAATATCATCAAGGTATCATCGAATGTTCCCGAGATTGCTCTGCTTACCTTGCCAATCTTAATGAAACCGTGAACATTCTCAAAGATCATCTTTATTGCAGAATCTTTAATGATTATTCAATAAGAGCCAATTGTTAACATCTTCAGTCATTTCTTATACAACTTTTTATTCATGTTCAATTAATCTGATCCTTCAATTAACATCAAAGTCTTTGTATTTTCACGCTATTTATATTTATAATCTTTAAAAATTCAAGTAGTCCCAAAACCTAATCGAAACACTTGCAAAACTGTTGGATTTTATTAATTAATTTTTGTTGATATTAAAATAATTTAGCAGTAATAAATAACAGTTATTACTGATTATTTTACATTAGCCAAATATTTTTCTTTTACTAGTAAATTTTGTTAAAAAGTTTTATTAATAACATAACCATATTTATTCATATTGTTATCATAGAACACTTTTAATTATATGCTATGATAATTTGTTATAATTATCAGTAATTCTTCGACGTAATTCTGATTAATGAGCAGCATCTGGTGAGATAAATTATTCTTAAGCTAAGAATCAATTAAATAGGAACGTTGATTAGAATAAAACAAAGATGGCACATGCGAGATTAATCGTTGGAGATTTTTTTCATCACCAAGAGCTTTTTTATTATGTATTAAATGCTCAGATACAAAAGATTCTCAAGTTGTAGAATAAATAAAAAAAAGTTGGTAATGGAATGAAAATGTGATAAATAATGAATGAAATATCTTAGTAAAAAAAAAGCAAGGCATGCAACTATTACTGTATTACGTGGTTTCATACCGGATATAAATCATACAGATGATCACTGTGACGAAAGAATCTGTCTACGTAATCGGTTATTGACAAGAATAAATAAACTCTAGGAAGTCTCAAATACTACATTTATTTGCATATTAATTCTAATCCAATCTAACTGCTGTTCGTTATGCTAAGTTTCTTGGTATCCGGTATTTTCTCGTGGAATATTATTTTTTGTTGAAGTTAAAAAAAAATAAAATCTACGGAAATGTAATATCTTTAGCATGTGGTTAGCCAAGTCGCATTGATGAATAATAATTTGTGTTACCATATCAAAAAAATCCAACTCTTTTATTGTTCATTAGTTATTGAGTCATTCTCAATCATGAAAGTTTTAAAATAAATTAATAAAGGTCATTGTCAAGATTCGGAAATATTTACTTATTCATTTTGGAAAAAGCAGAAAAATTTTATCTGGTGAAGTTGATTTACTAAACAGATGGAATGAAAAAGAATGTTTAAAAAATTTGATAGACTCTACTTCAAAACATGAGAAGACCAAATATTAGATATTAAATGAAAGTAATTAAAAAAATGAATGTTTTGTGTGAGTTTATATTGATTTCTGAAGATATTTGGATATAGATAGATCTTGATTATCAGACTAGTATGATCCAACAGATGAAAATTAAATCTAATCAAACCGAATCAATGTATGATATTAAATACCACTTTTTTAATTTCTTTTAAAATAATAATTAAAATTAATTTTTGTTTCAGAGTATCGCTAATGTTATGAAAGACTCATCATACATTTCACAATGGGGATTGAACGTTTTAATCAGGCAGACTGATTCGCATCCCTTAGTACAAATGACAGCTCGAGAGTTCATGTTCGGTTACAAATCTAGTCTCGTTACTCTTGGGAATAGCGTGATGCCATCTTGGATTAAATTCGATAAATTAGGATTGATTGATCGAGTGAGTAATAGAAAACATTTATTACTAAAATAGTTAATTAAAAGGGTTTTTGTATAAATAACAGTCATCATTCAAAGATGAAACAGTAAAAGATTTCAACATTTTACAAGTAAATCTTCTGAAGCAATAAAGTAAATAATAAATAAAAGCTTTGATGAAGATTAATGATTTTTTTTTCTGAAAATCACAGATGTACGATTTTGATGGAGATTTTGAAACTGTGTACACCGGTGAATACGACGTTAAACAAACTGGGTTAATTGAGAAGTACAATGGAGATGTAAATCTACCTCAATGGCCTGGAAAATGTGCAAATGTTGATGGGTCGAGTGATGGTGCCAAATTCCCTAGCTATATTCAACCCAATGATACTCTATTGTTTTATAGAAAAAGTCTCTGTCGGAGTGCACAAATGGTAAATAATAAAACAATCAATTTACATGAAAAACAAACGTTTAACTAAAACAACTATATAAATGATGAATGTTATTCTTCCATATGAAATAACTTAGTTTATATATCAGTAATAAAAATATCAGAAAGAGATCGTAATGAATTTCATTCATTTATTGTTATTATTAACAAAGAAGCTAAAAATGTATAATAAAATTGATTAAGTAATACATAAATATTGCCAAAAAATTTTAATTGTTATTTTAAAGTAATAATTAAAAACATACTTACTAATCGATAATCAATATTGATTTTTAAAAAAAACCTTTTATTAAATTTTTAGGTTCGAACCGGTGAAAAAGTTGTGAAAGGTTTACACACTTATCGATACAAATTTATGGAAGATGAATTAGATAATGGAGCTAATAGACCAGAAAATAAATGCTTTTGTCGTCAGGGACGCTGTCTACCTCCAGGTCTAGTCGACGTCACAGACTGCTATTACGGTAAGAAAATGTGATTAAATTATTAATTAATTGCCAATCGCTGACGTAAATCTCAATATGATTTCTCTAGCAGCGATTATTAGTCAATAATATAGGAAAAAAAAGTGGAATTAAAAAAATGTAGTCTTGATAAAAAATTAATGAGAAGAGAGTAAAATTTATTGATTGTTTCTGATTATTATGAGTAAGATAATTTTTTTTTTTTAATGAATTAATGATGAGGATTTATGTTTATTACAGGGTTTCCAATAGCATTATCATATCCGCATTTTTATAAATCCGATCCATCACTTTTGGAAGCTGTAGAAGGACTTTCACCAGTCCAAAAGGATCACGAATCTTATTTCTTTATTCAGCCTAAATCAGGTCTTCCTGTCGATATAGCTTTTCGGTTTCAAATAAACATGGCACTTCAAGACATCAGTCGTATTGCCAACGTTGAAGGATTTTCCAATGTTGTGCTGCCATTACTTTGGTTTGAAATAGTAAGTCAATTTTTTTCTATATTTATTCCCAGTCTTCAAATAGACAGTGATTTTATACTTGGTATATAATTTTACAAACGTTACTGAGTAGATTGATAGAAGAGATTTGTAATAGATAAAAAGATAGCATTAGTTCTGAAACTGTCACTAGACACCGCATTACCATTCAGATGTCCGCACGCGAGAAATCATACCAAGTCTATATCGGCAAAAGGCTTTAACAACATCATATTTTGTTTCAGGGAATGTATGAACTGCCAGAGGCTTTAAACAACAGATTCATTTTGTACATAAATGTTTTACCAGTTGTTCAAGAAGTTGCTGTTTATGCATTATTTTTGGGGGGAATTATATTCTTAACGTGGAGTGTGGTGAAAATTCTTCTATATCAACCTAAAACTTCATCAAGCAAGCCTACACAGTGGTTTGAAACAGAACTCCAAAAGAAAAGATTAAACTTCTTCAATGATAAACGCAGTTCCTTCAGGGCGAAACCGATGGATACCTATTATAATTCTTTACTTGAACCAAAAGAAGAAATGACACCGATGACTGCAATGGATAATTCAGAATTCAAAGAAGATTTAGTATGATTTTATTTACATAAGAGATAGAGAACTGATTAGTAAATTCTGATAAATATGTGCAACATGAAATTCACAAGTTATACACTGATCAATTAGTTTATTATTTATTGAATTTGTTGTCGAATAAGATCGAAGAAATTTTTACAAAAAAAAAAACTTAGCCCATCAGATAAGCTCATACTTTATATAATGGAGGGAGTTTTTTTTACTTTTCTACCAAGATCAATTTTTAGATTGTGATTGAATGAATTTCATTCGACAAAAAGTATTATAAAACAATAACATGACATAGAATAACCACTTTTTCATAATTGAAATCTGGTTAAATATCATTGAAGATATTTATTTCACGAATTTTTATGACTCAATTAAAAATTTGAAGAATATAAACTTTGTTTAAGTAGCTTTTAACATTTGAAACAAATTTAGAAATTGGTTTTTATTGATAAGCTTCAAACGCGTTTAATAACTGTAAATATGTAAATAACTTATGCTATTGTTAAAAGGACTAGTTTTTATGTTAATAAAAGCGTTGACTTTTATAGAAGAATTAGTTAATCAATAATTTAAATTAGACAATGAAAATTTTAAATAGTTAAAAATATTATCAATATATATTAATGATAGTTATTATCTCAGGAAAGAAATGATATTTAATCTGACAAATGTGATGAAACATTTTACATTGTATGAATGGACATTTGAATATTTAACTAATAATCAGATTATTAATGATCATTGATATTTAGTGACATGTTGATAAGCATATTATTTAATGTACCTCATTTTTTATTGAATAATCCAGATAACTTTTATTCCATTATTGAGAAGATAATCAGATAAAAATTAAATTAAATCATACTTTATAAAAGATAAAGGAAAATAATTGCATTATTTTCAGTTTAGTTACAACTCGTACTCTATTTGAAAAAATGAGAAACAAAACTGTTTTTATTTAAATATTTGATCAAACATAACAATTATTTATTTATAAGTGATCAACACTCTTGCCTAACTTTATCAGCATTTTGAGACCATATTAAATATTCATACAATGCTTTATAACAATATATCTGATTATATTATTAGCTTTAAAATCATTTTATAATTATATTATGTACATAGGAACGTAACAATAATGTTTTTGTCATTTATATTGTCATATGTTGGATAACATGTAAATTATAATGTGTAAATCTTGCCAGTGAAGTATCGTCAGTGCGATTTCTTGAATTATTGCTCAATAAATAATTTTTTATATGAAAAAAATCGTTTTTCATTGCATTTTATATTTATAATCACTAATGTAATTCATACATAATTGATAAGATTGTGAAGCAATAATATATTACACACCATATAAGTTTAATATATTACACCACAGAGAAAAATAGCACGCGCGTAAGCGCACACGATTTTTTTACTTTCGCTGGGGAGGAAATTGATTACTTTGAGAACCGGGACGAAACTTCAACTTTCGGAGGGGCTACGACAACAATTGGATTTTTAATATTTCCATAACAAACAAAAATTCATAGTAACAATAATAATGAATAAAGGCAGGTAAGGAAAATAATTAAACCATTAATTAAAAGCTCTAACTCACTTTATTACACAAATGTAAAAGTTTGCGTACAAACAAGTTGACTTTTTATATATTTTACAGTCGAAATCCAATGGAAGATAGATAAATGTATATTTATTTAATTTAAAATAATTACTTATACAATATCAGTAAATATCAATATACACTTAATTATCAATCATATCCGATTATAACATAATTTGGCTTGAGGCTAATATGGAAGTTTTTTCTTTTGGATTTAATCATTCATCTAATATTTTAATAAACTTCCAAGATTCACTTATACCTTAGTAACCTAATTTTGAAAACTAACAAAAAATATCATCTGAATGATTTTTTTTTTATTTTTAAAATCAACATCTACTTACTTTTCTAACATATCAATTAACTTTTCAAAATGATTGTTTCGTTCGTTTATTGACAATAGAGATTACTTCATACTAAATTTAGGTATACTCTATTCACCATTAGTTTTTGTTATTTATTAATAATATTAATATTATTGTTATTATTATCATCAATTGATAGATTTATAAATAATTCAGTACTCGGTATAATTTCGTTAACAATTATAATGATTATTCATTAATCTTTTCATCTAATGAAACATCTTACGATACGTGTTCAAATTCGCTTGGATACAAAATCTTTTTGTGCAACGGATAAATAGTCAGGTAGATGTAATATTATAATTTAATTCTATGTTATTATACCGATTGTTTGATTATTGTATTTTTGTCTTTTTTTTGTAAGTTATTATTAATTTAAAATGTTCAAAAATGCCAGTACTTTCTTATCAAAATATTGTTTCATTTTTTTTTTATCAATACTTAAGAAAGAAAAACTATATTTGGAAGAAATAGTTGATTAATGAAATATCGAATTAATTACGAATAAGTATATTTAATTATATAAATCGATTGATTCTATTTTCTTTAATGTTTAAGATGTTCATCAGTTGCTCATGAGCTCATATAATAATCAGGGTCAATTTTTTAACTTCTTTCATTTGGAAACAAAAAATGCATTTTCGTGAAAAATTTCAGAGAAAATATATACTAATGACCAATATAGTGGAATAATAATGGCTGAGATCTATTATCCTTCATTAAAGGGAAGGCAAATATAAACTATTCGGTTACTCTATTACTATAATGTATTCAAATTATTTTGTACTTCTGACAGTAACATTAAAATCGATAATCATTAAAACGATTTATTTACGATAATTTTATAAAATCAAAAGACGTTGAGGTAGTTATCTCGCGAGAGTAATGTTTTTTTACCGTATTATTCATTAATTCTATTTGGCTGGGGCGAAATGAATTTTTATATGAGCTCTCAGGGAATAACTACCTTAACAAGATTAATTCATTCTTTTGTGGTAAGATTATTAAAAAAAAAAAAAGAAAAAAAATATATATTAATACGTCATTTTTTATTAACTGATCAACTGAATCAATTAATTAATCATCAGAACTCTTGTCATCATTTTCCTCAAATACTTTTACAATTTCAATCAAAAGCTCATCATAAAAAATTTATTTCAATCATACTGGTCTATTTTGTTTTTTATAGAATACTGTATATTAACTCAAGATATGTTAAGAATTTAATTGATTACAGCCATACGAAAAGAGTGCGATGATTTTAATTTTTCATGCAAAAAACAAATAAATACAGCCAATTAGTCTTTTTATAAAACTCAAGTTATTTTCAAAGTCATTATGTATTACATGAGATAATTCACAAAAATTTTTAAAATATAATTATTTTGAAATATCCGGAAAGAAACATTTCATTAAAAAAATAATCGTAACAGAAAAGTCTATTAATTTTGGATATAACACTTCTAAAACAATGTGAAACGAGACTTTGATATAATAATATTATTTGCATAACTTCTATAATAATAATAATAATTGATTATTACTAATAATATGCAAATAAATAAGTTCTTATTACTCTCAAAATTATTTAACATTATAATAATATGAAAAATGATTATTTGAATGTTTTTATATCAATTGAAAACAGTAAAAATGCAAATAATTATTATTCATATTATTTTTATGCTATATCTTACTTTTTATCGTTTCAAAAAGTGTTTCACAGCTCTCCTCTATAACCCTGAGATATGTAAAATTACCTCAAGAATGTTTTTATTACAATCTCATTAGCTTATTACATTTTTTTACTTGTATATAGAAGAAACGACTTTCAAACATCAACAGTCGTTAAGATTGTTTGTTAATGATAAGCTCTCTTTCAATCATGAAACAAAAATTTTAAAAAATAAATTATGAAAAAAAAATTTCATTGATTTTTTTATAAATAAATTCTAATTGTTCTAATAATTCATCGAAATAAAAAAGATCAATTAGTGTTGAATATTAGATAGAATTAAAATTATTTTTTGACTAGCACAAACTGGCTACCGTTTGAATTTCAATCATTTCTTATGCTCTAATCATCATTTTATCAATGCCAGTCCAGACTATTACATTAAATCAATACATTTGAACGCAAAATGAACGCCTTTAGTGATATGGACGCATTGTCAAAAAAATGTGCTGATAAACTAATAATAAAACTCAGGATTAGACTGCAATAGTGTGGATGGAGAACTGTATAATTATTCTTAATCTAGGCCAGCGTTCAATTCGTATTTTAAATCATCCTTCAATTGATTATAAATTCATTTATGTTTATTATTAAGTTAACGCAAGACTTTTAGCATTTTTTTTCAACAGTACTAGTACAAATATTATTAAAATAAATTTTCTGATTTCTCAAGACTGATATTTTATTTTAATAATTATAATAAACCATAAGATGTATTAATAAATAATTTTTTAAACTTGAATAAACAAACGAAGGAGCAAAACTGTTGTGTTAACTTAATAAAAACTATTTATCTCAAATTATTCATTATTTACATAAAGTTTATTTATTCAAATGCGTGAATAAGTTTTAAAAATTATTAATTCGGTTCCATTTTTATCACCAACAATTGTTAAGATAAGTTTAATTACAATTTACAGCTTTATAACAGCTTATTCACTTTATGTAGTGAAAGTATTTTACACTTTTTGGTATTTTCACGCATTTGAAGATTCACCAAATATTCGTTAGTACTCTTTCATGTTCATATCGACATTTCAGGTTTTTTTTTGGCGATGTGTGATACTACAGCACCTCTACCTACATTTTCTATTACTTTCTAACAACCGTTTTCGAATGATAAACTTATAGATATTATTTGGACGATGATATCAACACAATAAACCATTCATACATTTAGTCCTTACACTATACAAAAAAGTACTTACTTAACTTTCAACATTCAATTTACTTGAGATATACGATTTTGCATTATTTTTTATTTGCATTTTTACTTTATTTGTTTTTTTATTTATTTTGTAAATAGTAGTATTTATTTATTATTTAATAATTAAATATTTAGATATAATATACCTAAATTTTGTAACAGTGGACAATCTACGTCATTTAAACCACTGTTAGATTTGTATCACATTAATATTATATAATGTTTCTGCAAAAATTTTTTAAATTTAATTTTAAATTTGTTTTCCGAAGTCACAGCTCTTGTTGATACATTCAATAACATCCGAATTCATTTTATTATTGATTTTCTGTCTCTAACGCTGTATTTGTTGATTTTTTTTTATTTCTTACGATCAATAATGATGAAATAAATAGCAAAAAAAATATTTAAAGAAACATCTAGAATATTTTTCCAATTCTTCAGATCAAACACAAACACACAACAATAAACACTCCAATAAAATTACAATTCAATATCATTTACCTTCTTCGTTTCAACTTTAGAAATATTTTTTAACGCCTTTTGTTGGGATGTCGGCGTCCAAATTTACGATTTTTTCTGTAAATAATTATTTTATTTAGTCTTATACATATTTCAGTCCAATCAAAATAAATAAGTGATCACAAGCTGATAAATAAAAGCTATCAAATCAATCGTTAAAAAATTACCTGATGCGGCTGGGTGATGGTACAGGTGTATGTTCAGCAATGACTGGAAGAACTGATGTAAACTTATCAGTCGGACGAAGCAACCGAGCAGTTCGAGATGATAGCCGCCATACAAGTCTTTGCCGATGAGGTGTCTGTTCTTGTGCGTTATATTTGCTTAGTATTGCGCTGACAGATTTATGTGTAGAGTAAAAATCTTCATCAGAAATCTACAATTTAATTGAAGTTTATTAGTTAGAAGTTTATTTTTTAATAGTGTAAACATATAGAAAAATATTATTATATTAATAATCACCTTGCACATTTTCTGAAGCTCACCGGCGAATTCTACAAGTCTCAACATCTGATGAGCAGGAGCAGATGTTGAATCTATAGCTGATATAGAACTAGACATGGATGTTGTAGAATCAACATTGGATTCCAAACGGTTGACTGCGGAATCCAAATATGTGCAAAGGAGAACTAGTGCTACGATAGAAGGTCTTAAACTTGCACAAATACCGTCACATGCTATCATTTCTAACCTCAAAAGTAATTCTGATTCCTGAAACAGACATGGTTATAATCTTAAATAAAATTTGATCAAAGTTAATTTGTAAGTTAATCAATTTTTTCATTATTTATTAAAGTTAAAATTATATTTACCGTAGCAATGCTAATGTAAAGATCACCCAGCCCTAATTGAGATGCTGCAGCATGGAACATTACATTAAATAAACGAAGAAAAGTAAGTGCTGTGATTGGTGTTGTACCAGGTGCCCACTCCAATTTATTGCGAATTAACTCCGACATGCGTTTAAGATCACCACCAGTACATTTACATTGAGAAATGGATACGAGATGATCGGCATCAAGTGATTGAGCCATTTGGACGGCAGCTATGTGGAAAGATGAAACACTAATACAGGCCATATGCTTTGGTCGAGCTTTCATTTTGGTGAGAAAACGGTCCATCAAGTTAATTGCAATGAAAAATACATCCGATGGCAAATCATACCAAACTTTGAGGCACCTAAGAACATGTGCTGAGCCATCTCTGGCGCCAATTGTAATCTCATCATTCTGAAATTCAAAAATATTGTTCAATAATGCATATGCCCATCCATTATATCAGTTTTATGGTAATGTATTTCAAATGTTTTATATAAAAATTATTTAGGTAAATATGAATACAATAGCAATCAGCTGATCATACTTACTTGAGTAGTAACAGGTAATTGAAGATTGGGCTGGTACTTGATCTCCAGCACAAGAGCCTCTTGCAATTGTTCAAGGAGCAAGTGGATTGCATCCGGTACCGGCGAGCCTGATGAGTCCATTCCTGCGATGTGTGACCAGTAAATTGAAAAAAGGTAGCAAGTCTCACTACTACTTAACGTCTAGAATTAGTAGTATGCTTGCAAACCAGTCACACTACCAAGAATGACGCAGCTGGCTAGCCTCGTATCTGTAAAAAATGATGAATAAAAATAAAATTAATTTCAAATTATAAAAAAAAAATTTTTAACTGGATAGATTAAATTTATAACAGTCAATGACTAATAATACGTTCATATGATAACATAATTGATGACATTTTAGTGCAGTAAATAAAATTATGTTTAATGGAAATAACTCTAGTATAATTACTTCTCGAAATGTCAAAATACCTTGACATAGTAAATAGTTAAGTACACTGTATTTATTATTATACAGAATAAAATATTCTAAGAAGAATATTTTTTTTTATCTTTATCATATGGATTCATGATTTCGAAATTTCGTGATAAAAATAACTCTAAAAAATTCAATCTTATGTGTATGGCTATTTAAATAAATTATTATATAGTTATTATATAATATTTAAAGTTTTTTAAACTTATCTATAGATTATCAATGCTAATAAATAAAATTACATTTAAATGCTACATTAATTAAATGATCAAGAGATAAAATAATCAGACCATAATTATTTAATGTGTCAATACGTGAATGATACGTGAACCCACTTCCACTAATTCAGACATATATTTATCAACGGAATTTCGAATGTATGCTTATGCACGTTGAGAATGAACGAGAACTTGCTTGAACTTGTTCATGCCTGTTCAGTCTACACATTTATAATCGACAAAATAATCTCAATTTCAAGCTTTTTCCAGCACATTAATAAAAATTAGCTATTTAATTTGTTAATATTAAAAACTACTAAAATTTTGCATTATCAATCTTTTTATTTTTTTCATCCTGACAAATAATTTAATTGAATTATTAGTATTTTTCTGTTTAAAATTATTTAGATAAGAAATTTTTATCATTATTTATTTTTTTTTATTTTTATCAGAAAATTTTAACAAGATTTTTCAAACTAATTCGAGATACTATACTAGTAACAATATACTTATTGATATCGTAAAAATAAAATCAATTAGATTCAAATACTTACAAAAGACACAAGATGATTGTCTTTATCAAAGATTTGATATTTAATTATTAAAACAAGCTTATTTTAATTCAAGTTGAGGTAGATTATGTTGTGTTTTAAAAAATCTGATGCAATGGTGTAAACAACTATCCAAAAAAATTTTCTTAATGTATGAGTAATGCTGATAGCAAATGATAAATTCTTTGACTGAATAAAAATTTGTTAACGAGTTTAAAAAAAAAAGATTTAAATAATTCTCAGCAATAATATAATAAATAAATATTTAAGTTATATAATAAAAAAAACTCAGTCTCAGTTGACAATAAATAAAATTGTTAAATTTTTATGACTTAGACTTTTCCAGACAAATAAAATTGAATGGAATGTTTTAATACTTAATAAATAATTCAACTATTCACACGATAAATATTTATTAATTTAATTTTAACAAATGAACTTGTTGCTGAGTTGTGGATAATTCAATACAGTCTTCTATCAACGATTTTTGGCGGTTATTGTGTTTTTTTAGGTTATTCAACTTGACAACACTCAATTTCTGAATAAAACTTTATCCCAATCAGTCTTGAACTTCACTTTTATTCAATACACTTCTATTTTTGGCAATTTCGTTCAGTAAACTTCTTTTCTTTTAATCTTTTTCGCGTACGTGAGAACGAACGCATTCGCTACGAGTCGTTGACTTCATCTGTAACTTCTGTAGAATTTCCGTGAGTAACCGTCCTTTCTCCCATTGGTTGGCGCTCTACTGGATGCGCAGAAGGGTGACTAAATATTAAGGTTCTGCGCGAGCACAGCTGATGCAATATTTTTTTGTTTTTTAGTAAATGTTACTCCATTATCATCAACTACCCAACAGTATATTCTAATTATTTATTATTCAAAAAAAAAACACCTACATTATATCTAATGTAAGATAACCTCCTAATGTGATATTTTTTTTTTCTATTGTTACAAATCTATCCTTCTTTTCCAGGTTGTAAAGAATAAGATCTCCATTAATGACACTTGTTATAATTTGTAAACAATGGATAAAAGCTTGATTACATTAAATAAAAGTTTTATATCGAACTTTACAATTAAAAAAGAGATTTGAAGGTTAGTAAAGTTTTTGGTCCAGTACAGGTTATAGGTGTACATCACGAAAAAAAATATATAAAAATAAATTTTTATGTAGGACTGTAGGGGCATAATGACCTTGCGATGAACATTAAGATTTCACCCACAATAAAAATATATTTACCATCGGTGACGACATATTTAAAAAATTCTACGTTTACAAAAAAATTTCACATTAATGATCTAAGCAATTATAGTTAGATTCAAAGGATAATAAATTAATATTTTTACAAGGTAAACTTATAATCAATCATTAACACCATAATATTGACTGTAATTTTTAACAATTAATTCCAGTCATAAGAAATGCATTTCTTCAAAAAAAAAAAAATTTGACCTTGAAATACATGAAAAATGTACCTACAGTTTATTGTATAAGAAAAATAAATTTTCAAAACAATTTATAACTTTGCAATTATGCATTTTATTGCAAGACATTTGTGAGAATTCTATGAATTGAATTTTTGACATCAAAATTATAGACATTGTAGTATAAGTAACATAGAAATTGTACTACACACAAAGGCGTCGAAGCAAGCCGATTAAATGTATGATGAAAGGATTTCATTATGTTTCTTTGTTTGATAAAATCAGCTTAAAATAGCTCCTTGTTTTGATCTTATTCGACATATTAAATGAATCATGGTAAACAAATTTAAATAGATCTGCTAATGCTTCAATATATATATGAGTATTTGCTATTGTTTACATTAATGGAATTATTAGTATCTCGATTATTGACATTTTTAACAAATAGAAAAGAGGGGGTAAGTCTTTGTTACGAAACACAAACACTTGCTGATAATCTGGGTTAACAATTAAAATACACGAAAATTCGTACATTAATCTGATAAAATAATTGATGAAAAAAAAATAGAGACATTAAATTATTTGACTCAATTAATTACGTTGTATTTACGACGATATGATTGATAAATATCAAGCGGTTTAAATAGCCTTAAAAAGTTTGTTTTGCAAAAGTAGTGTAGAACAAAACGATTTTGATGGTTGTCGGTAATTTACTCACCCGGATGCGTCCTGAAGACCTTACTTGATGATATTAGCTAATTTTGATCTTTTTGTTATTGTTAAAATTCCAAAAAATTGAGAAAAAACTGAGCTTCGGATTACTCAGCTCAACTTTGACAGTTATACGGTCAACAAGCAATGGCGTCGAATCATCCAGCTGATCTTCGTGATCATGGACGAATCACACGCTTTCAACAATTTATCCGCCAGAAAGTAGTTCCGCTTATTTATCAAAAAATATTATCTTTAAAATACTAAGAATATTTAAAAGTTTGTTTATTATTAAAAATAAATATTAATTGGCAATGAATAAAAAATGTAGGTTAGAGAAGGAATTTATTGAATGAGTTCGCTATTTATGCGGGAAATTGTACGGTAAAATAAATAGGGCGCGAAATTTGTATGCATCACATAAATAAAGACGTGATAGTAGTAATAAGTAATTTAGATATTATAATAAATATTTTATTAAACAATTTATATCTCAATTTACAAGCATAAATAATATATCAAATTTTTGGTGAAAATTATTTCCAAATGTCATCTATTCTATTAGTTCAGTCAAGCTTATTCTTGAAGAACTCGAACTAATTTTCGAGGTCATTTTTCTTACAATACTTCCAATATTTTAAGTATTTTCAATTACAAATTAGATACATTGTTCTTAAAATTTCCTACAAAACAGAGTTAGAAAAATGACTTCGGAAATTAGTTCGAGTTCTTCATGATGAGCTTAACTGGACTATATTTAACAAAAACATTGGAATTAACATATTTAATATTTTTCTGACTATTTATAGCATTTTTTATTATTATTAAAATAATAAATATTCACAGATTTATAAAATTTGAAATAAATAGTATTTAACTCGAGTTATTAGTAATTTTATACATAATTTAAGCTAGTCTACATATCCTCCATTATTTGTTATACAATTGGCTTATTGAAAATCATTATCGCTTAATGGACTGGTTTTAGTGTTGAACGAAAATGAATTTAGTAATAATTAAAAATTCATCATTCATTTTTAAAACTACAGTAGAATTAGTCAGTCGTTGTCTTTTTCAGTAGTTTTATCATCGTCTAATTTTTTCACAGCCTGTTCCAATGAAAATAAATGATCATCAATAACACCTGGTGCGATCACTTTCATAGCAGATGCAAGTTTATATAAATATTCTGTGTTAGCACCACTAGGGCCATGTGCATTAACTATATGTTTGGCAATTGTCTCCAATGTTTCTGTTCCAGCAAAGTTTGGATTATCTTCAGATCCAATATAAATAGTGAGGTAGAATGGTTTTTCTTCTGTAGTTTTGTGATCATCTTTTTCACCGTTAGATTGTTTATGAATTAGAGCGTTTTGTATTAAAACCTCATTTGATATGTTGTTATCATTATTAGAAGATGATTGATGATTATTTTTTATCGATGGGTCACAGGGATAAAATAGGACAGTTTTTCTTTTATATCCACCTTTTTCTCTAAAGTCTAGATGATTTACAACACTATCAACATTCTCTGTAGCTATTTTGTAAGCAATTCCCCATACTTCATCTTCAGAATTGTCAGAAGCTAGTAATGTTACAACTCTACCTGGCTGTAAAAAATATATAATATTTAAAAAAAATTAGAAAATGAATTAAAATAATCGAACCATATAAACTAAAATATGTGCTCCATTTTAGAAATAAAACAATAAATAAATAATACATACTTTACTTGGAATGCCTCGATGATCTGTACTTTTTTGATAAAATCTTCTTACATAGCCTTTAATATGTCCAACAAGTTTTCTCTCATAAGGAAAATCAACTTTCCAGATTAAAGATCCATATCCAAAAACCCACATAATTGATTTACTAGTAATAACGACGGGAAAATTTTAAATTTAGTTATACCAAGAAATTAAATATTTGATCGGTAATTTAAACGTTATTCTATGCATATTAATATGCAGTCTCGATGTAACATAATTTTATTGGATTATTACTATTTTTCTTGACATGACCTTCAATTAGCCCATTATTTATCAGTTAAATAACCTTCAAATTTATAGATCAAACTTGCACTACCATCTTGTGGCGAATAGCTGCATATAAAAAATGTTGACATATATTGTTTTTATGCCGCAGTGTCTAGAGTGACCATACATACGCGACATAAATGCTGTCTGAATTTGATATATGCGAGTATAGGAAATCGCATGTATAACCTTCAAAAAATTGGACAGCATTTATGTCGTGTAGTGTATACGAAAAACACGGAAATGACTACACGGGGAAAAATGACCGTTTTTTCTCGCCCTTGAGAAGAGATACAATGCTGTAATTATAAACAAATAAGAAGATTTAACACTAAAAAGAGATGAAAAAAAAATTAATATCAAATATGTGCGGAAAATAATGTGTGAATGAAGAAAATGAACGTAGAAATAGTATGGTAGAATACTCGTATATGATTGCTTCTACATTCAAAGAAACATAAAGGTCACATACTGTTTCTTTATTTTATAATAGTTACAGTAGTTTTTCAATTATTTTTTTTTGTAAAATAAATTTCCTTCACTTTCTCGATCATCAAATATTATGATATGTAATAATAAAAAATTAATTATATGTATACCAACTGCAGTTACATGTAACAAAATAAATTAATAATAATGAAAACATTATTCAACTAAAATAATGCAAACAAACATTTTGTTAATCTGTGTATTACTGTTATAATCTATAAAAAGGTCGAATCATCGTGAGAAGAATTTAGTTTATTATAGCCATTGAGATCATTAGTTTTGTTGCGCACATGTTGATCTTTCAAAACAGGACAAAAAAGATATGCTTCAGAACAGCCATACCACTGAACTGAATAAAATATCAGAGACTTTTGGAATAGACAGATTATCGACTCGGAGACATATGATTCATTTTATGACATTATTTTTTATCACATAGTCTGTTTAAAAATTTTTTAATAAATTCATTGGGCCATCTGTCGTTTGAAAAAACAACTTTAAGACTCTGAAAACTAAAAAATCAACTTATTTAATTCTTTTTTTTTCTCTTTAAAGTCCCACCGATGACCATCAACAATCTTTGATCTTTTAGAATTTCGCTATTTTTCCCAAATTCTGCGGTAATTTTGTCTTTTAATGTTTCATATGTTTTAATCTTAAATGTGGAAGTGAGGGCAGCTTTGGAGCAAAACTGAGTATATAGGACAGTGAAGTGCTTTAGTTGGGTATCCGAAAAATTTTTGCCTACTTCGGCAAAAATTTTTTTACCATTAAAGCGAAGTTATTTTCATCAGAAATAGACAAACTCGAGAGACCCTCGAGAAGAGATGAAGCGCTGTAATTATAAATAAATAAAAAAGTTTGACTCCAAGTACAGATAAAAAAAAATTCATATTTACGTATTAATATGATTATAAATAAGACTTACGGAGATAATGAAGACATGAGCTCCGGTGGATTATCAATTGATTCTATCTGTCCTGCTGAGCTACCACATTCTGTTGATTCGTTGAGATTTCTGTCATCATCACTATTATTACTTGTATATAAATTTGTTTCACTAGCTTCGGTCCCTGTTATTCCATTTTCATTAATTTTAGACGGCCTGTAATTATAAAAGAAAATATTAGAAGAAGAAGGTTTAACACTAAGTAGAGATTAAAAAAAAATTCATATCAATATGTGAATGAAGAAAATGAACATAGAAATAAAATGGTAGAATACTTGGATATGATTTCTTCTACATTTAAAGAAACACAAATGTCATAAGCTTCTTATTTATTTTATTATTTTTACAAGCATTATCTGCATTTATATATTATTTTGTAGGAAATGCTGACTTTTGGGTAAGTTTGTGTTGAATGATTTAATTAAAGGATATTTCTTTCCAATTTGATAGTATTCTATAATTATAATTTTAAGAATAAATATGGAAATAAAACAGTGAAATACTGGCATACATTTGTATCTTTGTTTACCTTCTAAATTTTAATAAATGTGAAATGTGTATACTAGTGGTTTCCTGTTTTATTTTTACGTTTATGTTACTTTTCAGCATGAATATGAAAGATGACTTACGACTCTGAATGCGCCAACGAGATGGATGGATCCGTTTTTTTCCCTTTCTTTAGATTCCTCAATATCTTTCTTGTTTCTCGAGTTCTCAGCCGTTTTGTGTTGATTTAAAAAAAAAGAAATTATTTGTTGTTTACTTACGTATGAGCACTTTCATCATCCACTTAATGCATATAAACTTTAATTAATCCAATGTTAGAATCTCTGGGTCAATCGATTTATATTTTTTAATTATAGCATAATTTACGACCCTCAGCACGAGAGTGGGAACTTTACTCGGCATGATGGGATCAGAAAAGGCATCTTCTCTATATTGATCTAAAAACCTCGCCTTGTATGCGGCTTGGACAACCGGGCGGATAAACATTTTTTTGCTCTTCATATGCGTCTATATCTGTGATTATTACTTCACTCCATTTTTTGATGAAGTTTTTAAACTTTTCCGTTTTGTTGGACCAGTTTTTCTCTCGGTGGTGCATGGATTTCAGAAGATGCATGATGTCAGCCTCGGACATGTTTTTATTTTTTACCAAAGCGTACATCGCAGCATTCTTTTTCAGCTCTTTCAATAAAAGTGTATATTTTGTTGGGTTATTTTCAAATGATGAATTGTCTCGTATCTGAAAAAAATTTAATCTACTGAATTCCGAATCGTAAAAGATAATTCTATTCTCTTAAACTGAATCAGTGAATATTAACTGATTCACAGTAGTTTTCACTCATTTAGTTTAAGATAGTAAGATTTGTATAAAATTCAAATGCAAATAATAAATGTATAAAGTTCAATTAATAGTTAGGTTAACCCTTCAATGGTCGCGTGGGGTCTTTTAGACCCCCAGACATTTTATTTTGGAAATAATGCATGCAAAAAAATTTTTCCACATGCTGTCCTCTTCAATACTTTCAAACTATCTATGAAAAAGAGATCTAAAACAGTTTTACATATTTCCGATCATTGTTGTTCAAGTTATTTATGATTAAAAACTGCCTGGGGGTCTGAAAAATCCCACGCGACCGTTTATCTAACAAAAACTAACGCGACCGGATAAAAGTTAAACACTAAACCCAATGGCACAAATAAATTCAGATTTCTTGTAAACAAAACAGTCAAAAGTTTCATAATTTTGTATATTAATGTTTTAGAAATAATAACTTAAGATAGCATGGTTTAAAATATAAAAAATATGATAAATATATTGACTTAAAATAAATAATTTGTCGTATAACCTCCGATTCCACTCTTCAGTGTTTTGACACTATACGTAAATGAAGGAACTTTTTACATAAAAAAGCCGTTACTTTTTTTTTATGCGTTTCAAACCTAAATAATGTAAATAGAAAACGACTTACTTAATAAGGATCCTCTAAATTTTCAAAAATCATAGAATCAAACATGTTTACGTGTTGTACGACACCTTATAAACGAAAAACGATAACACCGGAAATCAATGCAATGGGTTAATGCTATACTCGAAACACTGAAAGAGTAGACTATACAGAAAAATGATTTTGACGCATGCGCACAAATCATTTCTGAGCTGGTTCACAACTTTAAATAAATAATTTATTATATAAAATAATAATTTCCTGTATATTAATGTTTTATAAATAATAACTTAAATTAACATGCTTTAAAATATAAAAAATATGATAAACATATTAACTTAAAATATATAATTTGTCGTATAACCTCTAAGTCTAAAAATCTCTAATATCTCGCTTGTGTCATGTAACATTTGGCAGGTGGCAACCATGAATAAGATATTTCATCTTCGGCCATTGATCGTACATTTTATAAATTTGTTGATATATTATTCGAATAAACTATTCGTGATCGTAGTTTAATCATGTTTTACGAAAGTGCTGGGTATCTAAAAAAATAATCACCATTTGTCCAAGATTTTTTCTCGTTTATTGTATTTATTATTTATTAACTAGCCTATAATAACTTAAAAAATAAATAAACATGACAAGTGCATTGTATTTAGAACATTATTTAGATAGTAAGTGTTGTTTTGATAATAAATTAATAATAGTAAAACTATTTTTGCCGTTACTTTCTGTTTATTTGTTGTTCCATACTCTAAAACACTTTCTTCTATCATTAAATAATTACAGCTAATGGAGGTTAAATGTTTTCATTTTTTAGCATTATAGTTCTACTAACATGTTTCATACGTTTTAAATAGTAGTACTTTGCCTATCATAACATTGCATATTTAACAATTTATTATTTATATTTAGGTTTGGAGCATCTTCCCATTGAATTACAAAGGAATTTCACTTTAATGAGGGATTTGGATGCAAGAGCTCAAGGTCTTATGAAAGATATTGATAAACTAGCGGATAATTATCTAAAAAATCTTAAAAAAGAATCATCGGAAAAGAAGAAAGAACAATTAATGCACATTCAAAGTTTGTTTAACAAAGCTAAAGAATATGGAGATGATAAAGTTCAATTAGCAATACAAACATACGAATTAGTGGATAAGCATATAAGGAGATTAGATTCTGATTTAGCAAGATTTGAAGCAGAAATTCAAGACAAAGCTTTAAATAATAATAGAGTTAAAGAAGAAAGTGGAGCTAGTAAAAAAGGCAGGAAAAAATTAAAGGAAAAAGAAAAGCGTAAAAAAGGAACAGCTGGTGCTAGTAGTGAAGATGAATCTAAAAGCGTGAGGAAAAAACAGAAAAAAGGTGGCTCGGTTGTTTCATCAGCATCCACTGGAGCTGTTGGTAGTGGAGCACAAAATGATACTTCAGCACTTGGCCATCCTGCTGATGTTCTAGACATGCCTGTCGATCCCAATGAACCTACTTATTGTCTTTGTCATCAAGTATCATATGGAGAGATGATTGGATGTGATAATCCTGATGTAAGTATAATAATCAGTCTTCACCTCTCTCATTAACTCAGACATTTATTTATTGCAATTAACCACAAGGCTTTGATAATATTTTTTAGTATTTTTAGACTCTAATAAATATCATGTAGATGAGTTTTAATAGATTTTTTATATCAAATGCTTACATTTTCTCCAAACGATTTACATGAAACTATTAAAGAATTAAATAATAAACAATACAATCATCTTAAAAATTTAAAAACTAATCTTGAAAAAATTTATTTATTAATTAGTATGTTTTTTCACTTTTTTTACAGTGTCCGATAGAATGGTTCCACTTTTCATGCGTTGGATTAACAACGAAACCTAAGGGTAAGTGGTACTGCCCCAAGTGTACTCAAGATCGAAAGAAGAAATAATTTTATTAATTATGTGCATTAATAAAAAAAATTTTACGAATTAAACGAGAAACTAGAAAAAAAGTGCATGGCACTGTTCAAGAAACTGCGGTCTGTCACTTAAAAATAAACTACTTGTTTGCATTGATTCTCTTGTGAAACGTGAAATTGATGTAAACTCGTTTTTATGTATAGAAAAATACCAACTGATATATTAAAAACTACATTTGCATTGCATTTCTGTACAAAAAAATTAAGATGATAAAGTAATGAGTATTGATTGGGTATATTTACCCAAATCTGAAAAAAACAAACCTTATCTACATAAAAATTTTATTAAAACTATTATTTATTGTATATACATAATTATAAATGGGCCATTTGTTTTATATAGAAGCAATGCAAATCAGTTTTTAATTAATTTATCACATAAATTTTTTGAAAATCGGCCATTACTACTGTTTTTGTGAAGATCAAAAATCTAAAGGAATTTTTTTTTAATCCATTATATTACATTATTTATTCACTTTTAAATAAGAATAAAAGAATTGTTCACTATTTTTAATGGAAAATATTATTTTGGCCTATTTTCGAATATTTGTGATTAACTTTGTTTAGTTAATGAAGAAAGTATGGTTCTATCAAATCTGTATTAGTGATTTATACTCTTTTAAAATATGTCGCTCTTTACAACATCTTGTACATATATTATATGAGTTGATGCGATAGTTGAATACTGTTTTTATATTTTATAAGTGATGAAAAAAACTGTTGAAACAAGAATGATTATTAATTATAATATCCACACCAGTCTTATATCATAAGTATGAAATTGTAATTTTTTATATGACTTTATTTTAAAAAAATCAAAAAACTTTTTTATTTAACGTATATGCAATTTATTTTAACGTTTCCTGAAAAATAAAATAGATCATTTAAGATCAACATAATACTAATAAAACAGAATTTTAGCATAATTTATTTGATTTATTACTAATTCAAATTTATTCGTAATTCGAAACCAGATGAAATGATCCTATTGTACGTTAAAGCATGTTAATATTTTTGTAGATTTTCGTATGTAATAATACGCAATCATAAATCATGTCATATTCGTTTACATCAATGATATTACAACAGTTTAATCCTCTATTCAATCTATAGAACTCTGAATTTTTAGTAGGATAAAGTTTGAGCTCATCTTTGATTGAAATACATCAAAAATATCCATAGAAATATTATTGTTTAGTTTTATTTTTTCAATAACTATGTAAAATTAAGATTATTTGAGTTATTTTATTGATAGTAGATCTTTAGAAAGTATTATGTAAATAAATAATAATTTATTAGAAAGAAAATTTTTTTTTATTAATCTGAAAAATTATCTCAACTAATTTTAAATTTTATTTTCTAATTTTTGAAGCTCAGAAGTATTGTTAGATAAGTAAAAAACTTATTTAAACAGTGAACAATAGACATATATAAAAATTTTTTATTAAAATACCATTTTTAATTCAAATTAAATAATAACTGAATAGTAATTATGATTTAATATATCAAATGCATTGAATGTTTTAGAACACAAGCAACTAATTTATTTACAATAAGATATTTATGTTTTCATTACTGAAATATGCTGAGAGAAATAAAAATTAATAAAAAATATAACAACGCTAATAAAATCAAACTGTTGATGAGACATTAGTTAATGAATAAAAAATAGTTTACACTCATTTTTCTAAAAATTAAAATTTGATATTTTTATTTTGTAACAATTCACTACCTTAAATTAATTTTCATTGCACAATAATGTTTTAATTAAGCTAATTTACAAAATTCTTTACGAAATGTAAAAGATAATGATTATTAATTTTTATAATCCTTCAAATTGACTAGATTTTCATCAGCAATGATTAAATATAAATTAAATTGTTTATCAGAAACTTGTTAAATATATCCAGGCTTTCTTTCACAACATTGACTAGGAGGAGCAGTCCAATTATACTGATAGCTCATCCTCTCACTCACTTCTTGAGCACACAAATTTCCTGAAGTTTGATAATGATTATGTACACTTTGTATGCTTTCACTACTTTGTTTGTGAGTAATTAAATACTGATTAGAGCAGCCTCTAGATCTATACTCCGTATCGAAACGAATGTCATGTTTTCTTTCTATGTTCGCAACTGGAGCAAGCCATAATCCAACAGATACATCTTCAGCATTGAATAACCTGAAATGTATACAATCAAACTAAAATAAAATAAATCAATTCATTATATTTAAAAATATAGATTTAAGTCAAGTTCTTACCTTAAATTATCAGCATTAACAGCAATAAATTTTACCAGATTGTAAGACAATACATATCCACCCCCAACAGCATATGGAAGATAATAATCACATAAGTTCCATTCAGGTTCTTTCCAAGGTCCTCGTCTCTTTACATGAGCTTTTCCATTGAAAAAGCCCCAGTACAATTCTTTCCGAGTTCCTTTAGCCTCCCAAGATTGGAGATTCACTAACAATTGTTGTAATAAAACAAACGAATCATCATCACATTTAAGTAAATAATCAAACGTATAAACTTCATAAAGTTTTTGAAATGATTGGAGAACTTTTTTGGTCAGAGTTCCGTAAGAATCCTGGAGTTTTGGTAGAAATAATAAATCTTTGAATTTCTGTTGTTCTGATTGAAGAGTCTCCAATTGTTCTTGATCAATATTCAACGTTCCTATGGCAAAGAAATGCTTGACATTGAAATTTCGATCAGAAACCCATGTTTTTCTGATTGTATCTCTTTGCTTCATGCTTCCTGGACTAGTAAGAATGAGTACAATTAACCTATAATTTGGTTTATTTGGAGCAGGATTCACCTTTGCTGTACATTCTTTTGATAATAATGAATAAAGTGCTATTAAAATAATAAGCATCATTGTTACTGTGACCACATCAACTCGAAAGTTAACTTTTTTTTTGAAAAGACGTTGAAAGGTGAGTGTCATACTTTAATTTGCCGGGTTGTTAATATTTATAGTCATGTATGATCAGAATAAAATTGACACTTTCAACATTTGATTAAATTTTGGATTAATTTATAGGTTGTTAACACCGATTGCTATTTAATAATGTTAAACAAAAAATTATAGAACCAAATTTTGCATTTTATTTTAACTTGTGCGATTTTTAGTCATATTTTATTCGAAAGAGCTTTATTGCAATCAGCTGTTCGAAAGATAAACTGAGAAGCAAAACATACCCTCTAGTGGTAATTTTGATCAAAGCGCTTCATCATAAATTGTAAATAGAGTGATGTTGTTAGGAGCCTTGATTGGCGGTTATTTATCATTTTTAATTTTATTTTGAAGTTATTGTTTCTTTTAACGACTAAAATAGTAAGTAAGAAAATAAATGTACGTTTAATTGAAACATGGCTAGTCACGAAGCAGTAGAAAATGATAAAGTTTTAGATAAAGAAAAAGGTAAAATTTTATAATAAAGTATGAAGCCTATAGGTTAACTTGTTATTTTTAGTTAATAACAAAAATTGATGCAACAATGTATTATTTTGATGTTCATTTATCATTTTTTTTCTATGTTTTTGAACAGTTTCAAAAAATGAAATCACTCTGTTATTGAAGGAGTTACCAATTATTGATGAATTATTTGAAGTACATTATAAGATCGGTGAAGGAACTTTTAGTTCTGTTTATTTAGCTACTTGTAAAAATCAACAAAATTCTAGAAATTTTGCTATCAAGCATATCATTCCAACTTATCCACCTGAGAGGATTGAACTTGAATTACAATGTCTTCAAGAAATAGGGTAAGCTTTCTTATAACACTTCTTTGTGCATACATTACTACTCTGTTTATTCAAATCATTGACTCGGTTTTAATTTTTTTTTTCGTTACAGTGGAGCAGATAATGTTGTAGGAGTAGAGTTGTGTGTTCGAAATGGTCCGTCCGTTGCATTTGTTATGCCTTATATGGGGCATAATAAATTTTCTGTAAGATTTTATTTATCACATATATTTTCTACTTATCAGTCAATATTATTTTTAACATAATTGAACTCTTTTCTTTATTTATTAATGAATATTAATAATTATTTTATTTAAGGATTATGTAGGAAGCATGGATAAAATTGAACTCAAGTATTATATGCGAAATTTGCTAATTGCATTACGAAAAGTACACCTGTTCAATATCATACATAGAGATGTGAAGCCTAGTAATTTTTTATATGATCGTCGTACTAAAAAGTAATGTTAATCAATTGATTTATTAGTATATTAAAATGTCTTGAGTGATATATAAATACAAAAATGAAGCAAAACCAATATTGTACCAAATTTTGCTTTACTTCTATAGATTATATATTATGAATCAAAACCCCATCAATAATTTTTACTAGTCTCACTCACCTCATTTATTCTAGATACTTATTGGTAGATTTTGGTTTGGCTCAACATTTTCGTAAAGAAGACAATCCTGATGAGGGTAACACCTCTTTGACTGATACATTAAGTACAAAAAGAAAATTAATGGATGAAGTAAGTATGGTTTAGGATATAATATAACACAAAAAAATTGATATTATTGATCAACCCTGTGTTATTTTAATATATATTCTTCCTATCATTTTAGAATAATCACAAATCACCGTCTTTAATGTCATTAAAAAACTCCGGAGTAGATAATAAGTGTGGTTGTTTTGGAAAACCAAAAATTTGTTCAATATGTGTAGTAAAACCATCTCAAGTAGCATCGAGGGCCGGTACTCCTGGTTACAGACCGCCTGAAGTTTTATTAAAATATCAGTATCAAACTCCAGGTAAGATATTTCATTTCATAACTATCAGTACATCATACCTGAGCAAGCTTTGATTTTTTTTGGAGTAAGCTTTGCTTAGTATTTAAATAAATAGATCGACAAATTTTACAGAATATTATTTTTTAGCAATAGATGTATGGGCAAGTGGAATTATAATGTTATGCATCCTAAGTGCAACTCAACCATTCTTTCGATGTCCAGATGATTGCACTGCTTTAGCAGAAATAATATCTGTTTTTGGGAGTGCTAAATTACAACAGTGTGCGAGAAAATTGGGTAATAAATTAGCATCTCCATTGCTACAATTTCAGTTACTTTTAGAATTGATTTCTAGTAGTTTAAAAAATCTGTGGACCTACATATTGAATTTTATGTCACTTTTTATTTCGTTTTTTATTAATTTGATTTTCATATTCACATCAGGTAAGAAATTGGTATGTAGTGAAAATACACCAGGCATTGATCTTACGAATTTATGCCAAAAATTACGTAATCGGAGCATACATTCCAAAAGTAATAATTCTTCTTCTCGTAAGGTATTTTATTTTTGGTTTCATTTATTCTTCTTCCTAATGAAGTTAATATTATTTATTTAAGTTCATTCTTATTATTAGTTTTAAAATTAAAATTCTTTCAATTAAGTTACTAATTTATTTGAATTTTATTTTTAAAAGACTATTATACCAGAGCAATATCCACCAGAAGCATATGATTTACTATCTAAATTACTGGATGTCAATTATAAAACACGCATTACAGCTAATGATGCACTTGAGCATGCTTTTTTAAAAATTTAAATTAAAGTAGACAAAATTTTTAAAACAAAATGACAATGATTCAAAGCGGCTTCTTTATTTGTAAAAGATATACAAATTGTTTTTTATTCATGAAATAATGTTAAGTACAAGAGATTATAAATAAAAGTTCTTTAGTCAATCAAAGAATTAGTTTCCTATCAAAATAATTTCTTATTGCACGATATATATTTACAAAAAATATATATAAATATGTAAATACATATGTCCTATGTATATATTAAAAACAAGATCAAGTTTTTACTTATTCTACAGATTCTAATGAATTGGAATTTGCGTTAGAATCACTAGGTCTTGATTCTTCAGGTTGTTTTTCAATAAGTTTCCATTTAGCAGCAGCTTCCAAAGCAGCAGCTGCAAGTTCTTTTATTTTCTTATTTTCCACAGTTTCACTTTTGGTGATGGCCATTAAGATTTCCATGACATCAGTTTCAATAACTTTAGTAGCTATTTCTTTATGGCTATTGATCATGTTTGAAACAATCACAACACCTCTATGTTGAAGGTCTGAGTTGGGATTAGCTAATAAGTAATGGATGAACTCTAGCCAATGTTTTGATTCGAAAATTTTATTACAAGCTTTAATACTGGATGCTGTGATCATGGCGAGTGTTCCTGACGCTGCCAAACTAGTATCAAGGTCTTCATCACTTGACAGAATAATCAGATACTTGATTCTATCATTTTCACCTTCGAAAAACCTGATGGCATCTTCACACATAACTAAATTGTTGACAACCTGAGTGGCAGCACGTTGTAGCATTAAATGATCTTCATACATGTAAGTTTCAATTTTAGCAAAAGCTCCTTCTTTTAGAATGTGTTTCCTAACATTATCATTAATACTAGCGATATTGCAGAGAGCCATCAGAGCCTCGAAATTCTCCAATGCTGAACATTCTGGGCTTAACAAATTAAGCAAAGGCCTGATCACTTCCATTATCCTTTGACCAGGGAAAGCTACTTCAGGATTCATTGTGATACCAAGTCTTGCCAGGGCTTGTGCTGCTTGTTTTTTACCCTTATCAGTTCCATCTAATGCTAAAGGTAGAAGAGCTTTAGCACCACCTTGCTGGACGACAATACCTCGAACTTCAGGCTGACTACAAATTGCATTGAACACTCGAGCGATTAATTCTTTACTGTTCTGACTGTCAGTTTTAGATAAAGCGACAAGAGCTGATGTAACACCAGCTTTAGCTAGAGCTATTAGCCTCTTATTGACAAAATCAGGATCATCAAGCTCATGTTCTTCAGGAATATGATGTTTAGCAAACTTTGCCAGCTCAACCATTTCTGGAATTATTTCTTGTTTATCATATGCATTACATAGATTTACGATAGTCGTGACGACGCCGTACACTACTGATTTGTCGCCTGTTTTAGCTACTTCAATCATCGCTTGGATAGCTTCTTTATCTTCTATCAATTTCTCTTTTACTTCAGCATCAAATGTTAAGTAAGAAAGACCTTCTACGGCCCATTTTCGCATATCTTTGTCTTTCTTAGGGTTGATGAGAAACCTGCGACAAGCTTCTGCCAACTTCTTCGTAGCTCCATCAGCAAAAGGTTTGATTGTAACATCAGTTCCACCAGAACTGCCAAGTTTACACAAACCAACTAAAGCTCTCACACGAATGGCATCGTCTTTAGATTGATATAACTTCTTCAAAATCTTTACTCCTTGATTGATAATTGTTGTAGCTTTATCTTTTTTCGATGCTGCAGCTATGATACACTCGCAAGCGACTTTTTGTTGAAGAAGATCATCAGTACTAGCCATCACTAAAATCATCTGTAGAATTCCATCTCTAGCTACAATTGAATTTCCAACGTCTAATGGACCAAGTAATAATGTCGTTATGGCAACTGTCACACGAACTTTCGACTCAGTATCAGGAGCTAAAAGCATCTCTTTGATATATTCATCAATTGCCGCACAATATTTTTCTTTAGCAGCATCGTAGTACATATTTTCATAAATTTTAGCTAAGCAAACACTCGTCACAGTTCTTGTTGATGGTGTAATGTTCATTGCAGATTCATATTTATATTCTTCCAGTTCACTAGCGACTTCCATTAATCGTTGAAGCCCTCGGATGTCAACCAATCGTTCTGCCCAATCCAAAGCTGTGTAGTGTACGTTTCGCATTATCAATTCAATAATTGCATCACGAGCAAGACCAGTAATTGTTCGATTTGTTATGCTGAATACCAGGCACGTCAGCATGGTGTCAATTTCATTTTTGTACTTTTCACACATTTCTTTTTTTGGTTTTGAGTCTGGCTTGTTGTCCATGCCACTGTAGCTGTTTAAGACAGTCTGAAAAATAATTAACAAGATTAATATTAATAAACTGATGTATTGTAATATTTTTTTTAACTTTAATTAATTTACAATCTTAAAATAAAAAGTATACCTGCATACAGAATTGAGCCGCATTGACTCTTTCTTCATTTTGACTATTCAACATTTCTAAGAACCAAGGAAGACCTATTTCTTTGATAGCTGCTGACGTCCGGTCGATATTTTCCTTACATAACTCAGCTATAATTCTTATGCATGCGATGATAATCTCGTCATTATTCTTTTCTATTTTAAGTAACTTCATTATTTTAGGTACCATTCCTTCTTTGAACATAATCTCAGCTCCAGCATGCTCACGAGAAAGAACCAGCAGATTATTAAAAGCAGTTTCTCGTTTTTCTTTACTAGTTTCCATACTGAAAGCTAGTTCGAACATCTGAGCAACTTTAGCACTGGTACGAGAGTTTTCTCTGTAACGTTCTTGAACAATTTCATAAAGTCTTGCCAATATTGGTTGGATTGCTTTATTATTTGGATCAACATTGATAACAAAACGAGCATCTCTGTAGGCTTCTTCATATCTTCCTAGTGCTTCCAGAGCTTGGCATCGCCTGAATAAAGCTTTTGGATCATTGGGAGAAATTTTCAAAGCCGCATCACAGTCTTTCATGGCGTTTTCATAGTCTTTTTGTTTGAGATAAACAGCAGCTCGGTTTTTGTAGAAGACGGATTTTTCTAAATTCTCTTCGTTGGATAATTTTAGAGCATTGGTGTAGTACTCCAATGCTTCATCCCAATTTCCTTTTTGGAACTCTTCGTTTCCTTTTTCTTTCAGTTCTTGGGGTGACAAAGTTAATTTCGTCATCTTGATGAACTAGAAACAAATTTAATATGAGAATCAACGTCAATATTATAATTACGTACTGCAAAAAATATAAATTATAAACAAAACTACCAGAATGGATGTTAAAGCAAAAAAGCTAGTAGCTATTGATGGAAGAAATTAAATTAGTTCACTGTAATTAAATTACAGATCATTAAACTGTAATAAGTGGTTATACAATTCATTGTCAATAATGATAATAATTGTTTATCTAAATAAAAAAAGTTACCTTCAATTGTTGATACTTTTCGGAGTGTGTTGTTTATTATGATTAAAACGTTTGCTTCACGTGATTTTCAATAACTGAACCCCTCAGCAAGGGAGCATTGCTTTTAAAAGATCTCATACAGAATAATCTAGACGATACTAGACGAAGTTTCGGTTAATTATTTTGGTTCCTTTTAAAATTAAACTCGCGTCTAAATAAAGAATGATAACATAGTCGACGTTTGAGTAAAAATAGTTCACCATATACTATACAATTTGTTTTTATGATCCAGTCATCCAAATTGCTAGGACTGAAATATTATATTGTGACAAATTGGGTTAGATAACCTAACTAATTATGCAACATTAAAAAAAATGTTATTTATTATGAGGATTTAAGAATGATATTGATTTTTAGTTGTAAAAATAATCATTGTATCAATAAATAAAAAATAACCTCATTTTAAAACACTTTTTTTATTCAAAACACCGCTGAATTTTATTAGCTAATCTAACCATAGATAAATGTCTAACAAAGAAAGGTTATGTTTCAAAATATTGTAACAGAAATGATTCGTGCGTAAGCCACCAGTATCGCTAGTCATTTATTTTGGTACAATTAAATCATTAATTAATAGCTAGAGGTCACTATAATCGTCTTCTATTCAAATAGCAGGAAATATTGGAAAATTAAAAATAATTATTAATCGTAATAATCCAATATCATTTTATTAATTTAGGTAGTTAGTTGAAAGCTAATTTTCTCTCTAATATTGATTGAATTTTATGGAAGTTTTTGTTTAAATATTATTTATTCGAAAATTTTTTTACATGCCTAAATAAAACATTGATCTAAACATTTAAAAAAATCGTAAAATAAAATTGCTCATAATAGCAAAAAAAAGTTTCAATCTTTTTTGTGCTAAATATTATTATATGAGAGCGAATGGTTTATATTTGTGAACAACTATTCTTAATGATTGAATAAATCTTATATATTATTAATCATTTTCACTTAATTAGCTTCTAATATTTTTTATAATAATTTTTAAATTAAAAGAAAATTATCATTGTTACAATACAAATTCTTGGTAAACTTTACATGTTTTAGTCTATTTTTTAAAGATAACTTGATAAAATATTGTATAAATGAATAATTATAACTTTTTTCTAAATTGCACATTATTTAATATAAAAACCAATTGTTAAAAAATTTTATGGAGCATCAAAGAAGTTAATCATTTCTATTAAATATTTATCCTCTGCGTCAATCAATTCATCAACAATATGATTTGGGCGCATAAATTATTAGGCTTTTATTTCTAGTAAATAAAGTTCAGTGTAGTTACAATGTGATTATATAATTTTATGTTACTAGCTAATAATTAATAATTAATTGTTTCATATGGGCTAAAGAAAAGATCATAATTCATAATATATTAATTAATAATTAGGTACACCGAAAGTACATAGACATATACATCGTGTCGCTTTAGGTGGACGAGTGAGTGTCATTCCTGCTCCAAAAACACTCTCCAATGTCTATTATTATAATTCGATTTATCAAAAAATTTTGTTAGATGGTAAAAAAAAATGAGTAAAAAATAGAATAATTTCTATTAATTCATCAAGACTAGTAGATTTATATAAATTTAAATGTTTCCATGAAAAAAATTTGCATATTTTAATCACATATTTTATACATCATATTTTATATTTATATATATTAATCATTCTCTATATTCAAGTCATATTCATTGATAAACTACATAAAAGTTAGTATCAACATCACCACTATCATTATTATCTTATTATTTATATTTATCGCAATTCTCGATAAATATTTATTGAGTTTAATAATGGTTTTTATTTGGATATTATTACATGAAAATAATTTTATCCTTTTGAATTTGTTGTTTCTCTTTTAATATATACAAAAAATTCAATGTATTGAGTATGTAACAATTAAGTGGTGATGTTAGTTAAATAAATTTACTTAGGTAATAATTATATTAATTGATAAAATAATAGAAATAATGACAATAATAATGTTAATGATGTTATTAGTTCGAAAGAACAGCACTCGTTACCTGAGAATACGACAGACGTCACAAAATTTGTACAAATGAAATACAATTGTATGTAATACGTATGCTTATAGAGGGTGAAAAAGAGCAGGAATAGGACATTAGATTGAAGAAGATTGTATAGGTGGACATGCAACCCCCAGTCCCTAGCAACATCCACCACCCTGTGTACTTCCTTGGCCGCCAGTTCCTGCCAAACCTCCTGGGCTTGTGGGAGAATGTTGTGGTCCGATTTTTATACCGTTGGCCTATAAAAAAATCAATTGAATTACATAGAAATCAAAATGGGTCTGGGCTTAGTTTGTGCCCTGACGAAGTACTTCTCATTAATTGAAATCCGTAATTTTGCCATCTTTTAGTCTTTTTGTTTATAACAAATTTATATTTTTATACATACATATTGTCGTACATTTTCAAACCTTCTAATATGCTTTCAAATGTCTCAAAATGCAAAGCTGTGATAAAGTTACGAATTTCAAAAATCGATTCCTAATGGAAAGTTAATAAATTATAGTCTTTGGTAATAATTGAAACCCACCTCATTATTGATATCAAAAACTCCTTCTTGAATTTTCTCATATATTTCCTTTGCTGTATTGATAAAAGCCTCTTCGACATTAGCAGCTGTTTTAGCACTTGTTTCCATAAAAACAAGACCATGTTCTCGAGCAAATGCTTCACCTTCTTCTCGCTTTACTTCTCTTCGAGCATCAAGATCACTCTTGTTGCCAATCAGCATAATAACCATATTTGAATTAGAATGTTGCCTTGCATCTTCCAACCATGTAGTAAGATGATTAAATGTCTCTCGTCGTGTAATGTCATAAACTAAAAGGGCTCCTGCTGCACCACGATAATAAGATCTTGTTATAGAGCGAAATGCTTCTTGACCCGCCTAGACAATTATTAAGAAAACATATTTAATAGAAGAATCCTTTTTTTAAAATGATTATAATCATTTTTTAATATTATTTTATCATACAAAAATATTATATATAATAATCTCACCGTATCCCAAATTTGTAGTTTTATTTGTTTTCCATCAATAGTAATCATTCGTGCTCCAAATTCAACTCCAATCGTTAAATCATGAACTGGTTGAAAACGTTTATCAGTAAACTGTAAAAGGAGACATGATTTTCCCACTCCTGCAGGCAGATGAAAAAAAATCATTAAAATAAATTTCTAAACAACTTAACTGCGTAAATAATAGACACACATTTCTCCCTACAATACTAACATTTTTTATTTACCAATAAACTATGACTCATTAGTTGAAAAAAAATATTTATGCTTTGTTCATTAATGTTAATCCCCAGCTTAAATAAATAACCAAGCTATTGTTTAACATTGAAAAAAAATTATTCTATTTAATAAGACAGATTATTTTAAAATATTCAATAGAATATATTTAATTTTAATCATCATAGATTTGTAATGAATGTAAGCTAAAGAAAATGTTGAAGCACTGAAGAAATTGAAATGAAAACAGAGCTGTCATCCAATACGTAAAATGAGCAAATACATGTAGTATCGTATGTTATGATAATTAGTATAAAAATGTTGATATTTACCTGTATCTCCAATAATAATATACTTAAAGAGGTAAGCGTATGACATTTTTTTTAAAATAAAAGCTGAAACTCTATAAAGATTCTATTCACACACAATAAACTAGTCTTTTTGGCCGTTTTATCTTCCTTTGCTTAGTTGTGACGTCATTAAATAACTTTTGTGAATGTTCGGAAGCTTCCGGCTAAAGTCGGCTTGATTCTGATTAGAGAGCCTGCGCCAGTTGTTCACAGAAAGTCTATTTGCAATCAGCTGACGATTTTCTATTCGTTAAAAACCATCCCTACTATACTGGCTGTCTGTTGACTTAACTGTAGCCAAACCACATTGTATTGACACTCGCATCACATAGACTTCAAGATATTTGTAAATAAAACTTTTTTATTTGATTTTATAAACTATTTTTTATTAATACAATTTTTAACGATATAAATTTAAATAATTTTATTACAAAGATAATGACAAAAACCCATACATAATATAGGTTAAGTTTAATTTTTATAACAATTTAATAAGACTAATCAAAAGTAGATATAAATATTTGTTATATCGAAAAATTGTATGAAAAATAATATTTATTAAAAAAAATTTAATATTAAAAGTACAAAATACAATATATACATATAATATTAGAATAAAAAAATATTTATGATACATACATTATTAATCAAACGAGAAACAAGCCAATGTGGCTGAGAATATCATATTTAAACGACCTTCTGATTAAATACGTAAAAAAATAGAATAATTTTATACTAATTAAACATATTTTGCATTTATCTGAATACCAATATAAAGCGTTTTCATTCGAATAGCATCATGACATTGACTTTCAATTCATATCTTGTATCTTCACTCAATAATCAATAAGATATGATTTGTTTAGGGTGTGAAGGACGAATCGTCGATAGAATCAGAAGTTTCAGAATTACTTTCTGCAGCGTCGACAAATGCAGATGATAAATCTCCAGATAGCTTAGTAACTGTTTGAGAACTCACGTCGTACATATAAATTTCTTTCTCTCCATTCTTTTGATTTTTCGACCTGAAAAGAATTATTTATCCAATTAAAAATCTCATTGTATTAAAATTATAATTAATTCAATTAATTAAAGAAAAAAATAATAAAACTTACGTTGTGTCAAATAAAATGACAGACTGTTTTTGTGGTTCAGTTTGACTTTCTTGTTCTAACCACTTTTTAAAATTTTCTTCACTAGGATTTTTCAAGACTCGTTTCAACGATTCTCTCGTTAAGAATCGTATTGGCATAACTTCTCCATATTTTTTAGAATTACGTGACTGGTCATCTTCCCGGAAGTTATAATCAACGGGAGCAAGCACCACCACACTTGAAATTTTTCGATCTTTTAATTCCGGTACATCAGGGATTGGGAAAGAAGTACCACTTACTTTAAGTGGAAGATACCGATTGTATTGACTATCATCTTCAGCACCTACAGTGACCGGTTTCAAATGCGTAGCATCTTCCCGTATATGCTGATCAGCAATGGCTTGACCTTGTGCCGTATTCGGGTCGAAGTGTACTACTTTCATTTCTACACCTCCGGGCTTCAGCGTAGCTTGTTCAACTTTAGTAGTTGTTGTCTTTTTAGAATCTCTGTTGATCTTTGGTTTCTTTGCTACAGCTGGCACTGGTGCACTTGCAGCCACTGCGCCACCACCAGCACCATAAAAGTTAGCCAGTGCTTCAGGTGGTAAATTTTCAATTGGAGTATCTCCAAGCTTATCGTAATCAAGAACTTGAATATCCGCATTTCCCAAGATTCCAGAACTTAGCAATTGCTCTCTAATATCATCTGGTACTTCATCTGGTAAATTAGCAATATTTTCTTTAATCTTTTCTTCGTTTCTTGGTGTTGTAGGTGCAACTGTGGTCGTCGTCGTGGTCGTTGGTGGAGTTTGAGTTGTACTCGGCACATATTTAGGTGTCGAGGATACAATTACTGACTCACCTTTCGGTACAGGAGTAGCAAAAATTTTCTGCTTATTATCTGTTGGTTTATATTGACCCCAAATTGATTGAGCTTGTGATAAACTGGAAAACTGTTGAGGAATTGGAAAATGTTGACCAAAGAATTGTGTATTAAGTTGAGAATCTTGATATTTAGGTGTAGATAATTCAGCTGGTGATGGACTTGGTTTGGAGAAATTTTCCGAACTGCTTACTGAATTCTGTCTTTGATGTGAAACGCTAAATTGCTGTCGTGTTGAGTAATTGTTTTGAGGGTATTGAAGAGGAGTGAATTTCGGACTAGGTGGAAATGGTCCTGGATGAAGAGGATTCTCTCGAATAGCATAATGTTGTTCTAATTTAGGCACTGATTGTAGAATTTCAGCAGATTTCTGCTGTTGCTCATAGAAAGGTTGATGCTTATTATGCTGTTGAAGTCCACTTGGTAATAACAATCCAGACTGTTGATTTGCAAAATCAATTTGTTGATTAAAATTTTGCTGCTGCTGTTGTTCCTGTCGATTTTTTTGTTGTTGTTTTAATTTCTGCTTCTCTAATTGCTCATATCTTTGCCTATCTTGATAGAGTTGTTCTTGTCGTTGAAACTCAGCTTGTTTCTGTTGCTCTTGTTGTCTCTGATATTCAACCTGTCTCTGCTGCTCCTGTCGTTGAAGTTCAACCTGTCTTTGCTGCTCCTGTCGTTGAAGTTCAGCCTGTCTTTGCTGCTCTTGTCGTTGAAGTTCAGCTTGTCTCTGTTGCTCCCGCTGTTTTATAATATCTTGTTGCCTTTTTTGTTCATGATACTTTTGCTTATCACTCTCTTGTTGCTGCTTAAATAATTGCTGCTGCTGTTGTTGGAGATGATGATGATGGTGATGTTGTGATTGTTGTTGAGTTTGTTGATGAGAATGGACTGGATCACGTTCAAAATTACTTGGATTTAATGTTGGTGGTTGATTTTGTACATGAACACTTTGATGTGAGACAGAAATGGCAGGTGGGAAACCTGGCTGCTGAGGATGATTAATGCTAATTCTATGAGGTGGAAACGATTGGAATTGTAGACGTTGATGAACCTCTGGTAATCCTTGTATGGTAATTGGTAGACGTTGAGGTCTCGGTCCATTAAGGACAGGTGATGGTGATTGGAATTGTGGTAAAGTAGAATAATTTGGTTGTGGTGGCAATTTTTGTTGGTGTGATAGTTGTTGTTGCTGTTGTTGAGATGAAAATGAATTGACAATTCGTTGTTGAGGAAAGGCTGGTGGACGATGATGATTCGGTGGTAATGAGAATGGAGGTCCATGTTGTTTTTTAGGTATTGAAGACGGAGCCGGTGAAAAGGCATTTAAAAATGATGGATGTGACGTTGGATGCTCTCGATCGCTTCGTTTCTTGTGGTTATTGGGAGGAAGTTTCTCAGAACCGAAAGTAACTTTTATTCCACTTCCACTTGGTGCATGATAAGTCTCACTGTCGGGGCGAATTATTGCCCGAAGAGTGGTGGTCGGCTCAGTTGGTGCTGGTGTCACTAAAGCATCCGGTTCTTTATCAACACTAGTTATAGAATTTTCAGGTTTTATCTCTTCATGTTCTTCATGAGGTGATAAAGCAGGTATTGGTTTATCATACACAACACGAGATTGCCCATTCCCTTGATCTTTTTTCTCATATTTAACATAAAACACTTGAATAGGTTCTTTCGTTGATTTCGCTGGCGCCTGAGTCGTAGGTGTAGGAAGAGTCGGCAAAGATTCATTTGATTCCTTGATGATAATTTCAATAATTGGCTCTGGCTCGGAGTTTCCGTAATAATTATTAACGCTATCATCTTGATAAAAATCATGATCACTTTTAGCACTCGCTAGAGGATTATAAAGTGGATCTCTCTGTGAATACTGGACAATTGGCTCCATTTGAACTGCATATGGTGGTGGTCGAGCTACTCTTCTTGAAAAATATTGACGTTTTCCACGATTTTTTTCTTCAGTAGCAGATGCTGCTAAGACAACCGCCACAATAATAGCCTGTAAAATAAATGAAATACAATTAAACCTTTGATATTATTTATTGGTATTCTATTGATGAGCTAAGTGCATATAAGTAATAAGTGATAAACCGATTTCAAATTCAAGTATACCGAATATGGAGAATTGGGTTGTCGTCAATACTGGTCACACGTACATTGACGTTATAAGAATTCATTAAATATTACTCGATCAAGTTTCTAATCAGATCATTATTTTATTCTCAATCATTTTAATTATAAAACATTCTTTCATAGAACAACAAAAAATTCATTAATTATTTAATCAGCAATTTCTAAAAATAATTACATGCATTAATAATAAAATTAATGAATAAAAAAGTACAATAAATAATCAATTTAATGATTGATGAATAATTACCCAGTGAAAGATCCTCATGTTGATGATGTAAAATATTTTTGAATGGCAGTTAAAAATTCCACCGATTCAGTTGATCGTAGCTCGTTATCTGGCTCCAAATAACATATTAGAGCGATCGGTATTGGGCAGAAAGACGTCGTGAGAAGCGACGTGAAAGAACTAAAGAGCGATCGGACTTCAGAACCCACTTCTCCCTGTTACTTCCCACTACTCAATCTTTCGATGCTCCTCTCTAATATTGCAGACGTCGTGATACCTTTCTCTGTGGTTACTGAATGATCTTATCATTCTTTTTAATAATTTGTCTAATAATATCTGAAATAAAAAAAAATTTAAGCAAGTTTCAATAACAAGATAGTCAAATAAGTAATAAATAAGATAAAGCTGACATTTGAATTGAATCTCTTGAAAAACATTTGATTTGTTATCTAATTCCAATATCGCTTTTAATCTATTGTGAATATCTACAATAATTAGCAAGAATATTATATTGTTTTAAAAAAATACTCTATTGGCTTTCTACTTGACAGCCAGATGTTTATTATTTAATTTAAGAAAAACTTATGGTCAAGCTTAAGCAATGAGAATATACATATATGTTACCTCTGGGCTTCTGACCTCGAGAGAGAGTACATACTTTCCAGTTCAGGAAGAGTCGTTCGTACAAGAATAAAATGTCGATTGCCGGAGGGTGTGATTTGTACCCGGCTCACGCCAAACTGAAGATTTGCTGAATAAAAGTAGTCTAAGCATTCACTGGCTAGTGATAGTGAATATTCCTAGGCGTTTATTCACTATTATTATTTATATGTTACACATTCTAATTAAAATTACATTTATATGCACATATTTTAATTAAAATACCAAATTAACATTCAAATAATTCAAGTTCATTAATAAATAAGTGTAGCTTTGGTTTATATTTAGACAACTTCTATTTATTAGAGATATGAAATTTTGGTGATGAAAAAAATTATCGACTCAAGATTGAAAAATAGGACGGAAATTTATTATTCAAGATATTTAATGTATTATTACCTTTTTTGGATTCTTGAATCATTTTAATTTTAGATTTTCATCAATGGAATTTTTCTCATACTTAAAAAAACTAAATTCAATAAATAGTTTTATGATCGTAGGTTTATAATTAGTATTATCTCTAAGAATAATAAGTATTCGTAGGTTAATAAAATTTAGGTGTAATCAATTATATACTTGTAAAGTATTGGAGTAAAAGTATTTAAAATACTCTTAGAGTATTTGTAATTTTATTTAAAATACTTTTCAATGAAAGTTTATGTTTAAATACAAATTTATCTTTATTTAATTTGATTTTGAAAATACTTTTGATTATTATTTTTATTAGTATTAATGCATTTTTTGTGATACAAAATCCAAAACTAAGTATTTGTATTTTTTACAAGTCTGATCAATTAGTCCTATAAAATCATTGTTATATAAATTTAATAGAGAAAAAACTCTAATTTATAATAGCAGCTTACAGTGAAGTTCGTGCAGGAGTTTCCACTTTTATTATTATATAAATTATATCTTAAAAAAAAGTTGTATTTTTCAACATAGTATGTTCACTCACTGTAAGAATATTATTTACAACATTATTAAATCAGTCAATCATTTTTACTAAAGAATAAATACTTCATGATGATCCAAGTGGTCAGGCATTTTAAATATACATGATTTTATCACAAAAATTAGCACAAATAATAGAAATTGTGATGAGTAAGACAGGTAAAATAGCATATGTAAATATTGGATAAACATCCGATTGTATCCCAAAATGAAAATCTATTGAATAAATAATAAATACCAATGACACTCGAAGAATTTTTTAATTATTAGTCATGGCAATAGAATGTGGATGGGACGTATACAGGTGAAAAGAGAAATTGGAATTTAGGATGTCCGACAAACATCAAATAATTGAAAAGTCATATGGAAATGAAATGGTGAGAAATTTTTGGATTCTCTGCGGTAGAGCATCTCGGTGCCTTGGTACTGCATCTATTCAAGGAGACCATTCGCTTTTACCAAGATTATACAGTCGGTGTTCTGAAGGCCGCTAGTTGACAGAGCAACTGAATCAGTGGTGATGAGTAGTATTTGGCGAACGTTCAAACACGGTAGGGATTCAAGACGCTCGGCCTACTTGGTAAACTTTCACTTATGCTGGCGTAAGAGATCCAAATACTCACATCTCAAATGTGATAATGAAACTATTTTATTATAATTACTCATATACATTTTAATCAAATTATACTTGATATTAATGCCAACATACATTAAACTCTTTTTCATTCCCTGAAAATTAAATAAAAAGTGAAATAATTTATTAGTCTCGCATAACATTATTAATAACAATGCAATTAATATCATATTAAAATAAAAAACGATAAACTGTTCTTTGAAGCTTAATTGGAATTGATGAACAATTGATAGCTCATAAGAAAATATCATTAAAAAGGAGAAAATAATTCTATTTTATTTATATCTTATTTGGAATAGAATAAATGTTCTTAAATTTATTTAAATTAATTTGTATAATAAATTAAACCATTAAATTAGTGAAAAATGTTTTAAAACTATTTTATATTATTAAGTACAACTCATTAAGATTATCCTATTATAATACACACGGATATATGTGTATGTATATTTCAAAATTAGGTCCAATTGAGAATCAAAAGAAAAAAAAAATTTCTAGTATTATTTTCTTTTAATAAATCAAACTTTTGTTATTATATGATTGATTGCTTCATCATTTTAAAAAAATTCATTATATTGAAATAAACCCAATTTTTGATCTTGCTCTACTTTACTTCAATTTGTTCACTAATCCGCGTATAAACATTAAATAAAAGGAAGATTCATTGTGCAGCAGCAAGAGTACTCAACAGGAATAACGTAACTGTTGAATAGTGAAAGTGTTGTAAAGTAGAACGCAGAAACTGTACCGTATTTCATCATTAATCAATAAAGTAGATGAGTTTATAGTTAACATCTTTCTTGCAATTTATTGCCTGTAATTTTATAATTTCAAATGTTAAATATGTAAAATGATATGTTTCCTCGGTTGTACCTCATAACTTGGTGCTGTTATATAAACACAATGTTGATGCAAATTGCATATGTATTAGAAAATGATTTAGATACCTGTTTCACTGGTGATTTTAAAACACTATAAATATTTTTTCTGGTGGCCGGGTGATGATGGTTGATCAAATATTGTAATATTTAACATCTCATCTTTTTTAATCTGTGTCATTGAAAATTAGGAAAAATTTTTGTTCAGATATATCATTCGATATGAAGAGAAAACAGCCGCAAGGCAAATAAAAATATGTTCATCCGCATGAGAGACATTCACAACAATTTACTTTACTTTCACTGCTGATAAAGTGATTAAAAAATACAAAAAAAAACGTCACTGCAAGGGTATTACATAAAATATTTAAATACATTAAAAAAATATTATTTTTACAATTAATATAGATGTTGGTTCAGATAGATCTATTTCGTAATGTATGTAAAATTGACTCAAATTATTTTATCTTTAAGTTTAATCCATTTTATTATTACTTAACCTCATAAAATCAAGAACTTGCGAAAATCTATTGTTTACTTTTTTTTAAATATTATCTTTTTGATCGGAGTAACAATTATTTTTCAGTATATTTCAAGTTTCAAGCTATTTCATTTCATATCAAATAAAAGAATAATAATAGAAATTCATTACCATTTTTTTATGAAATTTTCTTTTATATTATTGATTCTTTTAAATCTTTTTCTGATTATAGGTTCTCATTAGACACCTGAAAATTTTGTTGAAGTTTATAATCATTCAATTAGTAGTGAATTAAAAAATTGAAACATAAAAACTTAATGTTTCTATGATAATTAAGAATTAATTTAAACTGTGTAACTTAAAATGTCCACAAATTTCATTGTTTGTTAATGAAATATCTAATCAGTAATAATAAAATACATAGTTATTTTTTTAATTTATTAAAATGTAGTCATAGCAATTCATTTCGAAATTACTTTGAATTTTTAACGGAACTTTATTTGTAAGAATCGAAATGAAATATACATCCATAGTATATTGTGAGAATGAGGAGCTGCACGTGTTTGGTCTGTCACGGTGTTCGTTACACTATTAAAAATATATTGCATATCTTCAAAATTTATGGATGGATATTAGATGCCTACATTGTTGTTAGTATGCCCATTTTATTTTTTTTATCAAAATATCAATCAAGTTTTCATTTTTAGCAAAAAATCTTGCATGATTTTATGTTGTTGTTTTTTTTGACCTGTGGCGACACTTTGATCCATTTGAATAATTAATCACTAACCCGCTAATTTTGAATATTTTAGGATTTTTTTCAAGAAGATTTATGGTCCAAGTTGCCAAAATCATGGACACAGATATTAGAAAAAATAACGCCAGAAGAATTGGGGTTATGGATACTCAATGAATCAAAGAGGTTAGTTGAATAATAATTAACTAATTATTACTTTAATGATAGTCAAATAATAATTATATAATTAATATTAATAATAGTTGAATAATAATGAAATAATTAATTCATCAGTGTTTGTATAAAAATTTTATAACCTAGAATTTGTTTTTAGCTCCAAAATTTGGCCACTATCTTTATTAGCTTTACGTGAGTTAATTAAAATCTTAGGAATTGACCGAAATCCACTTAGCAAAACTTCTCTGGTATGTTGCTCATTAGAGTGGAATTATCACTTAATAGAACACGGTTCAGATGAATTTAATAAAACAATTACCAAGAAAGAATTCATTCAAGGATGTGAGAACATTCTTGTGAAGCATGTTAAAGTTAAAAAACGTTATGAAATTGATAAATTCTCAGAGGTATTAATTATTTAATGATTAAAAATATTAATTATGAATTATTATTTAACAATAACTTATTAAATATAATAAAAAATTTTTTAGATCTGTGCAAAATGTGCATTCCTGTCACAATGTGAATGCATTGTGGATACCGGAGCAGGAATGGGACACCTTGCAAGACAATTGACGTATAAATATAACTTACCTGTTATTTGTATTGAACAAGCTCAGTGCCTATCAGATTTAGCTAAAAAATATGATAATGAATTTTTATATTCATTGAAAAAATGTTTACCTAATCATTATTTTCAATCTTCTCATCATTTATGTGCTAAAATTGAAAAAGAAAATTGTTCTTCGCAACTTATTGATACACTTGATGAAATATTTACAAACAAGTTTCAATTAAAATCAATCAATAATAAATATGGTCTGATTGGATTGCATCCATGTGGTGACTTAGCTACTACTTTATTGAAGATTTACATTCAACAGGATACAATAAAGTTTATTAATGTTGTTGGGTGTTGTTACATGAAACTCACTGTTAAGTAAGTTAGTGAGAATGGAAATATTTTATCTCATCGAAGATGATTTTCTAATGTATGTTGTTTCAGCAATGACCATCATAATGGGTATCCATTAAGTGAATATATTATAAATACACCAGATCATTCTCTAAATTATGCAGCATTAGAAGTAGCTTGTCATGCTGTTGAAAACTACTGTGATAAAATGAAGAATGGACAATATGATGATTTAAAAGTTCATGCTTACAGAGCCTTATTGGAGATGATTTTAATAAATAAAAATGGTAGCTGTATGAAACATGGTCGAGTGAAGAATGTCAAAGTTACTGATAAAATGTCTTTTATAGAGTAAGTCAAATAATTTATGAAAGCGATATTGGCATGTGTTTAATTTGGTTATCTATTTTTCAGGTATTGTAAATTAGCAACATCGAAGTTTAGCTGTGATAAACGAATCGTAGATTCTGATATTGATCCATTGAAAGTACAAAGTTGTTTAAAACGATGGCATCAAGTTGTTGCATTTGAAGCTATCAGAATGATGCTAGCACCATTGATAGAAACAGTTGTGTTGTTAGATAGATTTTTATTTTTATCGGAAAATGACCTGAAGCCTTTGTTAAAAGCAGAATTCGATCCAAGAAGATCACCCCGAAATTTCGTATTAATCTCTGTTAAAAAGTAGTCTTAATTTTTATAGGAAATTTTATATAATAAATTTTGCTACTCCGAAAAATATTTATCTATGGTTGGATTTTTTTTTTACCAATCACCAGTTGTTGAGACATTTAATGGTTGTAATTATTCAATTGGAATTAAAGATATACAATCTTGAGATGCCTCAAAAACTGTATCAGAAATTCCAGCCATAATGAAACAATTCCAATGCTGTTACTAAATATAAAAAAGGTTTACACCCTTTAACTGAACATTTTTTCCTATTTGCTGATACTCTATTACTGTTATTATCATTTATTATAAATTTTTACTTATTTTGTTTTTTACTATTTTTTTTATTTGTTATATCGTTTTTTCTCGTAGTTATATTCAGTAGTAAACTTAACTTAATTATTATTTTTATTTTGAAGGAATATTAGCATGCAATTACGAAACGGAATTACGAGGAAAAGGAAGTTTTATATAATAAATAAGGATAACGACGAGTAAAAATTTAAGTTGAATTGTTTGTTTTATTAATGCTTAAGTTATAATAATTTATTATTACAATAGTTATTGCCTAATATTGTTTGTACAACAATAATGTCAAAAATATTTACAAAGCTTATATTTAATTAAAACTACTCAATGAATCTACAATAATGAAAGCAAAATTAATTTAAACTTTGAATGAATAGAAAAAAAAAGAAGATTGAAAACTCAACAAAACTATGAATTATATATACAACATATGTGTACAAAATGATACAAAAACATACATTAAGTTTGATAGTTTAAGAATATATATATTACATGATTTATTAATTAGCTTTAAACTAATAAATTTCCACATCATATCACAACGTTCATTCTCATGATATTTTTAGTAAAAATATAAATTAAATAACATATATAAATCTCGCCTATGTTTCACTGGATACTGGTACGTCATCATCAGCCTCATCATCTTTGCTATGTTCATGTAGCAACACATACTCCCGGGTACTGAATCCAAATTTCAGGACATCTCGTTCCAACAGTTCATGATATCTCCTTCCTTCCAATTTTACATTGTTGACAAAAGTTCCATTGGCAGAATCCAAGTCAATTAAATAGGGACGAATTCGTCGTCCTTCACGACCATTCTCTTTGGTGTATGAGACAATTCTGAATTGTAAAACTGCATGTTGTTTTGAACACGATGGATGGTCTAGAGGAATATCAGCAATTTTGCGATCTCTTCCCATTAAATAAGCAGATTGCCTATGAATATGGAGTACTGGCAGTTCTTTTTCGCCTTTGAATGGATATAAACGCCAACGTTTCTTTGGCTTTTTGGCATCATCTGGTTCAGAATATTTTATTACAACTCCGTTGATAGTATTTGTATCTTCGGCCAATTTTCCAGATAATGCAAAACTTGGCTTTTCTTTTTCTTGTGGTTTTGGATTTGACTTTTTATCTGAATCTTTGGATTTACTCCCCCATTCAGGAGAAGAAGGTTCTTTTTTAACTTTTACATCAAATTTATTTTGATGATTTTTTGTGTCTTTAAAATCATCATTACGCCTTCTATCGTCGTATTTAAATCTTTTTGACCTTTCTTCATCTCGATAATGTGAACGATCTCTTCGACAAGGTGATGGACTTCTATCGTTCCTATCTTTGAGTTTGTTGTACCTCTCATGATATTTGTCTCTCCGATTTGATTCATTTTCGTAATTTCGAGGATGTCTACGACGATTTCTATCTCGACGATATGTATCGTTATGTCCAGCCATTTTATATAGATTGTTATTAATTATTGGCTTATAGAATATTTTTCTGCACTTTAAGGTTAGGAGTGCAGATATGTTTGTCACTTCTAATACTTGACAACGTTTGAGATTTATAATTGATTAAAACTCAAATCATATTTCAAAAATAATAAATACATAAATTATTTAACACTTGATTAAATTTGGAACGTTTATATTAGCTTTTATAACGTCAAAAAGACAAAAAAATAAAAGCGATCAATACAACGAAACGGTTCTCAACAGAGTAAATAAAAATGTCGGAGCCATACATCCTTAAACGTGTTTAGTCCGGAAGGTGTCACACTTATCAGCGACGACAACGGCCTCTACAATATGGCGTCACACAACTTTGAATGTGCTATCAACCGTTAACATTTCTAGTTAATATTTTTTATTCTTTACGCTTTATCTATTCACATCTATGACTTTTGAAGTAAGTGCCTTGTAATCTTACTTGCGTTTGACTGCATGTTGATACACTCGGCGTCATTAATGACTGGTCAAAGAATACAAAGGTATAGCGGATAAATAGATACAAGGAAATAGCAGCTGTAATAACAGTGGAATTTATGTAATGCATTTGTGATTACCTTGAATACCTGAAGTTCTATCATTTTGAAATGGTCGCAAATATGCATACATATTCTTAACTATCGAGAAAAGTAGTGTGTCAATTTGCAAGTCAATCGGAATTGTCTAATCGGCTGCAGAAAAATTTGAATTTACTGTGCCCGTTTTCACTTACTAGCTTGAAGTGAAGGTCGTTACAAATAAATGAAAAATCCATTGTTACCAACTTATTAGTCGCAATATATTGTCAATGTTGCCAACTTTATCGACCGAACGTAAATATATGTATGGAAGGTATGGATGTGCGTATGTGTAAGAAGCGTAAAAGTCGTTGAGTTTTCAATGTGGAAGATACATTAATTTAATTATTAAAAAAAACTAACTTTTATTAAATATTATTTTATTTGTAGTTGAATGTGCAGGTATATAAAATATTATTAGAAAATTATTAAAAAGAACGATGGGAAATTTGTGTGCATCTTGCTGTCAAGATTCATCTACGTATGAGGATTTAACACCTGATCCGGTGAGTCATTATTATGATCATTATATTTATTTATTACTAAAAAAGATTGAAATGTTCATCTTTACATATCTACACTCGACTTTAAATTTATTTTAACACTGTTATTTAATTTATTAGTTAACCTTTTGTATAAAAAAATATTCATTAATACAATTAATATTTCTATAAAAAAAAAAAAAATATCTCCGTATTGATTAAATAACAAATAATTATTTATTTGTAGGAAATAAGAAGACAACAGCAAGTAGAAGCTGCTGAAAGAAGAATGAAAGAACAAGAACAAAGAGGAATAGGAAATGTTGATGCAGTCAAACGTCAACAACAAAAGAGTATTGCTAGAGAACAACAAAATGAACAATTGGCTACCGCAGATAGAGATATACCTCTCAAAGTAAGTTGAAATTTTTTAAAATAAATCATAAATACAGAAAATTTCAATAATTAACCCTTCATATCGATTTATTTTGCTTTTTTTTAGTGGCAAGTTAATTGATGAATCAGTTGAATATATATATATATATCAAAAACTTTAATATTATACATTAAAGAATGAAACTACGCAGCATTTTAAGGTAATCAATAAGTTTAAAACATATTCATGTGAGTAAACAGTTTTACTTTTAAATATCTAATGAATCATGATTATACATAAATAAATTGTTGTTTATCAAATAGATATGATTACCTTACTAATTACACTTTAATATTTAATGAATCACTGTTAAGTTTATTCAATAAGTAATTAGTACAATTATGAATTCTTTTTAACTATAATACACTATCATAATACTATCATAAATATTTATAAAAAATTTATTGATTTTCGAATATTGTATTTAATTGCCTTAAACTGCATAAATTGAATACATTTGTACCAAAGCATAGTGCATATCAGGATTAATTAAATTAATTTTCAACGCCTATTAAACAAAATATTTTTTTTATAAATTTAATTTCTTATTATCAAATAAATTTATTAATATTTCTATGGTTGTTGTTATAATTGTTATTTTGTGTGAAATTAGAAACTGTTGAACAAAAAAGTAAATTGTTACATATTTATTCTAAAAATATTTAAAAATTTTACACCATTCTTTTACTACAAATAAATATTAAAAATACAATTAAGTGATTGATTATTATTTTTGAATAATATAAAATATCTTAATGAAAAAATCTTACGTCATGATAATATGTACTAATCTAAGATTAAACTTGATGTACAAAATGGAATAATATATGGATGAGAAACAAAAGTAATTTTAATGTCTACCATAATTTTCAATAATAAAATAATTTATAATCGTCATTTGTGATGAAGTCTATATGCTACTTTTCTATTGTATCATATACAAGGTCACAATCTGGGAAATTATTTCAGTTTTCAGTAGTAATCTACTTTCATGCCCATTACGTATAATTGTAAATAAGATTTATTTATCACGTATATCATTCAATGGAATACGGTGATTAGTTTTTATTTTTTCATTCAAAATATTATCATAAAATTGAATAATCAATTTTGTTGAGTATTCTTTTAAGTATGTATTTCAATGTACTATATTTTAATTACAAATTTAAGATTATAAAATAAGTGAATATTTAATACAACAAAGTCGTTTTCTTCAGAAAAATTTATTTTTACACCTTTTTTTTTTTTTTAAGAAAAAAAAGTATTATATATACAATTTAGATGACTACATTTTAAAATTAAAAATTAATAAAATATTTTGATTGATTCTCTTATTCTAGAAGAAAAATGACACTATTAATAAATTATTTCATGATGAAATGAAATAGTCCCTCAACCAAATCAATCGTTGTACGACTTTTGTTATATAAATTTCTAATAAAAAAAGTCGTACAAAGATTTAACTGTAGATGATAATTTTTATTAAATAATTTGCAGCGAAAAAAAAATCTATTATTATAATGTTAATTGATCAATTATATACTATCTTAAAAGTAAATCATTCGTGCTGAAAGATTAGAATCTTCGATAGGTAACTTCCAACGTTTGTTCCATGTATCTATTTCGTCTCTATCTTTATCGTGCTGTTCTTGAGAACACGTGCGTAATCGACTTGCTTTTTCGCATCGTCGAGATACTGACCAATATACAAAGTCATTAGGACATCTGTACAAGTAGCCTTGAAGGAAATTTTTCTGATTTCTTTTGCACTTGTAAAAAACATTACTACAACCTTTTTGGTAGGGGTAATGACCTTCTCCAGGACATAAACTGTCACGTGTTGCTCTTATCTATAAAAAAAAATTTGTCAATAATGATAAATTATTAAGATATTATTAATAAAATAATATACATCTGATTACAATTTATTAATAGTCCATAACGTCATCAACTTACAGGTCGTGTGGATGATTTTTCAATTTGTCGATAAAATCTAGCAGGTGTAAGTTCAGTATTACATGGTTGAGAATTTTCACTTTCTGCAAGACATTGTACTTTTTCTTCATCGAAGATTGTATTTTCCGGACATACAAGAACCAAGATCTTTATTTCCATGTTACCTTCAGAAGTACATTGATAAAACATATTACAATATTTAGGATGACGTCGAAAACCTGTTGGACATACAAAAACAATCTGCTCGTCTGTCAAGTTTCCTAATATACAAGGAGCAATTGGTGATGAAATATCAGGTTCAATGGTAGTACTAGTAGTAATGGGTTTATCATTTTCAGTACTTGATTCTGCTTCTGTTTCAGTTGATGGTTCAGTACTTGTTTTATTATTAGATTCGATTGCAGTGGTACCTGATTCTTCTACAGTTGTTGACTCAATCATTTCTTCAGTTGACATTGTTGAAGTATCTGTATTTTTTTCGGTACTTGTTGACTCTAAACCATCAGTTGTAACTTCAATTTCAGTAGTCTCTTCGGTGAATTCTGTTGTTGTTCCTTCATCAATGTCTCGAGATGTTGTTGTTGATATTTGTGTAGTAATTTCTGTTTCACTAGTACTTATTGTAGATGTAACTGAGGTACTAGATAAAGATGAACTGGATGGATTACCACTACAATCTCTTGGTGGGTAAATCGATTCGGGATAATTACAGACACTAATACTTGGATCGAATATTGTTCCAGGAGCACAATCAAAATAATAAACATTGTAGCCAATTCCGTTATCTACACATCGGTAAAATTTATCACATTGCGTTGGATGTGGGTAAAATCCTGCTGAGTCACACTTGATTGTATCATTCGATAAATTAGGCTTTGTTGATCCTGATGTATTTGATTCTATTGTTGATGAATCGGATGTATTTCTGAGAAAAAAAAAAAAATTTTGTTTATTATTTTCTTTCATAATTTTTTGACATATTAATAAATTATAATTTTATTAATAGCTTACGAGATGTTCATTGTTGTCGAAGATTTTCTTGAATTTTCCGTTGTTGGCTCAATATTTTCATCATTATTTTTACTACTTTCGTCATTTTTATTTATTGTTACTGCTTCTTTATTTGCTTGAGTACTACTACTGCTGGTAGTAGTAGAAGCAAAGATGGTTGTTGGTGTTAAAGAAGTATTAGAATCATTTCCTTTTGGTTTTGTCGTTGAATCCATAGGTTTTTCTATTTCTGTAGTAAAACTAGGAATTTCATTAGTTTCAGAACCACATGATGATACTAAATGAGCATAATTACAAGTTAAAATCGACTGATCCCAAGCTGTTCCTGGAGCACAGTCAAAATTAAATTTGGTGTATTCACCGTTTGTTTTGACACATCGATAAAATTTATGACAATCATTGGGATCTGCATAAAATCCTTCATCTTTACATTTTGATATAGCAGGTTGTTTATTTGGAGTTGTATTCGTTGACGATAATGTTGTACTTGTAGATATTGTTAATGATTCGTCTAATTTTGAAGTTGTTGATGAAGATATGACAGCTTCAGAAGATGTTGAGGTTTCAGTGGGCATTAAAGTTTCTATAGATATTGAACTTTGAATGGGTATTGAACTTTCAGTTGTAAAATTTATTTCTTCTGTGATAGTAGACATACTTATAGTTGTAGAAGTAGATCCAAAAGAACTGGAGCCGGTAATATCATCAGTTGGTTTCGATTTCTCTTTTGTAAAAGTTTCTGGCTCTTTTGTCGTTTTTGATTCTTTTTCAGATGTTTTATTTTTTTTCTCATCATTGTTTGTTGTTCCTGTTAATGGAACGTCTGTTAATCCATTATTATCAGACGAATTACATTTAGAAACAGTATGTTCATGATTACAAGCTTGAATATTTGTATCCCAAGCTGTTCCCTCACCACACTCGAATTCATACTTTATTAGTTTTCGTCCTTCTTGTGCAACACACCTATAAAACTTTCGACAATTTTCGGGATTCGAAAAGAAGCCTTCTACAATACAATCACCATCGGAAGCACCTTGAGGAATATAATTTGCTTGAGTGGTCATTGTCGGAGTAATACTTGTCATGTCAAAAGATGAAGGAGTTGACGGATATGGAGTTAATGATTCCTGATTTATTGTGGAAAGTGAACCGATTGGTTGTTGGGCTTGAGATGATTCAGAAGTTACTGGCCGTAAAGTGGAAGGTGGTAAATATCCAGAATTTTGAGTAGGTTCAGTGGGAACAGTTGGTTTTTTATTAGTTGATTGTTGATTTAAATGAGTTGTTCCAGAATCGTTACTTTGAGTGGATGTTGGTTGAGAAAAACAATTACCTTCAACTGCCCATTCATGATTACATGCTTCAATTTTCGAATCCCACAAGGTTCCTTCTCCACAAGTAAATTCAAACATTTGATAATATCCGGTACCATCACTAACACATCTGATGAATTTTTTGCAATCTTTAGGATGAGCCATAAAACCTTCTCGTAAACAATCAGAATTATCTATTCCTGTTACAGGTGGAGGTAATAATTCTGCGGATTCTGTAAGTCCTTCTGTCACACTGCTTAATTTGTATGTCGTACTATCAACAGATGGTGGAATATAAGAAGGAATTTTACTCGGTTTCGGTAGAGATTCAGAAGAATGCCCTTGATTTGTATTCATTGGAGGAATGTAAGAAGGAGTATTGTTTGGTCGCTGTTGAGCATTTGAAGGATATCCTTCATTTGGATATTCTGGAGGAATATAACTTGGATAATTGTTCGGTGGTTGTGAAGAACTAGGCCATAACGGATGTGGATATATTACTTCTTGATTATCTTCATAGTCATTCATATTAAAATCTAAATCATTTTCTGATTTTCTACACTCTGGTCTTTCACTATCATTTGGATGAACACAAATGTTTCCTTTGATGTGAGAAAAAACTGTCCCTGGTCCACATTCAAATTTAAATTTAGTTAAAGATGATTGAGACTCAGAAGTAATAGTGCCCCAATTTACACATCTATAATATACATGACAATCTTTGGGATCTGCATGGTAACCTTCTTTGATACATTGATAATGATTCTGAGCATTGACTTCTGTACCTATATAGAAAAATGATAATTATTTAAATGCTTATATTTATGATTATAAGTTTAAAAGTGGTTAATCAATATTTATGTTTATATTTATAGTAATTTATTATAGTTTTTATTGTAGAAAAGTGGAAATGATATTTTTTTTAAATAGTAAAGATATTAAAACAAGTTATCCCTTGGATGATAATTGATATGCTGGGGAAAACCCATAGTTGAAGCAATTGCCCAGATAATAAATGATGAGAATGAAAATGTACAGAGCATATCTGTAGAATCGCCAAGGGCTTTAGCAATATAAGATATTGAAGGCTGTCCTCGTGAAACCTGTTTGACGGCAGCAACATCCGCAGAAAAGATTCTTAAACTTCCAATCAGCAAGTGGGTAAAAATAGTTTGAGTATCTCAATAGACGAGTACATAATTCAATACACGTATGCCTCCATAGATTATTATTTTTTAGTCTACATTACATGGTCAGAGCTAAGAATACTTTAACATACCTCGATAAATTAGAGATGCCACAAATAGTAATGTCTTCACTGTTGAACTCCAAACCAGCTTTGGTAATTTTTTTTTCGTATCCCTGTGATAACAAATTAATTATACTCATTAAAATTAATAAATAATTTGAAAGGAAAGTTTTTTTTTTTCTATACAATTTTTAACTCAATAATTAAAGATATAATAAGTGAAATTAAAAATAAAGTTAAATAACTGATGTAATTATGTAAGAATGAAAATTATGATTCATCGATCAATAGTATTTTTTCAAATCACGCATAAAATAAAACAGTTGTTTAAGTTGAAATTCCTGCATAAAATGTCGATTGAATCTCACTTTGACAGTTATTTAATCGTTAGAATTGGCGGATCTCCAATAAAAAATCTCTATTTAAACGGTAAAGACGAAAAATGAGTAATGTTTATTTAAAGAAGAATATTGTAAAAGATTGCTGTAAGGCTATTGAATAATTGATCTTTATCAAGAATAAAATAATTAAGATACTTGAATCATTTATAGGAATTTAGAGGATCAAGAAAGTCTGATAATAAGCCTTTCTTTTGTACATACTATAAGGGGAACGATATCTCATGGGGTTAATTCCGTTTAACATAATCATCATTATGACATAATGCAGAAAATTACATAAAGGTAATATGTAGTTGCAGTGTCAGTGACATTACACCTTTCAGTTTATTTTTCAATGTCACTTGATGAATAAATTTATCTTATGTTTAAGCTATACCATATCAATTATTTGAGCTAATTTTAAAATCAATTTATCATAAATTATAATTGAAAGACAAATTGTGTATATTCGAGGCATTGAATTCCAAATTTCTACTTCCTTCAATAACTAACGGTCAACGGTGTTTCATATTCATTATAATCCAGAATACATCAACTATTTTATTTTTTTTTTTATAAATAAAAACTAATTTTTTTCATTACAGAAAATATTTCAACGGTCTTGTTGGCTCTAGATCATTCAATAAAATACAATTTATTTTATTGATATCTCTATTTTTTGATCAAGTATGATGTGTATAATTTTAATTGAATTTTTGTTCTTTCTTTAGGAAAGAATAAATTGAATCAAATTCAAAATCCCTCATTCTATTTCAATACGAGTTGATGAAATAAAGCTAGTATATTTAGACACGTACTGTCTGTGAAATTTTACAAAGTCAAGTGTGTAAGCTATTAAAGGATAGTAAAAAATAAAAGTAGTATGAATAAAACGTCATTATTTATAAATGTATGTACTCGAGTAGGTACTCTGTAAGTGAAGATTCAGTAATAAGCAAAATGATGAGGTGAACCCGGCTATTATTGCAATATAGATAGACTGGACTGGGTAAAAGTACAACCTTGACGCGGTTATTTGCAAGGCCGCAAGGTACACTACGGCATAAAGTTTCTATTTTCTTTTTCATTGACGAGATGGTGATAATGACCACTACTATTTACTACAACAACGTTGATAATCATAATGACAACATTACCATCAACATCAACAACAACAACAACAATAACAACAACAACAACAACAATGATAATGATAATGACAACAATGACAATGGTGGTAATGATGACGTTGACGATAACAATAAGAAGGACAATAAATAACACAAGAGGTCAACTGATTTTTTGCAATTATCCTCCTTGTACGTTTCTTACATGCTACCTATAGATATTTGTAATTAAAGGGACACAAGTTAAAATTACTTGTACGTGTCTTGATCTTTTCTTGCCTTTTTTCACAGTTTTCCTCTCACTATATCCATTATCATTCCTTATATTACACTTACGCTATATTCTTATTCGCATTTTCCCTTTAGCACATCCTCTACCTTTTATTTTACTTCATTATATAGATAATGATTTATTCTTAGAACCAAAATTACCTTGATTACTATGATTGATACCTATTTTACACGAACACCCTTTTTTGAATGATATTATAGTAAATATGTCTTGATATACTGTTTATTGAATAAAAAAAGTTGAAAGATAATTTTTAAAAAAAGTTCAAGTGGTATTTTAATGGCGTGAGAAATGGCTAAGGATAAACAAAGGGAGTCATTCCGGTAGTACTGAATCTTTTTTTTCCATTTATGGAAACTCCTACGCAGTTTTGAAACTCAGTACTTTAGATTTAATGTCAACTATACTACTTTTTGAATTAATAAAAATTTTATCTCTTTTAAAAATTGATACAAATCTCAAGATTAATGAATCGTTAATTGATCATTATCTGTAGATATCATCGAATGATTATTAATTAATTTGATATAAAATAAAAAATGATACAAGTGTAAATGAAGAAGAAAAAAATTATCATTTGAATTTTGGATACAAGTAGAGAGGAAGGAATTTGTCCATGATAATATACAAGAGTGTCTGCATAAATAAAATAATTGATGTCATATTTGTTTCATTATAATTAAAAATTAATTAAACTAAAACGTGAAATTAATATTTAAGGTATCTATTGCAGAAATCGTGAGATAAATATGGACATTGACCTCGATTATTTTTAAGGACAATAGATGAATTACAATGATAATTATATGATGCAATGGAGATTCAATTTTGTGGAGTGTACATCTATTTGCCATAATTTCTGTAATTTACTATTTTCTTTTCCCTTTATTATAATAATTTATCATCATTATCTTAATATTTATTATCATATGAATTAATTAAATTGGTTAATTAGCACAAATATAGATGAAATCATTATTTGAATGTTACTTTAATTGATTTATTTTAGTTTTTACTTACCCTTGCCTGATCATTATAAATAGTAGTAGATGATTGTGTCTTTACACTTGTCACCATCAAATACAGACTTGAGTGTTTGACTCAATTATTTAACAAAAATTTTTTATTAATGAAAATAAAAATATAAATAAAATTTAAAGAATCGTATAATTTTTCTTAAATGTAAATAAGTCAAAAAATATTGACTCTAAAGAGAACTATATTGAAATGGATTCAAGAAATTTCTTGGGGATTTCTGTAAATCAGTCTCTTTATCACGATTCCTGATCGTGGTACGTCCTGACAAGGAGTAAGTCCCAGGGACTCGGATGGCTTCTACTTATAAAGACTTGCTTCACTAGTGCGGCAGACGTGTGTTTTTGCGAAAAAGAATCATACAAGGCGCCAGGTGGAAGGGGATACAACTGTGTCGTGATCATTATATTGATACTGCTAGACTACATTGCACCAAGAGTCACACTTGTCTTACACCTCAGATAATTATTTCATTTTTCCTATCTTTAACTTATCATATAACTTGTATAATAGGATTAAGTAAACGATATGATCTTTGATTTTTTATCGCGGGAAAAACTTTTTATCATGTCATTTTTTCATAATCAATAATAGTCTACCAATTGTGAAAAAATTTTATGGTGGTACTTGAGAAGTCGCATGAGATTGAACGCGTTAACAGAATTCCAAGAGCACAGAGTCAACGTCCCATGTGAATTCCTTCTCAGAACACAAATATTATTCTTTGAATGTGAAACTTGTGCATCTTATAGATAAATCTTGTATAATTGACACTTGAATTGGATATTTCTGAACACTATTTAATTCACCATTATTAACAAATATAATAAAAATAATGAAACGAGTAAGATTAATAATAAGAGTTTCATGTAATAACAATAATCGACATTTAATAATTTTATATTATTTAGTAATTAGAGGTATCAATTATTTTATTTAAATATTTTATTGTTAATTTTCAAACTTAAAAATAACAAAATAACAGTTGTAAAAATAAATACAGACATATATTTATGTGTAATGGTTTATGTTAACCTTGCAATGATTCTTCAAAGCAAAGATAATTGATTTATTTTAAATATATTTACCATCATTCCCAATTAAAGATTCTATTATTAAGGTCGGATATCCGGGTGCATAATTATATTATTGTATTATTGAATAATTATTGGCTAATGAAATTGTCTAGTCGAAACAATTTTAATAAAGTGAGGGAAAGAAGAAAGAAGCTAACTTTAGCGAATCTAGTGGATTTTTTTTTAAACTTTCAATTGATTAGAAGCGCGGTTTTTCGAACGATTAAAATAATTAATTACGTAAAAGTAAAAAATTCACTTAATTATAATATTTATAATTTGCCGTTGGTAAAGATTGAATAATTCTATTGAATAATATGATAAAATATTAATACTTGTGAGGTTTAATATCATTGATATAGATGTTTTTACTTGATATCAAAAATATACATATCTACGAGAATAATATTTGTAGATAAATAGACATGCGCATGTTATTTGGAGAAGAGATAAAGCTATTCCTCTCGACGTTTATTGTTTGATTGTAGATGTTATAATTATTCAGTATAGATATTGTATATTGTTTTAAATCAAAGTTTTAGCAAGTAAAAAAACGATTCATTATGATTTGTTGTTTAGTTTAATTTTGTATTTACAATGGACTAAATAAAATCGATACAAGTAAATGAAAAAGTATGTATTCTTGAAATAATTTCAGAGTTATTGAAATAATTTATAAATATTTTGTTATGTATATTATGTGATTACCCATGATAAAGGATAAAATATTCATATAAAAACTAGTGTAATCCATTAAAATTTTTATTTTTGTTTTAGATAAACAACAATGGCGAATATATATCCATCGCTACCTCGATTGTCAGTAAAAGATAGTTTTGATGATGAAGATTTGACTGATATTGATGATGAAGTATTTATAAGAGATGGAAAAATTAGTGGAGGAAAAAAAATTAATGATGATAGTGGAGTAAAAAGGCCATTAATGGCACCAAGAAGAAAAGCTCAAATGAATTTTAAACATCAAAAAATACCTTCAAGAGCCTTATTATTACCTATTTGCTACGGACTTATGGCGCTAGTTATACTTTTAGGATTGATTCCACTCAGCGTAATAATAATCAATATATTTCCTGTACCTTTGAATGTTATACAAAATTTTTTTCCTAGTAAAGTAAAATTGATAACGAATGCCACTGATATCCCACCTTGTACTTCACTTGCTTCAAATGTTGTTTGGGTCAAATCATTACCTAAATTAACTTCAGAATCTCCTCTAAAAAGTTTGGATGTTAATAACGATAATATCGATGATATTATTGTTGGATTCAGTACAGGTTATAATAATTAAGATACTCACGAAATATTATTGTTATTGATATTATTTTATGGTTTTGATCGTTTTCTCTTTCATTTTTTTATATTTTAGATTTTATAAAATCAGTTGATTTATTTTTCGTTTTAAAATATTATAATGTATGAGGTAATTTATTTATTTTTCATTTCATAATTTTATCTCTTCACAGTCTTATTTTATTAATTTATTTCATTCTAGGATTAGATACTCTTGATGCGCCATCGTTTCTCTGCAATCTCTATTTCAATAAACAACCACCATGTTTAGGAGGAATTTTGGCATTAAATGGAAAAAATGGTGAAACTTTATGGACACACTGGACAGAACATGCAATTTTTTCGATTGATTGTGCTCAAGATATCAATGATGATAAGATAAAAGATTGTATAATAACTGGACGTGGTGGAATATTACATGTTATAAATGGACATGACGGAAACACCATTTGGCAAATTTCTGTCAAAGATTTTCCTAATGAAGAAATTATTCTGAATGTTTATGATGCACGTTTTATTGATGATATTGATGATGATAATATCGGTGATGTCATAGCTTCGCATACAATGCAAGCAGGAAATTTACGATTTAGTGAAATTCTCATTTTTTCTGGAAAGAAAGGAGATATTATAAAAACCGTCGAATTTTCGAAACATGAACAATTATTTATTGCCCCACAAATATTAATTCAACCAGATGGAGAAATAATTTACTTACTATCTTCAAGTACATCTGTACAGTTACAAGGAGGGCTCTATATAATTTCTCAAACTGATTTTATGCATACAAATTTGGTAAGATATTATATCTTTTTACTTTCTTAATTTTAATATTCTTTAACAATAATTATATTTTTATTCATTTAGGAAAATTTGAAAACATTACAACATGGTAGTGGAATTTTACTAACCCCTATTTTAGTTGATGTAACGTTAGATGGTACAGCTGATATTATAGTATCATCATTAAATTCAAAAATTAACGCTTATGATGGTTTAACTTTTGAGTTAATCTGGAATTATACAGTACCTAATTCAAAAGTGATAAGTATACCTATACCTGGTTATTATAATGATGATAGTATTCCTGACATTATGGTTAAACACCAAATTGATCCAATATATTCTTTATCAACCATTTTGGACGGTAGAACCGGGAAACCTTTATTAGAAGAACCAATAAAAGATAGTGGAAATGGACAAATGTCTGGTTTATCTCTTTCAGTAGATGGATCTGGTAATGATTGGTTTTTATATTGGTCAGCCAATTGTCTAAATCATGATAATATAGAATATAGATATCATTTTTCAAGAGGTCAGACTCTTTTATCAATAAGTCATGCAAATTTGTGTAGATTAAAATTCAATACAACATTAAATACACGATTAATGGCTATGAGTCAGCACGTTGGACCACCGGGACAGTCTTTGTACTTTTCTAAAGATTGGAAGTCAGTCGAATTAAATAATTCGATTGATTATCAATTGAAAAGCGGTGAAGATAAATTCGATTCAATTCTATCTAAAGATGAAATAAATAATGGGATGGAAAATGGACCAATAATGGCTCAATGGTCACCAAATATTTTAAAAGTAAATTTAGTCAAAGACGAAAAATATCCAATAGTTCATGATAATGATGATGATGATGATAATGATGGTAATAATGGTGAGAATAAAAAAAATATTTATTCTATTTATGGTACTGATTTTAAGCCCAAAGTTTCTAACGATTTTCCTGATGATGAATTGAATTGGAATACTTTACGATTAGAAAATAATAATGTTCGGTATAATGAACCGTCTAATAATAATTTAAAACATGAGACTGAACAAAATGAATTTGTTGATGCTTTTTCACTTGAGAGAAAAAAACGTAATCTCGATAGTACAATAAATCAAAATATTCAAAGACAACCCCAAACAGGACTCATATTACCATCATTGTCAAATAACTCTAACAAAGTATCTGTGGATTTAATTTTTTCAACATACTGGTTACCACCGTCAAAAGTATCTCTTCTTCAGCAAGATCTTGAGTGTATTCGAATCAAAGAAGAAAAAGCTATGCGAAAACTTACATTGTACGAACGCGAAAATATTATTGAAGAATGTCTAGCTGATCGTGGCATTAATTATCAATCATATAGAGAAAAAACACGTAGAGAAAATACTAATTTTGGACAAATGACCGTGTATAGAATTAAGTTGGAATGTGTTTGTCCTGACGATTTATTATCTGGGCAATCATGTAAAAATATTTCAATTAATCAAAGATGGCCAGCACATTTAGGACAATCCGGAAATGGATATTTTTTGCCATTTCTTAATTAATATATTTAATAAATATCTACTAAATATATTATTATAAAAAGTGAAAAATATTATTTTACTACATCACTTTTGAAAAATACATTTACTTATATAAGTAATTAATTGAGTGAATAAATTGAATTGTAAGGTTACATATGTAATCAAAATGTTAATAACTGTTAAAGTTATAAGTAAATATATATATATATATATATATTAATTTTTAAACTATTAAGTACAAATTTCATCTTTCGATAGTTTAATAGTTTCTTGATAAATTTTTAATAGAGTATTTTTAATTGTATAATGTTTATTTTATACTTCAAATTAATAAATTTATCTCAATAAGTTTGATCAATACTGATATAGGTGCTTGTTTCGTTACCATTAAAATTTGTATAAATTCTAAATTGTTATATCTAAATAAATGCAGTGTAACTTGAAAAAAAATATATTTATAGATGAAATTTTTGGAACTTGTGAATCTTGTTTACGAACTTTATCTAAAAATACTCTAACTAATTATCGAGATAGCGAAACTCAAACTATTCCATGGGAGCCACCCATTATATCCGGTAATAAAATATAAGTAATTTATTTTATGCATAATATTAAATTTTTTTATTATTAATACAGAAAGTACTCCTGCAGTGCTTACTTTAACCAGTTTAACTTGGGATAATGGATTACCTGCGGGTATAAATGAATTAAATATCATCAGAAAAATTGACATAAAAAAAGCATGGGAACTAGTGCTACCTCCTCTTGACTGTAAAATAAATTTTCAGTGTTACAAAAATTTAATCACAGAAATGGATAAAGATAAATGGGTATTTCGTAATAAAGTAACTCAATTTTGTAATTAAAAAAAAAAAGTAATAATTTCACTTGCTTATGTTAAAATTCATTATTTCTATTTTGCATAGGAATTACAATTAACAGTGAATTCGAAACTTAATTCGATAAATGAAATGATGAAAATAAAAAATTTTGAACATAGAAAAAAGCTAATGATAAGATTTGAAAAATTTTCGAAATACTTGAGTTATTTAAAAAATAAAGAAATAAATCGAATAAAATTTGATATGGATAGAGAGTTGAGAAAATTAAATGTTAAATATGGAGAGAAAAATTTACAGCATTATTTTTTGAAAAAAAAAGGTAATTTATTAATACGTAAGTTTGATAATCAGTCTTCATAAGCTAATGAAATTGTTTATCAAATAAAAAAAAAATTATTTTAATGATTATTTTTAAGATGACAAACAAATGAATTTGACATATGATAAATCAAATTTTGGAACAATTAGCACTGTCCGTATAAAGTGCAATAAGATGTGTTTACGTGAGACTAGATGGACAGAAGACAAGCTGAAGACTTTACACGAAGATTTGAAAAAAATACGACTGAATCTAATATCAAATAAGATAAATTGTTTGTAATGTGAGCATTTTTAATACATTAATGCTTATTTTAACAATACAATAATATCTATAAAAATGAACATTGAAATAATGATTACAATTTTTATTAGAAAAAAATTTATTTAAATTAACTATCTGTAGAATTATTATTATTATTCAAAAGGTTATTAACGTATTTTTTAAATTTAATGTCTTTAGCATCACTAGAAACTTTCCGCTCAACGATAAGTTTCCGTTTTTTTGCTTGCAAATCTTTGTTCATATTATCATCTATTTGATTAATGATATGTTTTCGTTTAATTTGACCATCAATTGGTTCAGATTTTTGAGATTCCTCCCGTGCACGACTTAATTCAGCTGTCAAATCTCCCATTTTTTGTTCCCATTCTTCTAAATGTCTACGCATTTCAGCAATTTGTAAATCTTGTTCATGTATTTTTTTCGACTGTTCTTGTAATTTTACACTTTGAAGACGCATTTGGCAGCCTTGTCTTTTCATACGTAAACGTAATTTACTTAATCTACTTTTTACTGATAAAAATGATAGCTTATTCTTTTTAGTTCTATTATAAATTTTCTTAAACGTTTGATTTAATTTGTCTGAAGAGACAGTCTGAAAAGAAGTCGATGAAGGGCCTCCACTGTGATGATGATGCGAAATCATAAAACTACCACCAGGTAATTCAAATGTCCCAACACCACTAACTCCTGCTGCAGCAGCTGATGATCCAATACTGTGTTTGAGTGCTGGTAAAATTTTTTCATCAAAGTGTTCCATTGCCATACTACTAATATCCCGAAGTTCTTGGAGTATTTCATGAGCTCGAGGTGGAGTTTTTGAGTCTCTTATTAAACGCAAAACGCGAAAAATTTCATCAATTACCTATGATTTATAAATCATAAAAAATAAAAATAAAACACATTCAAATTAACAATATGTATTATTGATTAAGAAATAACTACTTACCTTACCAGGTATGAAACAACAAAGATGTAAGTTGACATATTTTATAAATGTCATAGATAACATGGAAATACGAGTTTCAATAGCTGTCAATACATCACAATGTCTAGCTAGAGGATGACTCCTACGTTCTGATTCTCTCCGAGGTAATTGACTCTTAACAGTTCGTAAGCATTGTGCATGATATTTTTCCATCAAACTAAATCCACGATTAAGTAATTTTTGGCATGTACGATCAAAATGCTTACAAACCTATTGAAAAAAAAAATCAATAATTCATTTATATTAATAAATTATTTCAACTATATTATTATTTATGTAAAAACTTACAAGACGATTCTTAGCAATTTCATCGTAAGACAAATTAGATAAAATAGTTTCGAGCACAACATCAGGAAGATCAATTAACAACATGTTTAGATAATTTATGCTCGTCAAAAAAATAACTTTTTATTTTATTCAATAAACGTATAGTAAAAAATTTTTATTTTAATACGTAAATGAATAAATTTTCAGTTCAAATCACTAAAATTAAATAATTTTTCCTGAGATAATAGATAATAGAAAAATGGCAGGCAAAACACTAAAATTTGTGCAAAGAGTACAGACTAATATAGAAAACCAATCGTGTGTTAATATTCCAACTTGGGTTTGGAACGCAACATATCGGAGTGATCTTGGTTTCCACCAAAAAAAGTTTCTGTAACTCACTAGAAGGTGGCGTTATTACTACTTGAATACGTCGATAAATGATTTCTATTCAGTGGTTTCTCTATCGATAATAATTTTCCTACGTTGAAAATCGGGGGCATTTGCTATTAGGATCAAACAGAAAGTGGAAACCTGCGTGGTAAAACAGATAATGAAAACTGACTGTTATACCGGCTCGTCTTGGCTTAGTAGTTCGGCGGAAGTGAAAAATCAGAAACGGGGGCTACACTCAATAGAAATTTTTTTTTAAACGGTATTGCTACTCTCAGTCTTCTCTCTGCAAATAGTCAATCAGAGTAAGTTTTTAAAGTTATATTGAAATAATTATTAATTGAAAAAAAAATTTATTGTAAAAAAAATTGATCATATTGCCTTTACAAAAGTTTACGTTTACATATATACATTTACAAACATTATCAAGAGTTTTGACAATTTTAGTCTAATAATTTCATTTTATGATAAAATTTTTTATTAATTAAAAAAACCATCTTTATACAACATTAAATAAACAATCATATTTTGAATAAATTTATTGATACAAATATTCATTTTGCTTCGACGTAATTTTATTTTAATTGATGGAAAATAGCTTTTAACGATTCATATTTGGTTTGAATGTTGCATATTGTGGTGTTTTTTCTTTCTTGTTTGATGATGATGATGATGATGATGATGATGATGATGATGATGATGGATGTTTCAATGTTGCTAAACGATCGGGTTTCAAGAATAGCTGTTCCGTCTACAACATTAATTACAATATTAATTACAATTCAAAATGATTGATCTTTGTAAAATTCAACTTATATTACTTGTAATGTATACTGCGGTGCATGAATTTGTTGATGACTATAATGATGTTGTTGTCTTTGATAATGAGATTCATTAAATTGAAAACAGTCTTGTTGTAGATATTGTTGTTGTTGTTGTGTAGGAACAGGTTTTAATATTTGATTATGACGTTTTTCAGCAATTGAATTGTCGGCAGTATTCCTCAGACAGTCATCTACTACTACAGTGTTTAGAGACTTATTACTAAAAATCATGAATCATTAATTTTTTTATCGAAGTAAAAATACTCATAATTAATAATAATAATAATAATAATTACCAATCAACGGGCTGAAGTGTTGTTGGTTGGGAAATGCAACATTTATCTGAACGAAGAAAACATATAAATGCCATTACCATTACTGAAATGACGGTAAACCCAGCGACTGCACCAATAACCAATGGTATCTATAATAATAATCATAACAATTAGAAAAGATTTGTAAATTTTGGTTTTTTTATTTTACTTTTTCGAATAACACGTATATTAATTACTTGGTCTGGATCATCAACTCGTAACATGAGTGCACGCCTGTCACTTCCACGATCATTTTCCACTATTACGTAATATAATCTTTGATCTTCTTTTACTGTACTCGTAAGCTCTAAAATTGCTATAAAACAATCTTCTAATGTTGGCAGTGGTTCCAAATCTAATGCTCGATATCTTGATTCCAATACTTCTCCTAAATTTAAAATAAATAAATAAATATTCAATTTATGCATGAAATATTGATGTACATTAATAGAATAAATAAAGGGTAGGAAGAAAATGAAAAATGAAAAAAATATAATGACAAAAATTATTAAACCTGCATGGAGTCTTATGCTGTTGCCCCATTCCCATGCAACTAGACGGGGTTTTGGATTTGAACACAATCTAATTTCAAGTCGAGCAGGACTCATTTCTGTTGTTGATATCACATATTTTTCGTTGTTCAATGGTTTTATTATCTATAGAAAAAAGGATAAATAATGGAAAAAATTATACAAGTGGCATTAAAGAAATTAAAAAAATTACTTTTGGTGCTCCAACAACTTCTAATGTTACTGGAGTGCTTTTAACTTGTCGCGTCTTGCCATTTATCGTATTCGAAGCAATACATATATATTGGCCTTGTTGTTCATACGTCACATTTGTCAAGATTAATCGTTGACCCTTTCCATAATCGATTGGTGGTCGATGATCGTTGAAAATTTGCTGCCACCTTAATGAAAGTAGTGAACATTGTGTAAAATAATAAAATAAAATTAGAAAGATTAAACTTACTGATAATCAGCGGGAGGCATAGCATCTGCATTACACTCAAATGAAGCTCCTGAATAAAGCAGAGCTGTTGATAATCGATCCGGTCCGACGGAATCAATTTTTGGTGCATCTATCGGCAAATGTTAATTTATGAAAACTGAAGCATTTTAATAGAAATTTTGTTGATAAAAAGAATATTTACAATTGACAGTAATTTGGATAGATACTGGACTACTTTCGCCTTCAGTGTTGGAAGCGAGACAAACATACGTAGCAGCGTGATTTCGATGAATCGGTGAATATATTAAAGTCTCACCGATACTCACAACTTCCATGTCTGCACCTTTTATCCGTTTCCATAGAATTGATGCAGTTGGATTAGCGTTTGCCAAGCAACGAATTTCTACTCTATCTCGTCCTTCTTCTAACTGTCCAATTGGAACTCCTACTAGTCGTGTTTCTGGTGCATCTATCGGAATTAAAGAGTCCTAGTTGAAATATTATATAAACGCCCATTTAACAGTTTATCAGTTGAGTTTGATTTAAGTTTTAGAAGAAGAAAAAGAAAATATTCACAACATGACTAATAAGGTTTGAACTATAATAAAAATATTGATTAAAAATTCAAGACACAATATTTTGGACTTACACGTAACATCAAATCGCACTTCAATATTAGAAGTTAAAGTCGGATATGCTGGATGATTGGCTTCACATCGAATTACTTGACCATATCGGGAACGATCAGCTTCGATATCGCAAACACTTTTAGTCGACCATGTTCGTGCATTATCAATCTCTGTTGCATTTACTTGTGGTCTTAAAGTCCGAATTTCTTGGTCTCTTAAATACCTATATGTATATATATTTTTTTTTTATTCTTATAAATGTTTTATTAATAATTTATGAAATTTGACGTTATAAAAACCATTTAATGAGAGGTGGAGGATTTCCATAGCGAGCTGTACAAGTTAATGTTGCTATTTCACCTGCACGTGCAGTAACATTTCCACCAGGTAGAATAACAGCGCCTGCATATTCTATTTGTGGTCGCTGAGGGCTCACTATAACACAAATTTAACAAAATCCGATATCATGATGCTTTTAAAGAAACAATGTTTTTTCATAAATAATACAATATATGCTCTACTACTTTGTCGAAAAAAGACATTAATAATTCAACTTACCACGTACAACAAGCCGTGCTGATTCGGAAGTTAATGCATCTTGAGCAGTAAAGTCGCTTGCAGTAACTTGACACTGCCACAATCCATCGTCAAATTCAAGCGCTGCTGATCGAACCCACAATGAACAATCTCCCATATCAGGTGATCCAACCCATTCATATTTTTTTAAATACATACCAATTGGCTGTAAATAAAAAACGGAAATAATTTTTTTAAAAAAGTTTCACATAAATATTTTGACTTAGCAAATACACTCAATTTAAAGAAGCTCGAAGTTAAATGTTAGACTTTGTTTTTGATATTTTTGAAAAAAAGTTTTAAAACACTAGAGTAAAATCTGTAAGTTTTTCTGGCCGGTAAATAAACGTAAAAAAAAAAAAAGAAAAAGGAATAATCTCTTTCTTCTTATTTACTCGTAGAGAAAAAATTTCAGGAGAGAAAAGGGGCACGTTCGAATACAGCAATCAGCGTAATGCACCCGCAGACACCCAACTTTCTCTCCTTCTCTTTTTTACTCTCTTCCTTTCTCTCTAGAGAGCTCAACCCCTTTTGGTGCTGCTACTGCTGCGTATCCAACAAACATTTACTCAGCTAAACAACTATATACTATATATATATATATATGTGTGTGTATATTTCAAACAGGGAAGATGGGTATACCAACTTTTAGCAGGCCAAAGGCTTTTCCCTGATGATATTCTCTCCAACACATAGTTTACTTTTATCTTTTACAAGTGAGTAGTGTGACGATGCAATTCCATTGAAATGGATAGAAAATACATCAACTGAACAGAGAAATACGAGAAGAGATCAACTGATTAATCGGAACTTGATTAAATCTTATGCGTATTATTATAAAAATAAAAATCATCAAAAATAGATCTTGATGTTAGATTGAAAAATTAAATTAAGCTTTTAAATAATTTTTTTTTTCCATAACTATCATGAACAAATATAACATTTCAAAATGCATTATTTTGTATCAAGCTAAATTTTTTGTATATTCTACATACATGTACCTATGTATAATATAACTGGCAAACCGTGAAAATTTACGAGTATATCGTTCAACAAATGACTGCTACATTTCCTTACTTGCTATACAAGTTAAAAATAGACTTTTTATAAATTTAAAGTCTTTGTACATACGCGTAATAGTCTAAACTCGTCGTCGTCGTCATCGTCGTCACTTGAAAGTGTTTTTTTTTTATGTACAACCGTCTTTCACAATTTTCAGTGAAAACTTTTCTCAAATAGCAACGTTTTATTCCACAACTTATTCGTGAAACGTAAACGATTTGCGAGCGCTGAAAAAACTTACGACACATATAATAGCAATAGTGAAAAGAAGTCGTAAAAATTTACGTGTTCAGAGATTAAGAAAGAGAATAAAATTTATATATATATATATATATATATATATATATAAAATACAATAAATTTTCGTATTTATTTAATACTCTACATTATATGTTACAATTATTAGTTTTATCAAAATATTTAGAGTTACAAATAATTGTTTGAAATAATATTTAAGAATAAAATTGCTAATTAAATATAGAATGTTATTATTTTTAGAGAAAAAATACAAATATACATTTGATGAAGAAGAATAACCGTTAAAATCAGTGATAAAACCTCAAAACCAATGATTTGGGTAACGCCCATAGGGAATGTTAATGGTAGTCAATTATGCCAACTCGAACTTTGCCAAAAAATTGAGCCAAAAGCTCAAGTGGTGTAAAATTTACTCTTCCAATGTATTTATGCTTTTGTGAGGCTGTCGAAATAGCCTAAAATCACAAATACATAAACATAAATAAAATTTCATCAATTATTGAGAAAAGATAATAGATACAATAAGATAATATAAATAATTTTTCTTTCCTATAAAACACAACAAAAATCGCAACTCCTGTAAAAATAGAATATTTTTTTCCATGCATAAATAATTTACATTTCAAAAGAGAGTCACTTGAATGAAATGTATTTAATAGACTTTCTTAAGATTGTTTTTATGTTAAAGGGTGTTTTTAAAAGAGTATTTCTTTTATAAGAATTGTAAATCAAGTTGAATTAATATATATATATATATATATATATATATATATATATATATATTGAGGAAATGAGAATTTCATTTGAAATATATTCAAGATGACGAGAAAAGAATAAGAACGGATCAACTTGTTTACTCGTCTTATTACTCACGCTTTCATCTTGAATCAATTCAATAATCAAACTATATTTATATTATTGATTTTTATATTAAATTAAATTTATCTATAAAAAATAGTTTAATTTTACAAACCTTTTGATCTTTTTGCCAGATGCATAATCCTCGCTTACCTCGGACTCGACAGATAAGCTTGGCATCTTGTCCTGGATTAACTTCTGTGTATTGTGGTGTCTCTTCGAATATTTGTATACCAAAACATACTGAAACATTCATGAATAATATGTTACATTAAAATAATACAATTTAATTCGAATATGTAAAATTTTAATCACATTAATGATAGTATATAAACTTGGTTGAAATAATTTACACCTATAATATTATTAAAGAAGATTTCATTTGAAATTGGAAAATAATTTCGAAAATGGTTCTTTTAATCTTTTGCAAAAAAAATTTATTGTTTAAAAAAAAAAAAAAATGAAAAATGATTAGTAAATAATCTTAATTTACAAAAATAAATTCAATGGTAAAAAAGGAAAATTTAAATGACCGTTTTTTACTTATAAAATGCATTCATTTAAGAACGATTGCGGTGCTTCAAGTTTTCTTCATTAAGCAATTTCTGTAAATTCCGCGAAAACTGTTAGGTAGGTGGTAGTGGTACTGCTCATTAAGCTACCATCAATCATTTCATTTCATTTACTTATACACCCTTATTCATTTATCCACAAAAGAGATATTTATAGACGTTGATAATACCAACTACTTACTTTTAAATTTACAATTTTTTTCTTGATAATTTTTAAGTCGTTTCATTCAGTTCTTAATAATATAAATAAAATACATCATTATTATGAGTTGAGTATTTTTGCTTTTTTTGTTACTTTTGAAAAATAATAAAATTTAGATATGGTAAAATGCTGTCAGTTTATCACTTATTAAGGAGCTTTTATACAATGTATTTATTTGAGAGTGAGCAACGTTGTTTCATAGTGAAAATTGTAGCAATATTGCTGGGTTTGGAATTTCCTCCGTATATATATATATATATATATAACAATGTAGCTCCGGGCAAAATTTTCATTGAAATAACAATTGAAAACACACCGCAGTCTACTGAAAAATGTTTACTGACCTTTTTCTGTATATTCTCCATCTCTCTTTCTTTCAGTGAATACGACTGTACTGAGCACAAAAAAAAAGTCTAAAAGAGAGTACAAAAGCCAGGAGTTCACCAAAGCTTTTATTCTACATGCGTTAATACTTTTATGTATACGTTATGTACTTGAGAAATGTTAACCTTTGAAAAATTTCATCTTTATATTTGTATAAATCATGAAAAGCTCTCACTTTAATTATAAAATTAGGTAATACAAGTATGTAAAATATTTTTGTACGAAATAATAAATTATTTTTTTCATCTTGTCTATTTATCAAAGTGATCTATTTATCAAAGATAATCTCAGTTCTGCTATTGACGGAAATTAATCTGTTTCATTATGGTCTAGATATTGCTAGTAGCTATGTGCTTTGTTTACAGTCTCCCATCCTATATGGATGATTTGTTTATACGAAATAGGGATCAATTTCAAAGATAGACATTTGAATGCAAAGATAGAAAATTAAATAAATAAAGGAGTTGTAAAAAACATTGATTTATGGCATCACTAATCTCATCCTTTTCATAATAATTAATAATAAACTCACTGCGGTGAAAAAAATATTTTATTTTATTTTACATAAAATATAAAAAAATTCCTATAAAATAACATCATTGTTATTATTTTTATATGCTTTTATTTATTCAACACATAATACAACAAAAGTCATACTGTCTGACTCTTATAATATAATACGTACGTGACGTTTCGATGAATGAATGTACATATAAGAACAGTATATAACATATGTACTATACTAGTATATATATGTATATAATATTATACATGCAGTAGAGTTGTCGCGTACAACGTGAGTGAGGTAGTCGTGTAGGTAGTTATTTCGTGGTAATCTAATTTGCTCTTCATCGAGAATACAAACCCATTTAGCCTGAATAGTATAGCAACGTTGACTCTCTATTTCTCTTCTCTCTTATTACCCACTCTCTCAGTTAGATTCGTACCAGTATCATTCAACTATTTATTTATTTTTTTTGTTTTCGTTTCTTTTTCATTACTTTTCCAATATACCCACTGTTTAACACATGTACTAATTTCACTCAAAATAGTTATTTTTTTAATTAATAAAACAATAATCAATGTTATTTAAAAATGTGTTTACGATAGTGTTAACTTAAGAACTTGTACTTGAAAGTTGAGAAAATTTTTCGATGAATAATCGCGGTGGTTCAATGAATTCTTTAAGAGTTGGCTTAATTAAGAAAATTGATTTTTCTCTATCAAACATCTTAATCACTATTTTTTACATATTAATAATTTTTTAAATTACAAAAGAATAATGATAATTTGTTAAATTAAATAAATTTGAAAAGCGAATTGAAATATTGAAGTAATAAATAATCATTGATGTGTAAATGCAATTATCGTTTACTCCATTGAACGAGTTAATTTTATGCCAGCCTTCTTCTCATAATTATAAATTTAATAAACTAATCATTGGTATATAATTATGAACGTTCCAACTAAAAAGGATACATCAGTATCAAATGATGATATAAATACTTGTATGAATACAACATTATGCAATATGTATGCAATAGTATAGTACTTTGAGTGTCCTAGTTTCAATCTTGATTATGACGAATTCGCAGAGATATAGGTGCAAGCAAAGTGCCAATGACCTCGCGGTCAAGTTGAAATGATATGTATATGTAGATCGTAGTGTGCTGTGGTGGCAGCGGACATAGCCGAGTAGAAAAGCTCAGGCATTTTTGAATTTTTTTTCATCAATGGCTGTTGATTTTGAAATAATGGAATGAGAGCAGCATCCCATACCTCTTCTGTTGACCTACTCGTAACGTCATATTTTATCACGAAAAAATTTCATCTGAAAAGAAGAAATTGATTGATTTTTTTTTTTCATTCATTTTCATCACTACCCCCCCCCCCCACTGTACTACTCTCTTTCCCTATATACACTTATATAATTATTATCAATTCAATTATTAATTTATTTTTACGTAATAGTCATAATGTATGTACATAATCGATGTGAATGTAAATTTTTTCTTTTGCTCTGATTGAATAATGTGGTTATATATCTTTAGACAATTTATTTACTTAAAATAGTCCATGTAAATAATAATTATTAATTTACGAAATATGCAAACCAATACGCGTAAATATTATTCGTTTATCATAGCTAGTTTACATTAAATGAATCAATAAGCTGCTAACCATCATCAAAATAGGTCTGACCTATTTTCCACATGATCATCATCATTATTATTATTCACCAAAATTTGAGTACATATTCATAAGTGTCTTTCTCAGTACATTCATATCAATATTTCATTTAATTGAACGTGCAGCATTTTAAAATAAATCCACTTATTTGTAAATGATGTTTATTACTATATAATTTAAGGTTAAATGTCAAAGAATAATGGCCTAAATTATGTAATAATGGAGAAAAAAAAAAAGTAAATAGTAAATGATTGTATGTATTTTTTAAATATTGTTTCGGGTATTTTGAGAGAGATGTTTTTAGTGAGATTACACAATCAACTCAGCAAAGTAAACGATAAAATATTGTAAAGGACCACTGATGGTGTGACACTCATTAACCCTCATTTGTGACATTCTTCCCTCATCTCTTCTCCTTCATTCCCTTTACAGTCAAGCACATCGTACTCATACTATATAGTATGTACCTTTTGTCTCTGTTTATCCACTCAGTTTTTCTTTCTGTTATTAGTATCTACCTTTGCTACTACTACTCATTCCTCTCCAACTCTCATCCTGTCGTCAACATCTTTATTTATTTTAAGAGAAACAAGTGACTATTCCCTTAGTACTCTCATAAATGTTACTTTATACTCCCATTATCTACAAAGTAAATTTTCGTTTCTTCATTAGGGTGCAATGAATGGCAGTCGTCTGTACTTAATAAAATTTTACATTGAGAAATATCTTAATAAATCCGTTCATCACTTTATTAGCACTATATTATTAAATAATTAGCACATTTTTACCACTAAAGTTTATTAAATAAAAAATTTGTAAACAATAGTTTTTTTTAAACTTCTGATGAAGAAATTTTTTATTCAGTATTAAATCCTTATCGTCATTCAAGACAGTTTTTGTTTCGTTTTTGTTTTTATGTATTATCGACCAATCCATTGTCGTTTTACTAGTAGAGACTTTAATCCCTCGAGGGTAAAAGGTGGACGACGCGAAAGCTTGATTGTTATTTTTAAAATTTTGTTTTTCTTTTATCTAAACCAAAAAGAAATATTTCTGCGGTGTGTTTTGCTTTGCTTGCACCTTTATTTTTATGTGTCTACTGTCACTAAACTATTTTTTTAGAGTTTTGCCAATATAAACTAAAATTCAATAAATTATAAAGACGGCAAACAAACAAGTAATATCTAAAAATGTATTCGTTTTATGTAGAAGAATCTTATTTAAATGTAATAAAGAAAGAGATAAAAATATTTAGTTAAAAAAAAAATCATTATATTTAATAAAAAAAAAGTTACTTCATATATTCAAGTATTATTGTTGATTGTTTAGAGTATCGAGAAAAATAATGCAAAATTACACTTAATTGAGCTGGCAAAATGTAATTAGATTATATGTATGATATACGCACAGATAAGTAATAATACGCGTGCGCTTTTCATCAAAACGAAACAAAAAAAAGTTGTAGAAAAGGGTGAAAGTGGGGCAAAGGAGTTGAGTTTAAATTAATTTTATCACTTTAATGAGCCCGGTTTTTCAAATCTCAAGCTACTTACAGCAGCAGCTGCCCGGTTGCTTTTACGCCGCTACTGCCAAGAGTTTTTTCTCAATTAATAACAGCAGGAAACTCATCTCAAAGTTGCTACTTTTCTACATAGGTTATAGAAGGTTATAGAAAAATATAAATTATAGCGTGACAAACAAAAAAAAAGTTACTTTGTCATTCTTTTTTAATAAATATTATTATACATTTACTTTGTTCTTTATATCATTTTTATTAATGATTTATCTAAATACATCATCAAATTTTAACAATTATTATTTTCGATTCAAACTAGTAAAGTTGAGTTTATTTTTTTTTTTTCTCTCTTTCTTTCTTTAATTACATTCGTAATTAAAATTGTTACCATAACGAATAATTTCTGGCATTGAGTCTTTCATGAATCAAATTAATATGTAACACGTTGAACATAACGAAGTTCACTATAGTGAATTCTGTCATATTAATTCCGAAATCATAATTTCATCTTGGTCTTTTATTATCAATTTATTTCATATTCTCAAAGATACATGTATTTTACAAATATCTTGAGTTTCTATTAATAAATGGTCAATACAAATTAAATCATTTGTCTTATTTACCATTTTAGATTGTAAGTGATTATTGATAAAAATAATTCAATGATAATGACAATTGAAAGATCAAGTAAAAATTTATTCTCTATTTACAGGATGATGTGATTGCCTCTTATTTGAATATAATTATGAATTTTATACATCTATAATTTAAAAAGCAAATCATTTCAATAGTTTAAATCAAGTTTAATGATGAAGAAACTTTAATGGATCATGGTATATAAAGTGGTAAATTTTATTTTAAATATTTCTTTATATATACACACAAATATATATATATATATATATATAGGTAAAGGTATAGATAGAATTTAAGGACAGATATAGTAAAAGGAAAGGAGTGTGTATATAGCGTAGAAGGGACGACGACACTGCGATAGATACATAATGCAAACAGTTTCGGCCAAGCCTTGCAGTAACACACAAGTTTAACCAAGTTTAGTATATATAGGTCGAAGTAATTGCATTTACTGTTGCCTCCGTCTGTGTTACTCCAACAGCATACACAGAATGTTGAAAGCTTATGTTCGTTTCAATGTATTGGTAAATAACAATTTTCAAAACTTGCCCCTTTCCTCAAAAGTATATAATGGTAAAAATTCGACGGCTATTCACTACCACTTCATACCGACATTTTTTTTATTTATTTACCCAAAAAGTCCAGTGTAATTTAGGTCAATTCAAAAATGGAAAATACTGGTAGTCAATAAATTTACTCAATCGTACATTTTTTACCGAGCATTAAATAATCTTTAAATGACTAACATTGTTGTGTTCAGGTCACCAATTATTATACCAAATCTAACACAATTGAAATTTTAAAATCTGACTTTTCAATGTTTTATCATACCACTAATGACCTAAAAAGAAATATTTCGAAATTATTAGTCAATTAAGTCATGTAATTCAATATTAAATACATTTTAATTAAAAAAAATTTAATACAATTTTTAAATTGTATTTTTTTATATAATACAATTATTATAAGATCAAAATCACTATCAACTTTTATGTACGTTAACGATACATCAAAGAGTCAAATGTCACAATAATTCCCTTAAGTAATTGATTGGCAACAAGTTATTTAGATATTAAGAATTTATTTTAAATAATTTACCTTTTTTAAAAATGTAACGTCCAATTCATTATCACTATTATCATGGCTAAAATTTTTAACGTGATTCAAGATAAATTGTAATATGTACATGGGAAGTATATATATATATATATAAAAAAAACAAAAAAAATAGAGAAAAAAAAGATAGGGGTAGAGGGTAAAAGAATAGAATTAAAAAAATCTCAAGAGTCATGAAAAATGGTAAAAGTGGAACCGCGAAACAATACCATGTGACGTCGACGACGACGACGAGCGACAGCCGGTTTAATTAAAGGCATCGTCAGCCGTTACACAGTATTGCAAGAGTCTATACATATGTATAGTCCACGGAAATATATAAGTGATCTGCCGCAAGCTGCACGCATGATGTATTATACCCATTTACATTTTATTTACTGACTACAGTTTTCTGCATTGTTTTTGCTATTCTATAAATGACAATACTCATGTAAAAATGAATAGGCGAGCAGGTGAAGTGATGAGGTACGAATGCATACAAGCAGGAATTGTTGCAACAACTGACTGCTTTTGTTATTTCTTTTATTAATATATGAATTGTTTATAAAAAATAATAATAATAGTACTTAAATATTTTTTACTAAATTATTTATCAAAGATAAAATAATCTATAGTAAAGGAATTTGTTTAAAAAAGAATACCTTTTATAGTGAATTGTATTTTATACAGAAATATTTGATGTTGCCTTTACAGATAATATTATTCAAAATTGATTTAATCCATAGTGATTAGAAAAATATTTTATTTTTAAGTTTTTTTATTTTCGAATGAATCCTTGGATGTTTGTTGATGTGTCTATCCATTTTAATTATGCCACATATAAAATGCATAACATTATGCATAGATATATATTTCCCTAAATCAACCATTTTTGTTAATGGAATTTTATTTTACAGAAAGAAGGTGTAGTAGATAAACAGACATGATGTTTTTTTTCCACAGTAAATTGGAAGCTGGGAATATACAACAGGAAGAAATGTGAAAATGGTCAAACAAAAAAAGCGAAAAACGTAAATAAAATGGAAGTAAAAAAAAAAAGAAACGATTTTAAATATGAAGCAACACAAAAAAGGTTTGCCAGCATTGAACGAATGTGAGCGCATAAAAATGTAATAAAAAATCGTAAAAAAAAAAAAGAAAAAAAATATTATTTTCCATCTCTAGGTTATTTTTTCCTACCATATATTTTCCGTCGGCGTGCAAAGTCCTATCTTTATTATACCCCTCATTCTCTTACTCTTTTCTTCTCTCCCTTATTTCTCTTTTTCGCTTCCCATCACCACCACCACTACGATCGTGAAATTTATTCGTCTGCACAACCCCTTAAATCACAGTACGTCCTCTTTACTTCTTCCCCGTACCTGATCTTCAACAACGCAACCTTGCTGCGGACTTTACTTTTACAGTTTGTTTAAGAACAGCAGTGCATATTTTATTTTTAAACATTGTCACATTGACAATTTACACCTAAACTAAAGCAAAATTAACGCTTTGATTCTTTCAATGATATTTTGTTTTTTTTATATTGTTATTGAGTCTGTAGAAAAATTTACACCAATATCATTAATATTTGATGAATTATGTACACTTCATGTACGAATAATATTGATTTTTTTTGTCGACATTACAAAATTCAAGACTGTTGCAGTAAGAGAATATTTTTTTTGTCCTCGTGGTACGTTATGGAAATTCCTCGTCACGTACGGCCACTCTTGTTGAGGTGGAAAAAGTCAACACTAACGTGTTATATGTGCAAAATAGTGAATCAAATTGCCGGAGAAATGGGTTGAAATGACGGCTCAGAGGCTAGATTGAATATTATTTTGTTAATACTATTATAAGTATTATTATTATTCTTCTTTATGTTATTATTTTATTAATATGCTCTTATATATTTTAGGTGTCTTTTGTTTGTAATAATTTTCATTTAAACATAATATGTATATGTGAATAATTTTAATGTATAAAGTTTAGTATTTACTAAGATAATAAAATTTTTTATTCCTAAAGTTAATATTTAATATATAAAACAAAAGAATTTTTTTTCACATTAGTTTAATTGAATGAAGTTTGCTTTTTAGACGGTAATTCCCACAAGATTGCGGTCGTGGCTGTGACCGCGACTGTCTCTTATGATCCTAATTAAGTCTTTGAACTATTGAAAAAAAAAAAAAAAAGCAAAGCGTTTTTGTTTCTGAATATCGTTATATTTTTAATCAAATTTAAAATATTTATAAATAAAAGTCATTCACACGCACTTTTTATACAATTAAAAAAAAAAAAAAAAAAAAAAAATATATATATATAAAACCTGTCACGTAGTGCGATTTGTTCGAGTTGTTTCTTGTTGCTCGTAGTTTCAATAAAAAGATAGAATGAAAAGAGGAAAAGAGCAGCTTTCAAGTAAAGCCATAAATCGAAGGGCGGAAGAACGCGGAAAGCTATATCAACGAATAACATGGAGTCCTGCGGTTAAACTCTCTTCCTCAATCTCACTCTAGTATTCTTATTCACCACCACATACTTTCTTTTACAAGACAAAACCCTCGTCAGAATGTATCTCGATTTAATGGAATTAATTTATTATTTTCTAGAAGACGCATTTGCTTTTTTTTTTTTTTCTTCTTCTATCTACGAAAAATGTAAAATTTATCAATTTATAATATACTTTTACAATAATAATAAAAAATAAAGAAAAGAAACATATTTAGTGGATTCTTTTCTTTGTAAAATTTTTATTTTGAATAAAATAAAACAATAATTTACGTAAATTTTAAATATACATATATACTTTTTCGTTCTCAAATTTAAATTGTTTATCGGATCAATAAATAATCCAACTTTTAAATTATTCACATTTATATAAACCTCTTACCATTTATTTTTTATTCTGTGATTCAACAACAAAATAAGTTGAGTGACACAAATTCTTGAAGCTGCGATTTCTGTGAACGTTTTTTAAATTTATTCCATGCTATAGAATTTTACCCCTCGAGGGGTGCGAATGCCGCAAGAAGCGTTTTTCCGTGATAACGTCTCTTTAAGTGATAATGCTTATATCAATACTCAATACTTGGTTTTTTTCACTTGAATAACTACCTCAAGTCAAGATTAAAATGAAGGAAGATTTTCTATACTTTTATATTCAACATATAAGTACCATTTTCCACTTATAGACCATTAACAGGTATTAATATTTATTACATTTAATACATATCTCATAATATTATCTTATTATGTTATACATAATCACTATTAAATACTTATTAATTAAAATGTATGTTTAAATTTGATATCGCATCAACTTCTGATATTTTTCTCCATTTATTTCAATAATTACTTTTTAATGCTCATTAATTGAAAATTCAAGCTTATATTATGTATAAAAATTTTTTAAATATTTCTCATTAAACACTGAAAATATGATATTCTTAATTCTAGATATTTAAAAAAATTTTATAATTAAAAATAGAATTATTCTTAATTCAAGTATATCGTTTTTTAGAGTTTTTATAAATAATTTTATTTGTTTTATCCAAAATAAATAATTATAAAAACTATAGGAAAAAAATAACAACTAGTCCGATTGAAATGTTGATAAAAATTTTTAAATTAAAAATGATGATTGTAAAAAAAAAAAATACAAACAAACAAACAGTGCCAAACTAGATTTAGTTATACAACAGTTAAATGACTAAATGCAACAAAGTTAATGCAATTGGAGTATTTATTTCATTTTTAATGAATCATAAACTAAAAACAACTGTTAAGAGGAACATCAAATTATAAAATATAATACTGATCTATATACATCGCCTTTTATATATTAAAATTATTTATTAGGCATGTGAACAAGTTTCAATATCAAATTTTTTTCTTATATACTATGATAACAAAATTTGAGTAATCAAATTTATTTTATTATATTTATTATTCTGGATAAATAAGATAAAGTAACGATAAAAAAAAAAAAAAAAAACGAAAAAGTTTAAGGATAAAGAAAATCGGTTTTTTTGCCAATGCTCAAAGCGTTTTCATTTAAATGAAAATGCCATTTATCAGTGGTTAACTAACTGACAACAGTTTTTGATTTACTCATCTTTCAGTAATGGGGTCGTCATTTACAGTAGCAGAGAAACTTGAGAAAGCCCGACGTTTATATAGTCTACAAAATTATCATGGTTGCTTTCAACAACCATCTGGTAACTAAATTCTCTTGTGCTTTGTATACTCAAAGTAAATCAAATATTTTTTAGTTTATTTTTTTTTTTTTATTAAGATTCCAAATAGTCATTGTAACTGAAATAAGTTATATTCTTTAATTTATTATTGTCTAAAAGTTTTGAAAGAATACAATAACTATTTTAAATAATTCAGGGAATATACATTGTTTACTTTCAGACAATAAAGTATTACTTTTAATGGTTTGTATATTAGATATTTAACAAATAAAATTACTATTTAAAATAAAAAATAAAAATGCCAATATATTTTTAGGGTAAACGTCAGATTAATATACATTAAAACACCTTCACTTAATATATAACAGTTATGATACCCAATTATGCTAAAAATTGAATAAATTTTAAATACAATGACTTAATAGATTGACATTCAATTCAATCATTGGAGCGTGTCTATAACCGAGTAATTTGTTAGTGCGAAAATGCCATCTGAATCGGATGCATTATTATTACTAAAAGATTAATATATTAAATGAACAAAATATGTAGAAATAGTTAAAAATGAAGAAGAGAACCTGATGAAACAGGATTTGCAAAAAGTGATTGGAACCCATTTCAAATCAGAGTTAATTCAATATGGGTCGACGAAAAAAAAACACATGTCATGGGGTCAAACTGAGCAATCAATAAAGTACTCTCTTTTCAATTAATACATTTTTTTTTCCATCATCATCACCTACATTTCTAACCACTATTATTTATTGAATATTTAACATTTTATCAATTTGTTATATGAAAATACATTAGCATTCAAGGCGTATACACTTGAATAAAAAATAAACTCTGAAAACATAATTATTACATTTTAACACCCAAATAAAAAACAACTAACTTGTTTGATTTTACTAATTGGATTATATTGAAGTTGCAATAAATCTACTGTATGATGCGTCCTAATTTTTACACGAAATTTCATTTTTCACTACAAAATATTTTCAATGAATACTAATATATTAAAAAATTATAAATGTTTATAATAATTATTTATTGGTGAATATCCGAACGAAACAAAATTATTTTTTTATTCTCATGTTAAAAAATAAGTTCAACTGAATATCAAATTTTTCCTGACTTTTCCTTTTATATTTAAAAAAACTATTATTTGCATTATATTAAAGAAATGAAAATTTTTTTATTTTACACATAAAAGTAATTTTTTTTTCAAATTCGGAAAAAAATTATTTACCTCTCCATCTCATCTACAATTACATGCCTTTATGGTAATAATTGTATTTTTGTATTAAATTGTCAACTTTACAAGTTTGTTTATTATTGTAAAATAGGATAAATATTTTACCACATGTAAGCTTTTTAGTAAAAAAAAATTTTATTTTTATTCATCCTTTTTAAACTATTATTATTGTTATTTATTTTACTTAATAGTAACTCATTTGTACAGAAATTTATTATGCATAAAATCATTATTCTAAACCCATCACTATTTTTTTGTTTGAGCTATAATAGAGAACTATTTTCTCAAATAATCATCTTTTATGGATAGATTATTAATCTTTTAAATAGTGTTTTGTCAATAGTTTTAATACAAAATTATGTAAAAGAATCAACGTTAAAATAAACAAATAAAATAACTTAAACTTATTATTAGGGAAAAGTTTATTGTGGAATGAAAATGAAACTTACCTTGTAACAATAGTACAAGTTGTATTACAAGTTCGACGAAAGACATATTGAGATAATAATCTACATGAAATGTCCATTTAACAACACAATAATAAAATAAAAGATAAAAAAATCTTGTTGTTAATATATATTAAAATTTTACACTATTCTTTCTTGATCGAGTTAAAAACACAATATCCAATGCACCACCTGAATGTATACACCTTCGCGGGCAAAGTCTGGAATCAAACTGCTGTCACGCGCACGTCTGACTGTTTCATCTGCTTCTACTACTGAATTTAATGTGCTCTTCTCACCGCTTCAGTTTTCGCCCTCATTCAAAAAGGCTATACTACCGATTCACCGAAAAACTACCAAACTAGACAGTCTTCTTCTTTTTTTTCACTTTTTTACGTATTATTTTTTCTTTTTTTTCTGTTTCTAATTACAACTATTTATTATGTTTAATTTTATTAATATATAAATATATATATTATTTTAATCGTTACAATAACAATTACTTTTAAAAATTTATTCTCTTTTTTTGAGGAAAATAACGAAAAAGATTAAGTTAAAAAAATAAAAAGAATGAAATAAGACATTGTGTAACATGAATTTACTTTTTTCTGACGTATTTTTTGAAATAAAGTTTATAATATATTCATTATTTGAATTTTTGATCAACTTTTGACTAAAGTTTCAGATAATTATAAGTTTATCGAATGTTTCCGTACTTTTTTTTTTATACTTACAAGTGATAGACTTTAACTATGATAAACATTTGTTAAATGAATTAACTTTGTACATATTTTTATCAAATAATTTGCAAATAAAATTATTAAATGCCACATACGATTCAAAGTGTTTTTTAGTATTATAATTCAAGTTTCAATGTTTTATAAACTTCTGTAGTACCATCATCATTAATTTTTCACATACTCTTATATAGTAAAAAATGTATTCAAGATTTTCCAAATATATTATAATATAAATTAAAAACCATCATAAAGTACTATTTCAAATAGAGACTTTTTTTTAATGTCTAGTAACACGAAATATAATTATCCTCTTGCATTGGGAAACTTGTAAATATTAATTTCAATTTTATAAATATGAAATTATATTGATGATTGTTTGAAACAAAAAAATATAATAACTATTTATCGATGTTATCTAGCTGTATGATTAAACACAAAGTAGAAATTTGATTGTCGCTCTAAATGTAATTTCTTGTTTGGAAACAGGTAGGAAACAGCTTCATGAATTGTATTGACAAAGTTTGCCCTTTACCATTACTTGTTGTCATCGTCTCTGTCTTTCCTTGTCCTCATATCTCCTATACAATTCGGGTTTCGGAAACTTACACATTTGTACTGACTTGAGTGGCATGATTAGATGCACAAACTACTCTTACAGTAGTATCTGTACATATATCACCGAAACTTTGTTATTGGAAGCATTGGGATGTGCCTAATAATATTTCAATGACAAACTGATTTTCCACCTATAACTAAATCAAATAATTCATTTTAAAAAACTTTATCATATCATTACTATTATTATTGCCCTTTTTTGTTAATTTTTATTTATAAATTATAAAATAACAATTCTAATGAATAAATAATCAATTAATTGTGTCGAAATAAAAATTATATAATTCGAGGACTCCCTTTAATATCGACATTAAAAAAACTCATTTAACAGCATCAAAATCACTTATATTTTGTAGGAAATTTAGAGGACTTTCAAAATAATTTTAATCTTAATTTTATTTAAAAAAATTTTATTAATAATAATTTAAAGAATAAAATATAAATATATATATATTTATCTATTTTTTTTTAAATATAGACAATAAATGTGATAAAAAGTAAATGTATATATTTTTGTCAAAATTATTTTTATCATAAATGCTATATTGTAAAATGTTCAATTTCTTCAAAATTTTCGTTCAATAGAATGTTTAAATATGTATAATAACAATAATCACGCTGCTGAAAATTCCTTCAATGACGACTCATCTTTATTTAAATTTTCATTGAACAGATGGCAACACTTCTGTATCCTCTGAGGACATTCAACTTTGTTGAATTCGCGAAAAATATATTTTATTACTTTGTGCTCAGAAAATATTATTCTCATGCTCACGCTCATGAAGCGAATTATTTATTCACATGGATAAATAGTAGATTAAAAATTTAATTAACAGTTGATAGTATAAAAATTCAAGCATTAAAATTTACATTACAAAATAAAGCAAGTAATGTGATTGGTAAAAAATGCATTGTCATTTTTTTGAAATTATACATTTAAAGGTAAAAAAAAATTAAATTTTCCCATATTCTTCAATTGTTGATTATTAATAGAATAATCATGATGAATCTTTCAAAAAATAACACGAATTAAAGTAAATAATATTTCTATATTGTTGAATTAATTGTTGCATGATAATTTTTGTTAGTCATCAATTACAAATTCTAATTTACCTTTTTTTTCAGTTTAATAGGTTGTATCAATGTAATAAAGAGTAAAAAATTTTAGTTAAAGTATTAATAATTTGATCGATATGTTACTCACACTATTCTACATGGTCTCTACTTGGGTACAATCATGGAGGCTTTCATCTTTGAAAGCTCGATTAATTGCTGCAATTAATTATGGGCCAGATTTTAGAAAACCATCAATAATGTTTTATATAAAACCATCAGAATTTTCTAAGGATGGTAGATAATTATTTTAATTTTATTACAACCCGTTTGTATAAAGATACATATACTATAATGGTTTAATTATCATCCTTCAGATATTATTGTTAATTGTTGGATAAAAATATTTTAGATACTGCCGTATATATACAAACAAACAATGATAATGGAATTTCAGGACATTTACTCACTTCTAGCTTATGCAGTAATAAAAATTCAGCTAAACTTAAAGATCTTATATGGAGTCAAGGTGACAAAAAACTTTGCACCATTTATCCCCAGGTGAGATATTTCATTATATTTTAAAATCCTTTAAAAGTCTTGCCTTATTTATTCAAACCAAAAAATACTGTCAAATTTTTTTAATTTGTCTTCCAGATTTAGAAAATAATTTCAAGTTATTGTTATTTTTCAGAATTTTTTACAAAATATTAAACATTTTTTCAACCTTTTTCTTTTGAAAATAGTCTGAATAAATGATAAAACAATAAAATACACCCCAAAAATTGATTTTCTTTGTATTGTTATTTAATCTTTATAAAATAACACATAGTTTTATATTCGTAGCTGGTTTTATCAAGTTTTAATTAACTTTAAAAAAATTTTTTTATTTACAATATTATAATTACCATTAGCAACAAGTTGACATCAGTGAATGGTTGTTATATCCTATTGGAAAAACTTTTTTTCCTCTTTGCCTGGATAACTGTAGCCAAATAAACGTATCAGAAAGCTCAACTATCCATGTACTTGTAGAGGCAAATATTGAACATTTTACTCCTAGTGCTTTTGCAAAAGCAATGAAGGTACAACTTAATATTGATTCAAGTATACAAATGATTGAATTGATAATGTAGTTAATTAACTAATTATAATTATGCGCATTTAATCATTAATATTCCTTATTTAGTTAGAAGATTATGGATTTATTCTTTCATGGACGGTTGACAAATATTTTGCTGCTATCATGAAAACTGACGTCGATCATTTAAGCAAACTTTCGATAGCACTAATGCAAGGTCAATGCTTTATTAATAATGGATTGATACTTACACGCATTGAATGTAATTACTTTTCAATAATTATCTAATAGAATTGAAAATATTTCATTATTAATGGAGTATTAATTTTTCAGCGGTAGAAATTATAGGCAAACCATGTAAATACGTATTAAATGATCTTTCGATATTACCAGGAAAAAGTAAGTCAAAAACTTTATATTTTTATAGCATTTTGATAAATTAATCATTGAAAAAATAATTTTTTATAAATTATCAAAATTTATATTCAGAATTAATTGATAAAGCACAATGGGAGGCATATTTGCATACACTTAAGACATTCGGTAATCTTGCAAAAACTTCTTTTCAAGAAGAAAAATCCATTGAGATTGATGATTTACCAGGAGTTATTATTATACCTGGTAAATTGACTGTCGATTTACCTATGTTTGAAATGAGTTGTACGACTGACAAAGGTAAGACTTTTGTTAAAAAAATAATAATGCCGTTAAAGTCTATCGTTAGAATACTATTGATAACTATGATGAATGAACTTGATGACATTGATAGATGGTGACAAACGAATTGAAGATCATTTTCCTGTTCCATCAACTCCACCTCCAACACCCGCATCAATAGAATTGAAAGACAAATCAACTTCAGAATTAATACAACATCTAGGATCTACCGAACTAAAATCTACATCATTTAATCATGAACTAAATACCTCTATTACCGAAACTTTAAATAATTCAGTTACAGCACCTCTACTAACTGATTCAGTTTCAATAATCACTTTAGGGAATGATAAACTACTATCTGAAAATTTTGAAATGAATTCAAAAAATTTCATCACCAATCGTGCTTCCAAGTAATTTCTTATACAATTATAAATAATATGTAGTAAAAAATTTATAATCATAATTTAATGTTAATAATTTACAGATTTTCTCCCGGGAAAAAACAAACAAGCAATGACGATGAAATTACGAAACCACCAAATATTTTAATTTATGCAGACAGTACAGTCGCGAGGGATAACATTCAACGAGCTTTAAAACAAACATTGAACAAAGAAAAGTAAGATGTGATTTACGGATTATATTTACTTTTTATTATTAATCTTCTAATTCAATTATTTAAATAGATATATAATTTATACATTAACACCCGAAGACGCTCGACGCGATGTATGGAAAGACCAAACCCACTTAATAGTAGTATGTGGAAATGTTGACAATGAAGTTGCAACTCAACTTATAGACTATTTAGTTGCGGGTGGAAAACTTTTAGCTTTATGCTCTGATACATTACATACGATTCTTCCGTCATTCAAAACTGCTGAAGTGCGAGAACATGAGCTTGTTCGTTTCTCTTATGGGAGATGGAAAAATGTACGGATGATGCATCATATTTTTTGTTACCAGGCTTCTCCAGTAAAATCACGTTTTTCTCAAGACAATGAAGATGGAAAGTTAGTATTAAAATATATCTCTATTATTTATTAGAGTGTCTACAAATAAATTTCGTTCGGTTTTTAGGATTGCTATAAGACCAACTCCAGTTTCCGCAAATATCAAAGATAAACAAGGAAAAAATCACACATTTCAAATAAAAGTACTTGGAGCAGAAGAAACCTGGAATACGCCAAGTATTGTATTAGCTGATTTACCAAGCTCTGGTGGTAAAGCAATTTTTTCTCAAATTCACTTAGAAGCGGATCCATCTCAATATGAACTAGAAGAGGCGAAATTTAATGCCTTAAAAGAAAGTAATTCAGCTCGACTAGAAATTCTAAGTGATCTTCTCGGTACTCATCTTAAATTGGATGTTAAATCAGAACCTTTAATGGAAATTGTATATACTCCTGGATTTTTTCTGGGTAGACACGAGGCTCGTATAAGACTAAATATTTTTTTCATTTAATTTTAATTATTAATATTGCTGCGTTTTTTGATACACTGCATGATTGCACAAAAAAATATATTTCATTTACTATTATAACACTTTTTTTTTCTATTAAATGGATTTATTAATTAATTTGCTTATATATTTGTTATTTTTTAACGTAAAGGATTAAATTATAGCTTAAATTGGAAATGTTGGATCGATTAAAAAACAAAATGAAATCTAATAATGTCTTCAAAACATCGAAAATTGAACTACAATTTTGCGATAATACTACAAAATTAATGAAAGCTTCAAAATCATTGTTACCAATTTTATTACATCAATGTCCTGAAAATTTTTCCACAGTAGAATACTTTGAGGTGTGTATTTTTATTTATAAATTATACAACTATAAATACTGAAATTTAATTTTTTACATTTAGAATCTTCAAACAAACGAAATCGGACGTCTTGTAGTTTACATGGATATTATAACGTCCACAATGAATGTTGTAGCTGGATGTGAGTTATGTCATGGATTAGTAGTAATTTCTAGGCAACAAACTTCCGCTACAGGTAAACAATAATTAATTTTATTAAAACTTAAAATAAGATTTTTAAATTTATACATTTTTAGGTCGTAATAACAATGTTTGGCTTAGTCCAAATGGATGTGTAGCATTCTCTTTGCAAATTCACGTTTTATTAAATACTTACATAGGAAAACATCTTTCAATTATTCAACATATAGCAGCAACAGCAATTGTATTAGCTATTAGAGGAATCCCGGGTTACGAGGTTTATAATATATCAAATTGTTAACAAATCTAGATAAAATCGTTAAATTATAAAAAAAAAAAAAAAATTATGTTTTAGGACATTGATCTAAATATTAAGTGGCCTAATGATGTTTATGTAGGAGATAAAATTAAAATTGGGGGCCTTATAGTAACATCTTTAATAGAATCTCAAAAAGCCATTTGTAATATTGGTAAATATTTATACTATTAAATTTTGTAATTATTTTTATCAAAAATAAGTTTATTATACGCTTTTTTAATTTATAGGTATTGGTATAAACTTATCTAATGGCATTCCAACCAGTTGTATTAATGATGTAATTATAAAACATAATGAAAAAAATGGTACAAAACTAGAAACTATAGGATATGAGAAATATCTTGCGCTATTGTTTAATGCATTTGAATCTATATTTATTGCTATGCAAAATGAAGATCTCAGTTATTTTTATCAACTTTACTATAACTATTGGCTACATACGTAAGTAAATAACTACTATAGCTTATTAAAACTATTTCATAGCATAATTATTGTTTTTACAGAAACACTAAAGTATCAGTTACTTTAACTGATGGTGTAATTAAAGAAGCAAAAATATTGGGTATTAATAGTTTAGGGTATTTAGAAGTACAAGAAAAAGATGGTACCATATTGACAGTTCAACCTGATGGTAACAGTTTTGATATTCTTAAAGGACTCATTGCTCCGTCTTTAACGAGATAATTGCAAAAAATAAAATTAGTAAACTTTAATAAATCATAACTTATAATAAATCTATGACATTTTAGATTTTATTATTTAAAAATAATCGAAATTGTATGATTAATACATTCTTATGTAATTATATCAATAATGTATAATCATTATTGATCATTAAAAAAGTTTGCAACGCACATCATACCTTACATAACTAATCGATATTTTTCATTAATATTTCTGGATAGTCGGAATATCATCAAGTTTAAAACTACGTATCGTTAAATGTAATTTTAAAGTTTCCGCAAAATATAATTCAATTAAAACAATAGTGAAATATGTATTTAATATATTATATTTTTATGTTGAAGCTATAACTATATACGAATGTTTAAATATCTGAGTGTACCATCTTGTAATCAAAAGAAAATTATATATATCAATCTTAATATAATATATAATTCAATGTTATCTGTTGAAAAAATATTGATTTTTTATACATAACCATAAAGTTTTATTTTATTATAATTCCTTTTTTAGTTGTACTGGTTTTATTACTAATTCATATATAAATTTGAGAGTTATTCATTTTTATTTAACACTGACCAATACAGTATTGTTTCATTTTATTTACTTAATAATTTGATGAAATAATATTAAGATTATTGAATCTATTATTTGATACACCACACTAAAAATAATTGCATTTAATTAGTGATGTGCCTTAGGGATTGGCTCTGGTTCATCACTTGTTGGTTGTAACTCTGGATCATGTGGCCAAATTGTTGGTTTATCAGGATTAAATATATCAAACATCTCTACAGCATCTTCCATTGTCATTTGGTCAAATGGAAGAAGATTGTTTATTTTATCAATTGCTGCTTCACTTTTTGCTATTTGTTTGTCTGATTCAGTCAAAAAATCTTGTACAGCTTTCATCTATAATCAATATTACATAATTATTTACAATAATATTGTACTTGGTAATTATTCATTTTACAAACTTTATTATTCAAAAAAAGTTTACTCCAAAAACAATAAAGTATTATCATACCGCAATTTTCTCCTGTTCTTCAACGTGTGATGTATATTTATCTTCCGGATATGGGATCTTCAAAGAATCATATTGTTTCTGAAAATTATCAACCAAACCGGGCAAAGTAATATTTTTTCTATAATATTCCCAATCAATAGCTGGTGTTGTTTCTGGGAAGTCATTCATGCTAAAAAATTTATACAATAAATTACTATAAATTTTAATATTTAATAACAATCCACATCGAATTTTATTTATATTATAATTTATTGAAAATTATATAACAAAATAACTTTTAGAAAAGCCTCCGATACTAACCGACGAAGGAATCCATCTGATTTTGAACGAAACGCAGCAAAAATTGGCTTATCGTTCTCAGCCAATCGCTCAGCAATTCCAGACCAATTTATGGCATTAATCGTTCTTCTTGCCATTATTTTATTTTATGTTAATGAAAAATAAAAAATAGTATTAGTTGTAACAAATTTAGATCACCATATACAATAAAAATTTGTCATAGACTAAAATTATATAGCTAACAAGTTCATGAGAAATTGACTTTTCAGTGAATTGAACGAACAGCGCGCCTATACCAATGAACCTAAGAAAGTGCGGTAATTTTGAAAAATTCTTTTGTAATTATTAATAAGTATGTGGTAAATTAATTTTTTTTAATGAAAAAAACAATACCATGTTTATTCTTATCATAGTCATTATTATTAAATATTGAATTACTTAACTATATACAATATGTAATTTTTATAATGTTAAAGTTGTGTTATACACATTTTTATTTTCTTAAATACTGTTTTATGTACATAAATGATATATTAATGAATATAATTATATTTAATATAAATATTTAATTGATTAAATTAAATTTTATAGTAAACTTTAAAAAATCATAATTCTAATCAAAGCGTAGATGTTTGCTAAAACAGACCCCCTTCTATATTCTGTAGTCTACGAGGTATTATATTTACAAAATTATCAAATATTTTGCCTGTTGGAATGAAAACTTTAGAGTTATAAAAAAATATAATAAAAAAATTAATGTAACATTAGAAATTTTATTAATTTCTACCTATTGGCATTCATTGATACTTCCTCTTTGTAATGCTTGTGTCATTTTTTCTAAATTAAATCTGAGCATTCAATTTTGAATTTTCGGTTCGCTTAGTGGCTTATAACCCTGAAAGAAAATTAATATTAATATTGTAAGACGATTTTTCAATATTTGAAAAGTGCATTCACGTGTTTTAGATTAATTGTTAAGTTACAAATAGTATTTTGTCATAGTAAAAAATAAAGGTGAAACTTTAAAAGAGGTAAACGTTTAGGCATGCGTAGCGAAAAAAAAAGAGTGATTTTAGTGGTTATTACTCCTTGCACCCGAAAACCTCAAATAGATACTCGATTGCTTCATTTAGTTGTTCATGCTCCCATAATAAGGTGATCGAAAATTCAATTTATTTCCTGGGCTTACAGTGCTATTAAATGAATCCCGCAGTCGTTCCGTGAATGTTTTATATTCTAATTCTGGATTATTTTGACCGAAATCAAAGTCTGCTACTTCAACCGTAAATCTCGCACGGCTTTGGAGATAATAAGCGATTCCGAAGACTATTAAAACAACTGCTGCCAAAGAACAAGAAACAGGTACTACAATCACTGATAGTTGAGGCTTGGTGGTTACTAAAAAAATATACAAAAATTAATAAACACTCAAATTAAATTGTAAAACATAAAATTTAATATTATACCTTCATAAATGTTGATAGTTAATGGATAAACTAGTTTACTGATGTCATTTTTGAGAACTACTACGATCGTATAAATAGTTGGATCCAAAAAGTAATGAGTGATAGAAAAGTTACAGGACTCAAGACGTGAACTTTTTTCACATGTTTCATTGCCTGTAATGTTATAATTACCACGATGATATTCTAAACATTGATAAAATGGACCAGAACCGTGGCAAGTGACATTTAAAGACAACATATCCCATGGTTTTATCCAATTTGTGCCTTCAACTGTTATATTTTTAATGGGAACTACAATAAAAAAATTTTTGAATCAGTTTTTCGTTGACGAATGAACGTTATTATATATGATTTGAATAAGATTAAATTACCTTTAACTTGAACTTCTTTTCGAAAGTATCCATATGTTTTCTTGGGATCTGGGATAACACTTGAATTTACACACACATATGGGAAACGTATATCAGAATTACTAGAATCGTTAGATACTTTTGTTACTTCAGTAGATTTAATTGACGTATTGGTTGAATTTTTTGCTGTACTAGGTGTAGTAGATTCTATAATAGTTGAATTAGGCTTAAAAATAGTACTATTATTACTAATTGACGCAATCGTTGTAGTATTTGTTGAAGGAATTTTTGAAGTAGTTATTGTAGACGGTGCAATAGTGGTAGGGGGTTCAAAGGAAGCAATGACTAACGCTTCTATCAATGCCGTAGAGTCAGGCTTCGTAAAATTGTAACGAAAAGTATAATCATTTGTTTGTCCATAGTATTTACAATCCACAAACCAGTGAGTTTCAATTTCCGTAGCATTTTTATCAATATATTCTGCATCACCTTTACGTAAGTTGATTTTTATTTCCGCTTCGGAAGCAGATGATACATAATCATTACTCACAGTGTTATTTGATTGGGCTATTGTCATATTTCCATTAAGAAAAGCTATAGAAACAAATGTATGCTAAAAAAATCTATCAGAAATCATTTTTAAATCTATCAATAATTTATACTCACAAGTTATTTCAAATGTTCGATGTTGACTTGTTACGTCTGGCAAAATAAAATAAATTACTCGTCTTACTTTAATTTCAACTGTATATTCTCCTACAGGATATAAATCGGCAGGATATTGAACTTGCCAAATATTTGTAGTATTTTTGATACCTAAAACCTATCAAAAGGAATAATTTATCCAAATTATTTTAAAATAAAAATTGAACACTGAACTAAACAGTGTAAACTATTCAAAATTGTGTTGAAATAATAAAAAAAAAATTTTATTTTCAAACCTCATGTTTATGAGTGGGAATTGCATCATCTCTCCAATAGTAATCAAATGTACCTGAAGGCCTAGAGCCATCATCATAGTGAAGATCAGCTTGAAAAGTAATAATACCACCTTGCACTGTCGGTCCATCATGTGTCAACGTAACATAACCAGCAGATATATAAATGCCTAAGTAAAATTGTAAAAAATATTTATTTATTATTGATTTTTATGATTAAATAATAAATATCAATTCTGTCAATATAATGACACATTGATCAGCTATGGAGAATTATAAAAATGTATTACCTTGGTGTATTAAACAGCAGATTGTTACCACAATGTATATTGGATTGATTAGTTGCATTATTTTATATATTTATAACATTCATTTAAATACTTTTTCAGATTATTTATTTTATTATTTAATTAATTCAAATTATAATTGACACTGAGTTAAACAGTTCATCGATGAAAATTAATCACCTTGTGATAACGATCATGACGAACGCCATTTATTTTATATTTTCACGGTTGGTTACTTGTAAATTTTATATTGTTTTTTCTTCAATGTTGGTACCATTAATTCATTAAAGTGAAGTTAACCTCAATTCCGCAATTCATGCGCATTGTATTTCTTCGAATGTCGAGATTTGTGGAAGAATAAATTACAAATTTTTTTTTCTTTTTTTTTTTTTGTTTGCTATTGTTGAATGTATTCTCACATTATTCACTTTATATATGTATAAGAGGCCACTTGGTTATCGGATGTTGTTGATAGTTGTATATAGTGTCGCAAAAAAGCGAGTATTGTCCGTTGTCTCATGGGTTATCGAACAGATATAATTTATGCGAATTTGCGCCGAGTTTCAACCATCAGCAATAGGCTAAATAAATGTTCCAAGTTGTGGAGTGAAATTTTGCAAAGATAATGATGGCGCGGTGGTTGAACCAACGAGGAAGTAACTCGCTGTTTTAGTGAGAATAATAGGAGAGATAATTAATTCAATGAACAGCTGACGAAGAAATATTCATTTAAAGTCAACATTTAAAAATTTAATCTTTACAACTGGATGTTTTAACAATTTATAGAAAAAAAGCAAAGTTATTAACAAAATAGAATCCAATTTTAAAAAGAAAAAGTTTAAAAGAAAAACAGCTTTATCTTTTACTTGGTATGATTCGTATGGCTCAAAGACCGGGAAAATGGCCACTGTTTTCGAAAGTCCATATTTATCAAATCGACTACGACAAATTGAAGAACGCTATGAAGAACACGGAACATTTGGCAGATGCGACTGCACCAGCTACAGTTATTTAGCCCTAAGTCTCGTGCTTTTCACCATTGGAACAGCAATTACCATTTTATCCTTAGGCGATGCTGCGAATGGTCATGTTTTTTCAAATCTCGGCCATATGTGGCTAGTTGGACCGATATTTATTGGTTCAGGTCTGATGGTTGCTGTTAAGTGTATTCTTTATCTACGAAAAAAATCCGTCATCCAAATGATCTACCATCAACGTCAATTATTTAGGGTAATGGAGCATCTTCAACTTGTTGCATGTTTCTCTAACAATTCTCGTGACCTTATTAAAAAAATTTTTAATTTTTTAAGGCTTTTTCCATTTTTAATTTTATTAATATTATATTCACATTGACAATTAAAATTTTATATGATGAAACAATAATTATTCTGGATATTTCTTGATAAATAATAGACAAATTCAGCAATGATTGAAAATATTTGACTGCTGGAATTTAGCAATTACAGGAGCTGGCAGGAGCACAAGGTGTTGGTGGATCTGGAACCGGAACACCTGGTCCACCTCCTTATGAATCAATTACTCAAAGTCAAGGACCTAGTGAATTACCGCCACCTTCGTATGCTGAAGCTGTTGCTCTTTTGCATCAGTCTGAAATTAATGGTGTATATTTTGTTCTAATTTTTAAGAAATTTATTTAATCGATATTTTATAATTAGAAAATTCAACTTTTAAAGGTGCAAAACCCTCAAGTGGAACTCAAGCTGACGGAAGTTTATCATCAGTGGGATCAACTCGAACTAAACCATAAATGCTTCCAAGTATTTTTAATTCATAATTAATTATATAATTATTACCAATATTAACACGTACAAAACAGTTAGTACGACGACTGAAAATTATTTTTGTTTTTTTGTGAATTTTACATTTTTTAATAATTATAAACCAATAATAACTATTGAGGTAATTTTTTTTTTTTTATTTTAAAGTCAAAACATTAAACGCGCGTGATAAATACTTAAATGAAAAGATCAATAACCGTTTGCATTTCAAAAACTCTCAGTTTCGTTTAAGAGTCTTCACTTTTTTATATAGTAATTGGAATCTTGAACCTAAGTAGTACTTAAAATTTTCACAAAGTGATTCATAATGTAGCTGTGACATATGCGCAATTGGAACAAAAAGCATATATGCTATTATATGTTTTTATGATTAAAATGATTAATTTAATTTTTTGAATACAATGTTCAGAGTATACAGAAAATTGTATCAATATGTAGTCACTTTTTCTTTTGTATACATGATTGTTTCATTATTATTAATATTATTGATACTATTTGATTATTACTACTACTACCACCATTATTACTACTATTATTTTTATTATTTAATCATAAATCTGTGATTATTTCAATGGCAGAATTTGTCATATTAAAATTTCGAGAGACGTCACATACATTCATGTCACGATAAATTTAATAACGAAAAAACTTTTATTAAGTATTTGATATCTTAAAAATAAACTCAACCAAATTCGATATTTATATATAAAGAATTAATCACATATTAATTATAATCAAGTTATTATTGTAAAAAATTTTTTGTACAGAATAGAAATAATTGATAACTGTCAAATGAAGATCAAATGAAAAATATTTTTATATTGTACTCTCTCAATATTAAGACTGTATCTGCCTTAATATTATTGTTACTTACAATTAATAACTATACTTAATTTCCAGTATAATCAACAACCGAATATAAAATAAATTTTTATATTTAAATCATTTTTATACATTATAATCAATTAATTGGTGGTCAGTATTAAAAATGTTTAGTTTTATAAAATCATCATATTTCCTGCTATTAATAATTCGGTTCTATTTATAATGAATGTTTCTTTAGATAATTTTTACAAATAATATTTATGAACCGACTACAATATGAAATTAATACTTGCCAATGAATTGAATATATAAATATCAAATAAATTTTTTAAACGATATGTGATTTTGTAATGATCGCATTTCTTATGTGTAACAATTCATTAATTTTATCTAATATAAATAATGCAACATTAGTTGCTTTAATTACGTCCCATGTAATACATAAATATTGAATATTAATATTACTACGAAAATGAAATGTTTTTGTAAATAAAATTAAATGATATATATATATATATATATCTATAAAAAAAGGGAATACAATTAATTTACACATTTCTATACTATATGTAAAATTTTTTATTTATTTTTTCTTTTATCATCATTACTATTATCATTAAATTATTAATTAGTATTTATGTAGCAATATTTAAGCCGATAAAGACTTTATAACATTATCGGTTATTTATGAAAGGAAAAAAAAAATATGTTTATAATTGTTTATCTCTAAAGATTACAAAGTTATAGAAAAAAAAAAACAATTTATTCACGAATTTGCAACAGCAAGCATTTCCTCCTGATGAATTAAATGCGTTGTATGATTTACAAGACTCATTAATTTCGATAGTGAAGCCGCCCAAGCATCTAAAAGTGCAGCAGGCTCTTGAGTTCCAGTAAAACGAACTACCCCAGCCGGTCTGTCTGTACGTGCACTTATTACTCCAGTCTCAACTAGTTTACAAAGGCATGCTTCAGTCTCGTCAACAGGCAAATCTAATAATTCTGCCATACGAGTTAACGTTATTTTTGTATAATACTTGGCCATAATTCGTATGTTCTAGAAAAAATTAATGAGTTGATTAATAACTCAATAAATTTATAAAAGTTACATTTAAATAAATAATTTACATGTTCAACAACACGATTTCGGAGCTCTGTCCATCGTTTGCGACCTTCTTCAGTACTTGATGAAAACACTTCGGTTGCTCTAAGAGTACGTTCATAGATTTCACATAGTCCAGACCATTTAATAAGTTCCGGATTTACAAAAAGTCGTAATAATTCTCTAAAAAAATGTCAAAAAATCAAATCAGTATCAAATGAATACTATAATGAAATTTTTCATTTGAAAACATACTTGTAAGTTGGAATTTCTTCAAGCAATTTGTCAGCAAGTAATCTGTGTGTTAGGTCGGCTTGTTCTGGTTCATGTGGAGCTAAAACCAAGTATAACACAGCTCGAGACAAAGCAGTATGACGTTTTTTAGCGTCATAAAGAAACGCTGGAGTTTCCAGAACAGCGCGATTGTGACGACATAAATCTAAATACCACCCTTCATGTCTTGCAAGCTCCATCATTAATCTTTAAATAAATTTATATTTAATAGCTCAAATTAAATTAAAGAAATAATTATAATAATACTTGATTTTAATTTGGTATGTACTTACTCATAATATTTTAATTTCAAGTTTTGTGTTTCTGTATCATTTTCATCTTCAAAAAATTTGACATTTATTTTCTTAGCAATAATTTGAGTACGAACAAAGTCTTGTTTAGCTAAACACAAGCGCATTTGTTCAAGAATAAGGGATGCCTTTTCTCTACGAGACATACTACCGTATGTTTCTACTTGAAGTTCTAACATTATTGCAGCAGCTCCAGAAATATCACCATCTTCTTCCTTTAATTTTGCTAAACGATGAGTAAGACGTGCACGTTCTACTTCCACATAAATCTAAAAAAAAATTATTGAAACAATAAGTTACTTTTCATAATAAATGTACATACTAAACAAAGTTTACTAACTTTTCCTTCTGTAACTGATCTTAAAGTTTCAATGAGTTTTATCATTGTCTCTCTATCAGGAGTTTTGTCAATATAAGTACAACATTCTTGTACCATTTTTGTTACGGCTTGTTTCAATTGAGAACGTCTTTTAGAGAGAAGTACTATATGTTCATTTAAAGCACCCCAATTTTTTGCTTCAAAACAAATTTCCACAATAGCTACAAGAACTCGTGATGTAGAAGGCATATCTGGACTCTGTAACATTATTAAATAATTAATGTAACTATAAATAAACAATAAAAATAATAACTCACGGTTCGTGTTTGTTTTTCTAAGGCCAAGAGTTGATCAAGAGCATCATGAATTTTTCCTTCTTGAGCTAGCTTTTTACACTCAGGAATTTTTACATCACAGGCACATTCATAATCTACCTCCATTTTTACTATTTTTCCGGAATCTGTAGCTACTGTTGTTGTTTCTGCCATGTTTACAGTCTTATATTAACAGCTGAAATTAGTCAACGAAATACTCAAAATCTGTACCTTCTTCTCATCATATAGACTAACATTACAATGCACTTTTTTTCTAACTCTTCTAAGGAAACTACTTACAAAAGTATGATTATTATTATTATTATTATTATTGTGTAAAAGTTAATTCTTCTTATAAATGAATTAATAAATTATTTTGATAAAAAATTAACAATGTTTATTAAATAAATATTTAAAGAAAATAACACAGTAAGTATAAAAGTGCGGTTAGAGTTAAATTTAAGCGGCTGTTGTAAACAAGTAAAAACAATTAGTATTGTTTATTTAAAAATTTATAAAATAATATAAATTTTATTAAAACTTACTGATTAAGATGAGAAATATATTAAAATAATTGATTTCTTTTGAAAATCGTTGAAAGTTTTGTTCTTCTTTATTCTAAATTCTAAAAGTATATGACAGACTGAAGTTGGTAAATTAAAGTAATTGGTCAATGTTGCCAACAACTGCATGATATATACATCAATATATAACCTTTCGCGCATTTCCATTAAACTTATTGTTGACAAGTAACATTTCAATGGGAATTTTAGCGATAATAACATAAATTTCAATTGTTAAACAATAATAAAAATGGCCGAAAAAGAAGGAATCGCAAATTTAACTATTGAAGATGTAGAAAAACCTGTGACTGATACTCCCTCGGAAGCTGAGGTAGAATCTTCAAAACAAACAATTGACACTAATTTATCAAATACAGAAGGATCTCAGTCTCTCCTTAAAGATAAAACAAAAAGTAAAAATTAATTTTAATAATTACAGTAAGTTAATATTCAAAAAAATATTCAATAAAATTTTATTTTAGTTGATATATTGTTAAAAGCTACTGGAAATGCACCAATTATGAAGAAAAAAAAATGGGCTGTAAATCCTGATCAACATATTGGATGGATTTCAGAATTTGTAAAAAAATATTTAAAACTTGATGTAAATGAGAGACTAGTAAGTTTTTTTTTCTATTATTAAATAATAACAATAATAATAATAATTACATTTAATTAATACGATTGAATTTATTTTTATATTTTACAGTTTTTATACATTAATCAAACTTTTGCGCCTGCTCCAGATCAAACAGTCAAAAATCTCTATGATTGTTATGGAACAGACGGCAAGTTAATAATTCATTATTGTAAAAGCCAAGCTTGGGGATAAATAGTATATACCTTTTTTATTATAATTACAATAGAATGTAAGTTGATCATACATTACTTCAAGCGAGAAATATTTATGAATAGTTTCTAAAACTTTTTGTACCTTAAAGTAATGAAACTTATTATTTATTGGAACAATGTGATTTAATTGATCTTTGAAATAATTGTTCATTTTGTATATCTTTAGATTTTAGTTGATTATCACTTTTATTGAAATGATCATCTTTCTGTTGCACAATATTATCCTTTAAACAATTTATTTCTGCAGTTAATTGTTTTATTGAAGATGCATACTTTAGATCTTTCATTGTTAATTCATCAAAATGGCTCGTGTTTTGACAATTATCTTTAGAAGGCTGAATAGGATCATAATTACATGAATCATTAATTTTTTTACTAGAATAAACTGTTCGAATACTGTCAATATTGGCTACTGAACGATGGCTCATATTCTCAACGTTTTCTTCATGACAATTATACTTTTTGTTTTTAGTACTGTGTTCACTACTTTGGCTACTTTTAATACTTTTTACGCTTTTTAAATCATCAGACTGTTCTATGATAGGGTTTATCCAAATAATTACCGTCCCATCGGCACTTGTAGTAACAATATGATATCCATCAGGACTAAATCTACAAGCGGTAATAATAGCTGCGTGTCCAGTTCCAATGTGTGTCACTTCGCCTGAAGTGTATTCCCAAAATTTAATAAGACAATCATTACCACCAGTAATAAAATATTGACCATCTGGATGTATATCTAAACAGTTAATTGCTCCAATAGTTGAACCTTCAATTTCACGTACAATAGAACCATCTAATGTCTCCCAATAGGCAATTTTACGATCAGTTCCACAAGTTAATAACTGAAGGCCATTTGGATGAAATTTAGTTGACATATACATGGTATTACCCATAATAATTTGTTTTCGAGAACAGTTTCTATTTTGAAAAAATATTTATAATTTCAAATAATTATAATAACGATTAATTTTTGATCTTTCTATATATACAAAGCTTACAATAAGTCCCAAATAATACAGGTTCCATCCGTACTAGAACTGACAACGTTTTCATCATTGTAAGCAATATGAAGAGCAGTTATCGGTCCTCTATGCTCCTTCATTATTGTTTTTAAAATTTGAGAATTTTTAGAAATCTTCCACACACGTACCTTTAAATGATGACCACATTAATTATTAAATATATCTTAGATAACTTTTAAAAGCTAACATAATATTTACTTGACCATCACAACCACCAGAAACTAAAGTTTTTCCATTTTTTGTTAAATCAATAGCAGAAACAGCTTTTATATGAGCATTTTTAATTGCAAAATATAAAATACCACTTTGCGGTTTGAAAGCTCGAATGATTCCATCATTCCATGCTAGAATAATACTAATTAATATGAAAATACAATTTTTTAATTATAAAAGATGAAATTTTATGTAGAGTATATTTACCAGATATTATAAGTTTTCCATTATAAGAAAAACAAATACTAGTACAAACAAAATTGGGAACAATGATTCTCAATAATTCTTTTTGTGATTCAAGATGCCATAATCGAATGTCATTTTTACTTCCTGTTGCAAATATTTCTGAATAATTGCTGTTAATTTCAAATATTTAATTTATAATAAGCAATAATTTAGTAATTAATTAATTCATTTTTTTAAAGTAAAAAAGTTACTTACTGAGGAAATGCAATATCATATACAGAATCGGTATGACATGTAATTATAAGTTTAGTTTTTAAATTTGTTAAAAAAATTTGATAAATTTCACAGCATGATGTACCTACTAATAAAGATTCTTTATCATATTGCATTATTGACGTGACAGCACCCTGAACTTTAGAAATTTTCAACTGCAATTTAGTGAAAATGTTACACAAAGTTTACATAATTAATTATTGAGGAATAGTCATTTAAAAGTTATTAGAGAAAATACTTGCAGTTTTTATTTGTGGAGTGTTCGGTAATTTAATTGTTTGCTTTGATGATGCAATAATATTTATTGCAACAATCTCTGCCAATTCTAAAGTTCCATCACCAGTTCCTACAATTAATTTTTTTTTTTGTATCAAATATAAAGCCGTAACACCAGCACCATATAAATCTCCAACTCCAGTTTTTAATTTTTTCATATCAGATGGAATTTTGGAGTAACATCCTATTAAAATAGGCGATTTTACTGGTTCCAAAATATTTATATCACAATCAAAATTTAATCTGTTCGATAAATGATTAAAATTATAAATTATCCCATTTTATACATTATAAAATTGATAAAAGTAATAACCTTGTTTCAATAATATCTCCGGATGAAGTACCCCAATATGCTACTTCATCTTTATCATCAATACAAATACAATTGATACATCGACGTAATTTACCCATTTTAATATTTACCGCATGAATTTTTCGTAACGGAGGATCAATTATCCATAGTTTCAATGTTTCTTGACCACCACTAAGAAAACATTTATCTCTAATATTTGTCCCAATTATTGTACAAGCATTTCCTGCTATTTCAGTGCTAGCAAATGCTCCTTAAAATTTTATACCTTTTAAATATTTTGTACAATCCTTTTCATAATATAATTAAATAAATTTTATATACAATACCACATATAGCTTTATTTTGATTAATATCCCATACGATTAAATTTCCATCATCTTTTCCTCCTAAACTTATTAAATAATTACTTTTACAAGTGAAACTAACGTCTTCAACTTTTCCTTTATGGATTTCATAACTAACTTTAATATTTTTTTCTTCATAATTCCAGATAATTACCATCGCCTTAATTAATTTTGTTACATTATATAAATTATTTATAAAGAAATAAAAAGAAAAATTAATTTAATAGTATTATTTCAACAATGGTGATTACCTTAAATCCTAAATTAGTAAGTTGTCCAGATGCAATATATTTACCACAAGGAGATATGGTTAACGTTGTAATAACGTTATTATGTCCTGATAAAAAACTTTGTTCCCCTGTTTCCATATTTTTCACTGTAATTTTACTTCCCATTGAATAAATTAAATGCTTTCGGTCAGGATGAAATTTTAAACCATGTTTAGTCAAGCCTAAAAATAAATCAAAATTAGTTTTATATTATAATAATATGATGAAATAGATAAAAAATAAATATTAACCATCAAACCCAATTATTCCATACGTATTAAGATTTTTTATTTCCATTTTGTATAAATTAATAAATAGTAATTATTATAATATATAAATATTTGTAGATCAGCCCAATTAATTTTATTTCTCCATTTATAAACAAAGTATTTATAACAATGTTATTAACTGTTGCTATGAAACGAAATATAATAATTTCAAGTCAAAATATGAACTTATAAATTATACTATTATTATTCTCATAAATAAATTTATTATATATTTTTACTTTTTTGTAAATTACTTTATTAAAAACAATCATTTTCTTTGATTTTTTTATTACTTATCATACATATATTTTTTAAATTATTTTGCACTTTTCTGAAACTTACATTAACGCCATCTGTAAACATTCAAATATTTTTGAATTACGCCACCTAAATAATTTTTTTAAACTTGACCAGAGTGTGAATTGGTGTTCCAACGGTTATAATCAACATTTGTTTTGAGATTTAGTTTAGTTTATTATTTTTATTAATAATTATATTTGTGTAATGGGTACTTCAAGAAATATGGATTTAATGTGAGTGTAAAGATGTATCTATATTATTATTGTTAATTAATTATAAAAATTACAAAATATAAATATTTAGTATTATATGAAAATTAACCTTTAAATTTATTTTTCTTTATAGCTCGGAAGATGCCTTTTTTTGGTCAAAAAATAGATTAAAAACATTTACTCATTGGCCATTTCAAGATTCAACATTGCCATGTAATCCTGAACAAATGGCTGCTGCAGGATTTATTGCAATTGGTGGTAGTCAAGAACCAGATTTGGTAGAATGTATATTTTGTTACAAAAAATTGGACGGTTGGGAATCTTCTGATGATCCCTGGATTGAACATTCTCGTCATCAAAATAAATGCCCTTTTATAGCATTAAATAAAAAAGACGAAATGACATGGACAGTCGAAGAATTATTTATATTGACTAAACAGTACATTGTTGAAAAATATGTAAGTTTTTTCATTTATTATTATTTATTATTTTCATTTATTACGTATTTATTTTTCATTTTATTTAGATTCACGCAAATAAGAAAAAACGTGAAGCACTAATGAAACATTTTGTTCAAGATAAAGAAAATTTGCTAACAGCAATGAAAATTAGTTCCAGCAAAAAAAGAAATTTGTAAAAATTATTTTAATATTATTATTATTATTATTATTATTATTATTATTATTATTATTATTATTATTATTATTATTATTATTATTATTATTATTATTATTATTATTATTATTATTATCATGTTGTACCGTGAATGAGTGGTATGTAATGAAAAAATATTTCAATTAATAAGATACTTTTATATATTATACACAATAATTAGAAATTGGATTTTTATACACGAATTCAATTTATAAAAAATTTAAACTCAACATTTATTATCATCTTTAAAAACTTATTTACAATAATAGTAATTAATTTTTTTTCAAATACCAATAAAGTTGAACAATTTTGATCATTTTAATTGGTATTTTTTTTTTTTTTTTTTATTAACATTGACCCTAATCTCATTATATCTCATTATCACTTTCAATGAGTCAAAAAAATCCCCATTATCGTTTAAGTAAAAGACACTAACGTTAAATGATTATAAAGGTACTGGAATTTTTCCTTAGATAAAGTTTGAATACGTGAATATTAAAACATACTAAATTCCTTCTCAATGAAAGATTCATGTTCGTTGATAAAATATTTATCAAATAATATTTTTTCAATAATTTGTCATAAGATTAATATAATATTGTGACGAACGTCAATACTTGATCGTTCATTCGCAACTTCGAGAGCGATAAGGTGTAGCGGCTAGATGCACAAACCGATAACGAGGTGATGATTGAAAATTATTTATCAACATATTAGTTAAAACGTAAATACTAATAAACTTATTTTTCATTAATTATATTACAATTATGTCGCAGTGTAAATATCACATCATTGTGTAATTATGCTGAAGAAACAGTGTATTCAAGAAGGTATTCCATTATTACCAAAGAACTTGGATTCAATAAAAGAACAAATACCTTCATCATCAATCGAAATTCACTCTCAAGGTATGTATTTTTTGAATTGTCATTATGGCTTATTAATTTAATATTTTATAGTTATTGACCTCAATAAAACAAGTTGAATATTCTGATAAAAGTTAATATCTCTACTAATTATATAATTATTTAATATCTAATAATTAATTTTTAAATATTTTAACGTGTATTATGTTATTTGTTCATAATTAACTATTTACTTTTTTTATTTATTAATAAAGTATTTTATATGTAAATTGTGACTTGACAGGATACCATTAGAAAAAAATGAATTTTATTCAGTGTAATAATTTACATGAATTAATAACTTAGTAATGGTTGACTTGTAATAATGTAAATGATTATCTAATGATTGCAAAATTTAAATGTTGCCATTTGAGAATTTATTGTTAATATTATTGAATCATTCACAGCATGAAAATAAACCATTAGCCCAGTAAATGAACTAACAATTATCCGATTAGATATTATCAAATATTCGAAAGTAGTTGGTTATCAGCAAATTATTGATCGTAACAATTGGAACAAAAATATAGGGAAAAAAACGTTGAAAAGAAATATGTATTTTTGTCAAGGTTAGATATTTAAATGAAAAAATTTTGCTACTATGAATAATAATGGTAACTAAAAGTATTACATATACCAAACAATAAAACAAGTTTTTTAAAAATGAAAACAAATAGTATATTGAAAAAAATGATAATGTAAACAAGCTGACGTCGTGAAATGATTAAAGATATAATTATCGGTTTAAGTATGAATAAGGAAAAGAAAAATTCCGTTAAATTATTTCTATTATTCAAGAAAGACATAAACAATCATAACGTACCCTGAAATGTAATTTAGTACATACAGAGTAATAAAAAGGCCTCGAGAAATGAATGTAAAAACATTTTCCTTTAGGACAATTTTCTATGATTTCAATGAAAGATACTGAGATTTTGTTGACGTAAAAATAATTGCATGTTTAGATGACAAGACAAGTACTTGGTAGTTGCTTATCGATGTGAGTAGAGGTAGAGTAGGATATCGGTGCACCGTCCGATACACGGATCACCAGATATAAAGCCAATTCTTTGAGATTGGCCCCTCAGTCTTATATTGATAGCATACAGGTGTATCGAGTTTGTTTTTTATTATTCTTGAACAATCACTAGAAAGTTTATTTTTTCTGTGAATAATGTCAAAAATTTGATCAATCAAATTATTCACATTGTGTTGCAGTATTTCTGATTTAATAATAAAAGTTCTCAGACACGTGGACACGATTGTTAACGTGAATTTTTTTTATAAATCATTTATTACTAATTAAAATTAAACATGATATCACTGTGGAGATCTTGCTGTAAGTTACAAAAATAACTATCATTAAATTTAAAAAATAATTAAATTTTCAAACACTTTAATATATTTATATATATATTTGTATATTTTGGAAGATTAGATATTGATTTTTAAAATGATTGCTTTAGGTATTCGAGTTCAACAAAGATGGATATTTGCTTTTATGGGATTTTTGGCACTTTTTAATGCCTACACTATGAGAACTTGCTTATCAATTACCATTACTGAAATGGTAGTACCTCAAAATCACACTAATTCTACTAATGATAATGAAGACACTTGTCCGATAGAAGTTGTTGGTGATACACCAGTAGTTTCATCCAGTGGAACTTATGAGTGGGATGAGTCTCTTCAAGGAATTATTTTGTCATCCTTCTACTGGGGATATGTTTTAACTCATATTCCTGGTGGTATATTATCTGAAAAATTTGGTGGAAAATATTCTCTTGGTCTTGGAATTCTTTCGACAGCAATATTTACATTATTAACACCTTTAGCAGTAGAATATGGCGGTGCAACGGCTCTGATTGTATTAAGAATATTAATGGGTTTAGGAGAAGGGACAACATTTCCAGCATTAAATGCAATGCTTGCTCAATGGACTCCACCAGAAGAACGTTCGAAAATAGGTTCATTAGTATTTGCTGGAGCTCAACTAGGAACTGTCTTTACATCAACAATATCCGGTCTCATTCTTCATCATTCACCAGTTGGTTGGCCAGCAGTTTTTTATGTTTTCGGTTGTATCGGAGTTCTTTGGTTTATTGCGTGGACTCTTGTGTGTTACAATAATCCTAGTGAACATCCTTTCATATCAGATCATGAAAAGAAATTCCTTCATGAGAGATTGAGTACTCATACGCATAAGAAACCTCCAAATACTCCTTGGAGACATGTATTTTCAGCTAAACCTGTTTGGGCTTTAATTGCAGCTCAAATCGGGCACGATTGGGGACTTTTTACAATGATTACAGATTTACCAAAATACATGAGTAGTGTTTTAAAATTTTCCATCAAAAGTAATGGATATTTATCATCTCTTCCTTACCTTTGTATGTGGATATGTAGTATAATTAGTTCTTGGATTGCTGATTGGATAATTACTGCTGGTCATATATCAAGAACAAATGTTCGTAAACTTGGTACGACAATTGCTTCTTTTGGACCAGCAATTTTTATTGTGACAGCTTCATATGTTGGATGTAATGGATATACTGTTGTAGCAATGTTTACTATTGGTATGACTTTCATGGGAACTTTTTATCCTGGCATGAAAGTAAATGCTTTAGATCTCAGTCCTAACTATTCAGGTACTTTAATGGCTGTTGTTAATGGAATTGGTGCACTTACTGGAATTCTCACACCTATCGTTGTTGGAGAACTTACTCCTCAAAGTACAAATGCACAATGGAGATTAGTTTTTTGGATAGTTTTTTGTGTTCTTTTGATCACCAATATCATTTTCATTTGCTGGGCAGATGGAGAAGTTCAATATTGGAATGATCCAGACTTTGTAAATGCAGATCGTGCAAAGAGAAGGAAAAAGATGGAAGGCAAAGAAAAAGTAGAAACAAGGCATCCTTGTTAAATGAAGAGCCAAATAAAAATAATTTAACATTGTCTTTGAATCATACAATATAAATCTATGTACATAGATTATTACTCATTATATATTATATTTATCTTTAGCTTATAAGAAAATTTAATCTCTATTTTAAGCTACTTTTTTTTTTATAAATTATTGTTATTTTATTAACATTATAATAGATTACATTAAAATTTAATTATCATGATTTGTTTTATCATTATTGAACGGGATGATATTTATCGAATTCTGAATAAGATAAATATCAATTTATGAATTTTTTTTTACCGGAATAATTTATTTTGTACGCTTTATTAAGTTAAAATTTTAAAAATTTAAAAATTGTCAGTACTGGTTTTATTTTCTTTCAAATAACTTATACGCTATGTGCCAAATATTGTAAATATCTTGTATGTATAATAACAACACCTGATAATAAATAATATTTATATTTCATTATACTTGGACATAAATATGTAAGATACATTGAATTAAAATTTTATATGTTAATATAATAATAGAAAATTCATATTCCATTATTATATTCTCAATTGTTAAAAAATTTTTACCAAGTAAAGGGAAATATATTTTTTTGTAAATACATTAAATTAACGCTATCATTCAATATACTTGAAAAATCATTCATAACGTAATCTTTTATCGACATCATATAATCTGTCTATCACTGAATCAAGATGATTTAATGATAATGGAATTTCTGAAAAAAAATATTGTATACAAACCGTATACAAAATTTTTTATTTATAGAATAAACAAAATCAGATAATCAAATAAACATATTTTAGTAAACTATGTATGCTTTATATGATAATAAATGCCCTTTTAGAAGGTTATTAACCTTAATAATTACCAATTAATAAAATTATTTTTAATAATATTTATATTTTTATCAAGTACAATACAATTACTACAAAAATAAAACAATATAAAATTTTTAGTGCATACTTTATATATGTATACATATGTATATTATTTAGTTACTACTGTTGATTATTTAAATAAATGTATTTTTAATAGATATTTGACATTCAAATATTATTATTGTAAAATTATCAATGAAACTAACCATGTCACTTTTAATATTAATGAATAATAAACTAATACCTAAATGAAATAACAAAAATAATGATAAAATTGATAACATTACTAAAAGCTGATACCAGGTTTTATATCAAGATTCTAATGCATTAATAAATTTATAATGGCTTAACATGAATTATTCTCAATCTTTATCATATTTTGCTACTTTGATACTCTAAAAAATATGATAAAAAGCTTCATTTATTTTATCTTTTCTCTGAGTAGGTTTTAAAATTCAAGTAGTTAACAAATTATCACAGAATTTTCTTAATAAAAAGAATTTATTTAAAATTATTTTATAATTATTGATAGAATTAAATAACTATCATTGTATGTTTAATGTATTAAATGAATAATTTATTAATTTTAAAATTATACTTAAATTTTTAAATAACATGCGCGCACCATCTTGCGGTATATTTTTGAAAAATAAGTTATAATCGATGTAACATACATACATGGAAACAGTATTTTTATTGTTATGTATTCTTATTAACAGTAATTATATATATATAAAAAAAATGTCTCATATATTATATACATTATTACAGCATCTCAGCATAATCCTGTTGTAGCCGCACAATTTACATGGCTCTAAATCATAAATATGGAATTGAAATACGATGAAAATTTATCTGAAAATTCATTTCTTCAGACAATCCAACATGATTATACTGAAATATTTCAAAAAGTTATTGAAAATAATTTAATTATTTGTGTTCCTCGTCAAGGAAGTTTTAAAGATAATTGTATCATCACTGAAGAAATAATCTCACACCATATTTTAATACCAATAGACAACGAAGAAACCGGATCATCTTTTAAAACGCTTGCTGGTGAACAATTAACTCTAAAAGACAGATTATTAATTAGTCAGAATAAACATAAAATTTGCACATCACGACTTCTTTTTGAGGAAACGTTCTACACAGATTATTTATCCAAGTACATTGTTTGGTAAGCTTAATACTATTTAATTGATTTTTCATTATAACATTTTTTATTTTATTTATTTATATTTTTAGGTGTATCGAAAATTCTCTGACTTATGATTTACTAAATCAAAATAATAAAAATAATGTTGTGACAGTATCAACTTTGGCAGATTGTATAAATATTCTTTGGACAGATATTCAAGATTCAAATTTTTTTCGAGATCTTGATATTTTCATTAAATCTTTTGAACACACTCATAAAAATCTAGAGAAAGAAACACTCAATATACAACGGCGATTAGTTGAAAAGTTATATCAAGAATGTTTTTACAAGATTTTGAATTGTGAAAAAATACGAAAGAAAATTAGTCTAAATCCTTATTATCTCTATTCGATAAAATTAGCTGTTGAGAGTTATATTCTTTATGGCCTACGTAATCTTCTTCCTGCTGCAATATCAACAAATACATCGCAAAAAGATGCCGAGTTAAATAAAATAATAAAAAATCTTCATGAACTAGAATTAAAAGACCTTGATATTCATTATGACATTCAGACAGTTATAACACGAGGAAAAATGGAATTATCTCGTCTAGATACTTATATGACAGTACTTGGAAAAGTTGAGTGTCTCAAACGGTCTATTCGTTATATTTCCCACAGTTTGGGCACAATTAGTTCTGATGATTTATTACCAATACTTATTTTTATTGTCGTAAAAACTGGTTTACCAAATTGGACAACACAATTGGTGTTTATGAAACAATTTAGATTTTCGGCTGATATTAATAATAAAGCGGATGAAATTGATTTTCTCATAACATCTTTAGAAGCTGCTGTAGAACATATAAGGTCCGGAGTATTGATAGAAAAAAATTTTAAAATTTCCTTAGTTAGATCTCTAGAAGAGACACAAGAGAAAATAAGTAATATAAAATTAAATGAGTTATTTATTGCAATTGAGAAAGATGATCTTGAAGAATTAGATAAAATTTTAAATCAAAAACAACAAAAGTTTATATCAGAATCAAAACTTTGCCATCCGTTATGTAGATGTGAAAATTGCGAGTGGAGTTTTACTGAGATTGAATTGACACAGTCTAGTTGGCCAACCGTAAATTCCAAGGACGATAGAGGCAGAAATGCATTGCATATTGCATGTATCTATGGACACGTAATGATAGTTGATTTTTTATTAAGAAACCATGCTAATCCAAATGAACCTGATATCGATGGAGTTACGCCATTGCACTGTGCTACATCACGAGGTCATCAAAATACAGTATTGCTGTTATTACAAGCTAATGCTGATCCAAATTTAGTAGACAATCGTGGAAATAGTCCTTTACATTTAGCTGCTGATCATGGCCATGAAACTTGTATTAAAGCTATCCTGTATTTTTCAGAACAAATGGAAATTGCTCTCAATATCAATTTTACTAATATCATTGGAAATACTCCACTCTATTACGCTTCAAAATGGGGATATACATCTATAGTTGATATTCTGTTGGAGTACGGAGCAAATCCTAAAATTGCCAATAGACATGGTCAAACTTCTTTAACTGTTGCACACAACAGTAAAATCTTTCAAAAACTTAAACAGCAGCATTCATGTGTTGTAGAGACTGTCTTAAAAATTTCACATACTCCACCTGCTAATTGTAAATTAATTAATCGTATAAAAAATCAAAATCAATATTCTCCTCGGATAATAAATAAAACCGAAAAATTGTTAGCTGCGATTCGTGAAGGGGACATTAGATTAGCTTGTTATTATTTAGGACTTGAAGGACCATGCGCTAAATCATATATTGATAATAATTCAACTCTTTGTCATCCTCTATGTGTCTGTGAAAAGTGTGCAACATCAGCAGAGGAAATATGTGATGAGCACAATCCTACAACTGCATTGGGAATAAACGTTTGTAACACAAAAGGAGAAACTGCACTTCATGTAGCATGTGCTAATGGCCTTGTAGAATTGGTGGAAATACTCTTAGATGCTGGAGCTAATGTTAATGTTTGTACAAATAATGAAAATCGTACTTCATTACACTTTGCGTGCCTAAATAGCAGAATCAAAATTGTAAAACTTTTATTAAATTGTTGTACTATTAATGTTAATGTTAAAGACTTTATAGGCAATACTCCTTTACATTTGGCTGCTAAGAATGGTGATTCGCATGTTGTTGAATTATTACTTAGACACGGTGCAGATGTAAACTCTCGTAATTTTAACGGCTCAACAGCTCTAGATCAAATTCAAGATAATTTATCAGATAATGGATTTACTCCGTTTATATACAGTCATGTTATAAAAATTCTAAAAGTACATATTGCAATGAATAAAAATAGTCATTAAGAAATTTTTTAAGTACATTATGTATATCAAAACTTTTTTTTATATATATATTTTTTTTAAATATTTTTATTATCTCACTTATTTTGTGAGATACAGTCCATAAAACATGTAAAATATAAAGAAATATAGTATTCACAAATTGTTATTTACAATTACATAAATCTTTGACATGTAAATATAAATTTAATTAAATATCTTTAATTATAAGTTCATTTTTTTTTCCGTATTTTCTTTACATTATTATTAAATTATATGTGCTAACAGTTTTATAAAACCCACGTGATCTTCAAGTCATAAAATTATTTTAGCTTGAAATATTAATATAAATATTTTTTAGATTATTATTAATATAATCTATAAAATATATAGATTAAAATTATCAAACTTTTATTTCTAACATTAATAATTATATCGCATTATGATGAATTGACGTAAACCTATATCAATTAATTAAAGTGAATTCAAATAAGAACATTTGAACGTTTAGAATGATTATAAAAAATATCACAAGTTTTGTCGCTGATAAAACAAATTTTTTAAACTTTGAAAATCCACTTCCACTTGGTTCCACTTCCACTTGAAAATATTTGCTGATATAAAAGTGGAAGTCAAATTTTTAAGTAGTAGATGGTAGAGTCCACGTTATTGGTCCTTCAGTTCTCTTTTTATCATATTTTTTTTTATTTCCACGATATCTGGCACGATTAGGACTCCAATCAATTGTTTCCCGAGTTCTCCAAGAAGGTGTTGACGATTTCACATCAACAGCATTACCATTAGAATTATTGTTATATGATATATTTATGACCATATTATAAGCAAAGTAAGTAGTAAATTCATAATCAAAATGATAATAATCTCGAAAAGCTGGTTCTCTTCGAAATCGTTGCATTACACACCAACTGTGCGACAATAAATGGGGAAATCTTGACAGCCAATATTCTGTAAATTTTTCAGGAATTTCACCAAGACTTGCTTGAGCTTCTGGTGTTAACTCTCGATAATGATGTTTCTATAATATAAATTTATTTTTATATAAATTTGACTTTAATAATATTAATATTATTATTTTACATACTTTATTTCTCAAGGCACGAAGAAGATCACGTACACTTTCTCCTCTATAACTTCTATATTTTCTAAGATCATTGGCGACCTCATAATCGATGCAACTTCGCCAATCTGTTTGAACAATACGCGTTCCACCAGTTTCTAATGCCATTAATGCGGGACTATCAGCTTCATCTTTTTCTACTCTATCACTTACATCCTATAATAAAAATAAATAAGTTAAAAAATACTATCTATAATGTTGAAAATCTTATTAATAATATAATAATTACTTGGAAAAAATTTAAAATACGTGATGAATTCCAAAAGAAAGGATAATTCTGAATCGCTATAGCAGGTGGACGGCTTGTAGGATTTTTATCAATCATAGCCTTAATTAAAACCAAAGCAAGTTCTTTATCACTGTCAGGTATATCTTGTATAGCTGTTAAATCATTATCTCCACAAAGAATATTCGCTTGTCTTCTTAAACTATCTCCAAATGGATGTTTCCCATTTGACAAGACATAGTAAAAAACACAGCCAAGTGAAAATATGTCAACTGCACATGTTGTTCTTTCTCCATTTAACATTTCAGGTGCAATCCATCCATCTGTTCCAGTCACGCCAGATCTTCGTGAAAAAGACATACGACCAAGCTGTAATTTTTTACACAAACCAAAATCTGATATCATTGCTCTGACCTCTCCTCGAGGTCCTGGCATCGAAATCAAAACATTATGAGGTTTGATATCTCTATGAACTGTAAAAAAAAAAAAAGTATTTCATGCACTTTTATAACGGTAAAAATTTTCACAACTATTCAATAATTTTTACATTAAATTAAAAATTACCTATATCAAGAGAATGTAAATGAGCAAGTCCAGAGGTTGCTTGAAATAAAATATTTTTAACTGAGATCGTCTGCCGACCATATCGTCCAGCTACATAATCTTGAAGCGTTGCTTGAGCTAATTCTAAAGCAATATATCTAAACATTCTATCTTGTTCTGTACAAAAATATCTAACAACGTTAGCATGAGCATCAGATTCTCTTAAAAGGGCTACTTCTCTATCAGCAAATGTAAAACAATCTGGTAGAAGCCTCTTAACGGCAACAGATCTACCATCAAATTCTCCTTTATAAACAAAAGTACCTTCACATCCTTTACCTAACACTTTATCGATATTAAAAATAATTTTTCCAACTTTTACCGTTCCTTCTCCAATATCTTCAGGTATAGCAGTAATTCCATTTTTTCCACTGTAGCTACTTGTTCTGCTATTTTCTCTAGAGCCTTGAGACATTTGCTGAAACTCTTTAAATTGTGCATTAAAATACCAAAACATGGCAATTACACAACCAACAAGAATAATTAGTGCCAATTTAAGTCCCTTATTTTCTTGCTGATTTAACCAACGTTTTGTACTACTGTAAGCATTTCCAAAAGCCTTACGCCAACTTTTATGTTGCATACTGGTATTTAGTTTATCTTTATCAGTTTGAACCACAATTGTCATTTTTCGTGAAATATTAACTAATTTATCTGTTGATTGAATAATAGGATCTGATCTTCCTGTTATTTGAAGCGGTTGATTTGAAGGTTTATATTCAGTTGGGACTTTATAATGTCCTAAAACAATCAAATTATTCTCTCGAGAATTTTTATTTATTTTTATTTCTTCGTCTAAATCATCGGTAGATATATATTCATCATTAACAGGTTTATTGTCATTATTGGTAGCCTGGGGAATAATTCGAGGGCCTTCAAGCATTAAATGGCCAGTTTGACTAGATATTGTAGCTGTAGAAGAATCTACTAACGATGGTAAAGCATATAAACCATGTCTATGTTCACCAACATATAAAGTAGGAAATAATTGAATATCACTTGGTTTCAATGTGAATCTTTGTAATAAATTATCTAATGTGTCATCTGATACACTTGTAAATGGAACATTTACTAAGCCTTCCGTATTAACAGTATAAATTGCAATAATAGGACTTTCTAAATCAGATTCCCATAAAATAACACCAAGCCTTGGATCTAATGTAACAATACGGCCGGTAGAACTTGTTGTAAAATGAACAAAATCATAATCGGTACCTTCTCCATCTTTTTTTACTGTCGAATAATCGTAAAAAGTTATATTCCATTTTCTTTCCTTTCTCTTACTATCTACCATAATAATGTTATACTCTGTTCGTCCAACAAAAATGGCATCTTGTGTCTCTAAAGGGCAAGTATTTTCTGTTTCTTCGAATCCAAGAAGTTGTTCTCTTTCACCAGTGACTGGATCAATACTAAACCAAGTATCTATTTTCCGACCAGTGTAAAGAATACCATCGCTACTTCTACAAGGACTACTAGCAACAAGCTGTGGTATTGTAAAGGGTAATTTTTTTAACACTTCAAATTCTGCACCGTAAAGATATAATGATCCATCTTTTGGGTCTGGTAGAAACATTGGTGCCATTGATTGTCTGACATCATATGGTACTTTCACAACAGGCTCATTATCCTGACGCCAACGAATTTCACCTGTTCGTTGACCTACTGCAACAAATGATCCACTCAAAGTTAGTAGAAGCAGTAAAGGATCATCTTGTTCAGGAATCAAACTTGTACTGCGATTCTAAAATTAAATTTTAATGTTTGAAAAGAAAAATTCATATTTATTTAATATCAAGTTGTAGTAATAAAATATAATACATATACCTCTAAGTTTCGCACAGCAATTACACAAGTGAAAATACATAATAATTTTATGACAGTTTTAAAATTAAAATGATTCATTTTTAATATTTATTAACTTTTGAATTATTGTTTATACGATTTTAAGGTTTGAAAGTGAGGTTATAAATGACATTTCATATGCAGGATAATCCCTGTAGGCTTTATTATTCATCCTCTATAAAATTTTATGCATTTTAATATAAATTATTTTTTTCCATAATTATGTGTCGATTACATTTTATTTCAATAATTGAAGCAATGTATTGCATCATTTATGATTAGAACGTTGTTTTCTTCATTATTAAAACTACAATAATAAAATATAAATGTTAGAGAATTGATTGTTTAACAACAATTAATAATCATCATAATAATGAATAATAAATATTATTTACCTGAACAAATTAGAACTCCAATAACAATTAATTTTTTGTATACATGAAATTAAAAAAATTTTCAATTTAATTTAGTAGTAGGGGATAATCTAACGACAGCTTATGTTAGACATTTAACCGAAATTCCAAAACATCATACAATACTTCGAACAATGATAATAATATTTATCACAAAAAAACATCGACTTTACTTAATATTTTATAATTTTCGTTGTATACAAAATAAATTTATGCTTATCTTGAAATATAGTTGACAAAAAAAGAGAGTTTATTCTTAGTTTTATTATTATTCAAGGTATATAACAGTTTATTATTAAAAAAAAACGCCGTCAATGTATTTATCAAATGTCCAACCAATCGGTGTCAAATACGTTTCCGTTGAGTATTTGAATAGGTGAAAGAGAGACGACATTAACCTCCATCTCCAAATCACATGTTGTCTTTGTTTAACTGGTAAAAGCAGCTATATACATAACTAATAGCAGTAGGGGATTGCATATGAACAAAATCCACGAAAATTACAAAAAAAAATTACTAATAATAATAATAATTATTATAATAATAGTATTTATTAATTGAAAATGAAAATAAATAAAATAAACTATATTTTAATACAAGGTAAGTAATACATTTTTGGTTATGTTACCTTTTACATATTTTCTAAACAGCTTTTCAAACTATTATGTTTAATTCATCAATATTATATTTATAGGAGTCTTTTTATCTTTATAAAATAATTGAAATCAAAAGTTACTACTAGTATTACTTAAATTTTACTAATCAACAAAATCTGGCTGTAAATATTCAAGTACTATAATTTGAATAGAGGTTAGCACTTATTATCAAAAGTGCTCAAATGCTTTCGAAAGTAATGATGCCTGATGCTGCTAGATCACATCTTGATGCTTTGTCTACAAAAACAACATCAATAAATACTCGTATTGTATCAAAAAAATTAGATTCTAAATTTCATGAAAATAAATTACCATCTACAACAGTTGTTACAAAAGCAAATGATAAAAAATCAAAAAATACAAACTCTAACTGGGAAAAATTAAAAGACCTTGTTAATCAACCGGGTTCGGGTTCTCAGCAAGTTAGTGATCCCAAATCACCTCCAAAAAGGCCTTTAAAATCTTCAGAATCTTCTCGTCAAGGCAAAAGAAAGCCCAAGAATAATGTAAGATCAATAATTATCATGAAGTAATATTTTAAACAAATCATATCAATTTTATTAATATCCTTTTTTTTTCTTTTTAGAGTAAAAGAAGACTTTATTTAAATACTCGACCTGTCATGGATTTAGAAAATACAACTTTAACAAAACAAGTAGCGATGGATTGTGAAATGGTTGGAATTGGAGATGGAACTGAAAGTATGCTTGCGAGGGTATCAATAGTGAATCGTCATGGAGCGTGCATTTATGATAAATTTGTCAAACCGCGAGAGACTATTCAAGATTACAGAACTGCTGTAAGTGGGATACGCCCTCATAATGTTCAAAATGGTGAAGAATTTGAAGTAGTTCAAGGAGAAGTTGCCGATATATTAAAAGGACGTATTTTAGTTGGTCATGCATTAAAACAAGATCTTTCAGTTTTATTTTTATCTCATCCAAAGAAGTTTCAACGAGATACGTCGCGTTATAGTTTATTTAGGCGTGTTAGTAAAGGAAATACTCCAAGTTTAAAAAAATTAGCAGCAGAATTGTTAGGAATTAATATACAAACTGGCGAACATGATTCTATTGAAGATGCAAGAACTGCTATGGAATTGTATGTTTTATACGCAAAACTTTGGGAATCAGACATACGTTTTCATTAATGCATTAATGTTTAGTATTTAAGAAGATTATTTTTCCTTTATAGTAAAGTATATATTAAATAATTAATAATATTAAATGTTAATAAAAAAATTCTTCAAATATATTTTTGAGTAAAAAACTAAAAACATCGAAAATATCAATTACAAAAAATTTTTCATCGATATTTATATTTTTAAAATATCTTAGAAAAACATAAATGAAAAAACTCGTTAAAAATATCATAAACAATATTAATTTTTTTACAATATTATTATGTAAATTTATCAATAAGTTCGTTAAAAGAAAAAAAAAAAATAAGACTCTATCAAAGTAACCGATAATGAAAATTCTTTTAAATGTTTATCATTAAAAAAAATTTTTTTTTTCTGAAGAGTTTAATCTTTCTATCAAAAATTCGTTAAGATTTCTGTTATCAATTATAGACATTAAATTCTGTCAACAAAAAATCATTAAAACATTAATAAAAGATTATGAAAACTGTTTTAACTCTATTATCAAATCATATGATTTGTGTTCTAAATTTTATAAATTACAAGATTTTATATTACAAGTTAAAATAAATACCAGGTATAATATATAAATAATTGTGCTATCAATGTAAAAAAAAAGTGGCTATCTCAAACTTGTTACGATCTCCCAGTCACCAAGACGAGTCATTGCGACATAAGTGAAAAGGAGGAATTGATTTAGTAAGCCGTTCATTTCTCCTCTGTTACTTTCAATTTTTAACAACAGCAGAAGTTTATCGATAAATTATACTTTATTGTTTTATAAAATAAATTTATAAATATGAGAATAGCTGTGATTGGTGCTGGTGGTGCTGGATTAGCAGCCCTTAGACATTGTAGTGCTTTTCTAAAATCATCGGATCAAAGATATGGAAAAATTACTGAAGTTGTCTGTTATGAAAAAACGGATAAAATTGGAGGTACGTGGGTATATGTTCCAGAAACTGGAGTTGATCATTATGGTCTTCCCATACATTCCAGTATGTATGAAAGTTTAAGGTAAACTAGAAAGTTTTCCATTGTTTATATATTTATTTTTGAATTTAATATTTGGATCTTATTTATCTTCACATCTTCTGTAGAACTAATTTGCCTAAAGAAGTAATGGGTTATCCAGATTTTCCAATTCCCAATCATGTAGATAAAAGTTATTTAACTCGTACAGAAATTTTAGATTTTCTTAATCAATATTGTGATCACTTTCAACTTCGACCGTATATTCAGGTTTGTTTAATAATTATTAATAACATATATATAATGTTAGATTAATTGATCTGAATAAAAAATATACAATGAATGTAGAAAATAATATTTTTACATTCTACAATTATTGGTAGTTTCTTCATAACGTAGAATGTGTTGAACCATCATCAAATTTAGAAACGAAAAATAATCAAATTTTCCAAACTGTACGACCGTGGATAGTAACAGTAAAAGATTTGAAAAATAATATTTTAAAAAGAGAAACTTTTGATGGAATAATGATCTGTAATGGACATTACTTTGAACCAAATGTTCCTACTATTGAAGGACAAAGTAAATTTCGAGGAGATCAATTACATAGTCATGATTATCGTCGGCCTGATACATTTATCAATAAAAATGTGATTGTCATTGGAGCTGGTCCTTCAGGCATGGATTTAGCTTTGGAAATATCGCATAAGGCTAAATCGGTCATTTTGAGTCATCATTATCCAGATCCGATTCATACAGTTTTTCCAGAAAATATTATTCAGGTATTATATATACATATACATTTATTTTAAATTGAGAATGTAAAAAAAATATATATATGATTTTTTGTTTTTTATTTAAAATATACTTTGATTTATAGAAAGGAGACGTTGTAAAGTTCGAAGAGACTGAAGCAATTTTTTCTGATGACTCGAGAGAAAAGGCAGATGTTATATTTTATTGCACGGGTAAGAAAATTAAAAAAAAAATATTAGAAAATATTTAAAGTAATTGTACTTGAACTATAAATTAGATAAATAATATATTCTTTAAAATCTTAAGGATACAAATATAGTTTTCCATTTTTGACAAAAAACTGTGAGGTGAAAGTTGATTCTAATATGGTAACTCCTCTATGGAAACACCTCTTGTCTGTTGAAAATCCAACTCTTGCACTTATTGGCCTACCATTCTATGTTTGTGCATTTAGCATGTTTGATCTTCAGGTTAAAGAATTATTTATTTTTAATTGATAAAATTAATATAAAGTTTATTTAAATGTTTATCGTTTATTACAGGTTCAATTTGTGTTAAAATTTTGGTTTAATGAAAAAAACCTTCCGAGTAAAGAAGAAATGTTAACTGACGAAGTTACGGAATTAAAAAAAAAAATAGAAAAAGGTTTGGGAAAAAAACATTTTCATATGATGGGACCAGAACAAGGAAAATATTATGATGATTTAGCCAACACTGCTGGAATAACACCTATCCCTCCAGTTTTCACAAAATTACACAACGAAAGCAGTATGCGCTTCTTAGATGATTTAGTTCATTATAGAGAAGATCGTTATAAAATTGTTGACGATTTTAATTTTATTCAGTTGAATTAATTTAATATATGAAATATTTTTAATATTATTTTCATCTAAATTTTATAATAACATTTTAAAGATATATATTTTACTTATTATTTTGTAATTTAAGTCAAACTTCGAAATAAATTCTAATGGCATCTATATTGAATTATCACTTGTCGATAATAATTTTATTGCTTGGGAACATCATAGAATTTTCTTTTACAAAAAAATAAATAGATGTAAAATCTGATTATACACCGGTATACGAACTAATTTTATTATTTAATATATAGTAAAATAAAATTGTTCATTATAATAAACTGTTTTTAATTTTTTGAAATAAATATCATTAACGTATTATCATATCATTTGGTGTTGATTTTTTTTATAAACGATTGACAATCTGAACAAAGAATTCATTTGATTGTAAGCCACACAGAATCATCATACGTAAGTTTGTCCGAGTTTTTTTCAATCAAGTTATAAAATTAGTTTATAACTGATGAATAATTGATATTAATACATTGATGATATTAATTTTTTCATAACAACTAATGTAGTTTAATAATATTCTTATGATATCATCAGTACAATAAGATAATTTTTAGGTTATATTTAGTAAATTCAGTCATTAGAATGATAGAGCACAATAAATAATAACACCTGTCTTGTATATTGTTAGTTTAGTATATAAATATTTTTATTTCATTAGGTAACAATGGCAGTTAAAGGATTAGTTGCAAGTATCATAAAATTTCTTACAAAACAATTAGAAGAAGGAGACATTACAGCAGATTCACGAGAAAGTCTTGAAGTTGCAATTCAATGTTTAGAAAGTTCATATAATGTTCAAGCGTCTGATGCAGCAGCTAATCTTGATCTTTTAAGTATTTATAAAATCGCTGTAGATAATATGATAACATTGCCAACAAAGGAAGCTACATCTGATGAAAAAATTCAAGCGGAAAAATATAAAAATGATGGCAATAATTTGATGAAAGAAAATAAAATTCAAGATGCTATTACCTATTATACCAAGTACGTTTAATAAATTATGTTTATTCTTTTTTTTTTTTTTTTACTATCAGTAAAATTAAGTTTTTAACTAATAAATTGTAATTATCTTGAAACTTATATTTAATCATCGTAAAAATAATATTTCTATTTATATATTTAGAGCGATTGAATTGGATGGTCGTAATGCAGTATATTACTGTAATCGTGCAGCAGCTTATAATAAGTTAAATAATCATCGTCAAGCAATCAAAGATTGTCAGACTGCATTAACTATTGATCCTTCATACAGCAAAGCTTATGGAAGAATGGGATTAGCTTATACAAGTTTAGAGCAACATAAAGAAGCTAAAGAATGTTATCAAAAAGCCCTAGAAATGGAACCTGACAACGAGAGTTATAAAAATAATCTACAATTGACTGAGGAAAAAATTGCTCGACTTAGAGTTGGTAATATGGGTATTGGAGGTACTAATACTTCATTTCCTGACATGAGTTCTCTTTTATCATATCCTGCTTTAGTAAATATGGCAAGACAGATGTTGTCTGATCCAGGAATGCAAAATGTCATGAGTAATTTAATGAGTGGAAATATTGAACAAGATGGTCACATGGAAGCTCTCATTGAAGCGTAATATATTATATCATTTTTTGTTAATTTCATATTTTATAAAAATAAATGATTAATTTTATTATTTTAGAGGACAACGATTAGCCCAGCAGATGCAAAATGTCAATCCTGAGCTTTTAGAATCTTTTAGAAGACAAATGGGTGGTAATCCTAATGATCCGGATCCCCCACAGCAGAATTAAAAGGTTATGTAAAATGTGCATCAATTATTTGTATTAATAATAATAATTATTATAATAATTATTGGTATTGAATTTTAATTGTCAACATTTTCTATAAACCCAATTCTGATGGATGTTTCGGAAATCTTTTATACTTATAAATAATTTTATTACTAATACATATGAGCTGTATTGTTGAATGTTTAAAATAACTTTTATATCAATTTAAAGTTAGTAGGAAAAATTTGATATCTACTCATAACAGATTTAGATTTGAAACGAAGTATTCCATAAACTATGGTATTTTTTGTGCATTTATCTTTTATATTTGTTATAATAATTTATATTGATTTAACCTTTCAATAGAATATACATGAGTAATAATATTATAAAAATTATTAATTATCATTGATATCATTAATAAACATATAAACAAAAAAAAATGTATTATTTAATCAGTGTTTTCGAATAAATGAAATGTACTACTTTTAAATTGAATGTATTATCCATTGTCGATAATATTTGAGACCTTGTGATAATTCCTAATCATAGGTGTCGCTTAGTATGTATTAAAGTTGATGAATCGCATATAGGAACGTCACAATTTTTCATGAAAACATTTTTCTTGTGAAAATTTCGAATAATATAAATTTAATTTTCGGTCCAACAGTGAATTATTATAATCATTAAAGGTAAATTTTCAGAATCAATTATTTAATCAATCAATTTTTTCATATAAACATAAAATAAAAACAGTTGGTTACATAAATGTGCAAAAATTATAAATTTTATTTCAATCTATTATTATGAATCTAAAATGGCTTAATTGAAAAGCATTCATATGAAAGATAGTTAAAAAGTAAAAAAAAATATAAAACCGACAATACATAAGCCGAAAGTATTGAAATAAATAAAAATTAAAGTATAAATTGCAGGGCACCAGAATTAGACGATTACGTCAGTGAATCTAAACTGCCCCTACTATAGAATTTTGCGGCACACTCAACAGATTGAGGTGTGGCCAGAGAGGGCAGCCATTTTCTTGACTATCTGTCGCATAAGATATCAGGTAAATACGCAATTAATTTTAAAAAAACGTTGACTGAAGTATTGCACGGGTGTGTCGTGTTGTGTGTTACTATTCTTTCGTAAAACGGTGCATAAAAAATCGAACGCGCATCACCGGACGTGCCTAGAAAGTAGAAATAATTCGGTGTGAAGAGCTGGGGGAGTGCCATGCGTTGCAGATTCCATCCAAGAGACTCGACCGACCGCTATTCATATTAGCGTCCGTTATAATCGTGTCTTAGATGCTTTTAATTCGCTGATTGGAGTGCCCTCGAGCTTTTCACGTCCAACAGAAGGCTTTGGTAGTTCAGTAAGTAAATCGTCACCGAGGCTTTAGACCTCTGCGTCGCCATCCTTACCGCACCCCTGGGTATCCCCACCTTTTATCATCTTTCTCGCTCTCTTTTTATTCTTTTTCTATGATGTTTTTGTCGACGTTCGCACATACATTACTATCTAAACGGTATTGCACTTCCGGCTATATGAAATTCGTTAATTTTAATATTTTATTTGCTACTATTATTATTTAATTTATTTATTTATTCAAATATTTCGATCATTATTGATAGTTGTCGATTTTTTTTACTTTAAATCTACATTTTAGTTAATGATTGTTAGCGGAATATACAAAGAAAAAAAGAACCAACTTAGCGAAAATACTGACGTAAGTGGCAATTTTTTTTTCTTTCACATCGTGTAGCAATATCGAATCGTCATTCATGCGCTTCTCAATTATCTTTCTTTTTATATATTGAATCACTCGACAGAAATAGTTACATGAATCTACGTCAATGTACTGTCAACGGATCTATCCGGTGCTTCGAAATGAACGTCATCGTTAAAGACATTTCGCATAAATACCTAAATAATTAAAATCTCAAAATATTCAAGTATTTTTTTGGAAGCTTTAAATGAATCAACAAGTAACATTTATTTTTATATTTCATTTTATTGCATGATTACAAGATTAATGTTTCAGCATGAAAATAATCTAATTATTAGTTAGATACTAATAATTTTTAATCTTAAAAAAATAAAAAAAATTCGGTGTTTTGATAGAAAAAAAATAAAAAAAATTATTATTTAATACGTAAGCTTGGTGTTTTGCACATAAATAAACTCTACCTGTACTTAGATTTTAATAATTAAGTGTGCCCGCATCAATTAATGATATTGTGATATATCAGACTTCATCTCGCAGCCTTCTACCCTACGTTCTAACATCCAATAAATGTCCACTTAAAACAGAGACGCAGAAAGAAAGAACTAAAAAGTGATGGGATGCATTGTGGGCCGAAGCCTCGGTCCAGACGATACGGGGTACCCTGGATCAGGTACGACCCACTCTATATCTTTTCAATTCCAACCCTTATAGTTGATTGTAAAATATTACATTCGATTATTATAATTAAAATTCATACAAATAATTTATTCGATCTATTATTCATTATTTCAAATATTTTTCTTTTCTTGTTTTTTTTTTTTTTTAGTTCAATTATTTATTAATTAAAATCAAGTAGATCAGCACAAGTATATTCATCAACTCTTGTATGATATGAAGAAAAATTCCCACATAATATAGTAAATTATAAAACTAGTAATTTTTATTTAATCAGCTCGATAGTATTTTAATATTACTTTTAGTTTTAAATTTATATATAAATAATAGTTTATAATTGTAGGACTAAGAATATACTGAAAATTGATAAAGAAGTTTACCGATGGACAAGTTGGATTCTTCCTAAACGTTTGTTAAAATCCGAATTTTTTTCTTTTTTTTCTTTTCTAAATGTTAACATTGATTATTTTTTCTTAATTTCGTAGCTAAAAAAGAAACAATTATTATACATATTTGTCTTACTTATCGATATAATCAAGTTTGTATACTACCTTCAAAGCTAAAGTCCAAAGAGCATGTTGGTTAATTTTCAGGTAGAATTGTACACACAAATTTAACCTATAAATTCAAGTGAGTCATGTAGTATCCCCACTTGAATGACAACGCTTTTCTTTTTTGCTTGCTAATTTACTATCACTACTTTGCCTTGACTATGTACCACCGTAGGCCAAGTTATCAGTGAGTCCAATTGTACATGGATATCCATATATACTCATCATATTATTAAAAAAAGTTATTATTTGTATAGTTTTTATTATATTTTATAAATGCGCTAGAATAATTTATAAATAATTGGTATTTGATTCGGTAAATTGTAAATAAATATGTATCTTGTGATAGTTGATAAATTAGTAGTTTGAGGGTACTCCAAGAATCACACAAATATAATAATAGTGGCATGAAAAATCGCCGGTAATCGATTTTAGTTTAAGTGTGCAAATAAATTAAATGTACAAATGTATTAGGTGATTGTATGAATGTTTAATTGATTATATGATTGATTGAAAATGGCGTACAGTTTTAGTCTCACAATTATTAAATTTGGGAATAATTTTATTTTGTGAGCAAAATTACAATATTAAATATTAAAATTTTATATTTAATCGCAGGTTTGATGGCGGCCATTAGAAAGAAACTCGTAATTGTGGGCGATGGTGCTTGCGGTAAAACCTGCCTGCTTATAGTGTTTAGTAAAGATCAATTTCCTGAAGTCTACGTGCCCACTGTCTTTGAGAACTATGTGGCAGATATTGAAGTTGATAACAAACAGGTAATTTAAATATTCCATCAGTATTGTTAAATATTCGATATGTATTAAATATTTCTTGATAAAAATTATCTTTTTCTTTAAGAAAATGAAATGAAGACTATAGTATGAAGAATTATTCATGACATTTCAATTATGTGATAATTATTGAACTATCTCATTAATTCAATTTATAGGTAGAATTGGCTCTCTGGGATACAGCAGGTCAAGAAGATTACGATAGGTTGCGTCCTTTGTCATATCCAGACACAGATGTGATATTGATGTGTTTCTCTATTGATAGTCCAGATTCATTAGAGAACATTCCTGAAAAATGGACGCCTGAGGTCAAACATTTTTGTCCAAATGTACCAATTATTCTTGTTGGCAATAAGAAAGATCTTCGCAATGATCCACACACAATTAAAGAACTTGGAAAGATGAAACAGGAACCAGTGAAACCTGAAGAAGGTCGAGCTATGGCTGAAAAAATTAATGCTTTTGCTTACCTCGAATGTTCTGCCAAAAGCAAAGAGGGTGTAAGAGAAGTATTTGAGACGGCAACAAGAGCCGCGTTACAGGTAAATATGAGTATGAATATTTTTTTAAAAAATTAAGTATGATTTTAACTAATAATCGAGAGTTTCATAATTGGTGTAATTTATTTATAGGTTAAAAAGAAGAAAAAGGGTAAATGCAGGTTACTTTGAGATATAATGGGGAATGGGCCCGTCGCTGACGGGTGAATAAAAACAAAAGGAATTGCGAAGCTAGCTAGTTCGAAGCTAGTCGTAATGCCGGAGGCCCCTGCATAAACTTTAACATACTGATGAATATCTTACTTTTAATTACTTTACATAATTAAACGATCAACTATAGAAATATGTAAACGCATCATCCATCCGGATAATATGAGAAAACAATTAATAATAATCTGATGACTATTATTTACCATTTGAACAAAAGTTTAAAAAATGAATTATTACATGTAATGGCACCAATCGACGATGGTCTGCGATTTTTTTTTTTTTTCGTAAATATTAACGCGATTATGCCCTCGTCTGTCAGTTTATCAACGTGTGTTTTATGTCATGTACAAATGTATGTACGTGAATGCCTGTATGCTCTCGACGTGAGTGCGCGTAATTGTCTGCATACTGCATATTTGAAAAGACTTTTATTGTATCTTTTTAACGATGGCGTATTGTGCTTCATGTTTGAACTGTCATGGAAATAATATTCTGAAATAATGAAAAATGAAGACAACATGATTTATTATCTTTATTAAATAATAAATAAATAATAATCATAATAATACACTTGTTACTATTATTATTATTATTATTATTATTATTATTATTATTATTATTATTATTATTATTATTATTATTATTATTATTATTATTATTATTATTTTATAGCTTCTGTGTGGTTCATATTTGTTTAATATTTTTCTTCCTTATGTCTATGTATAATAGTATGATGATATATTGGTATATCAAATTTCCTATAAATTAAATGATGATTGTATTTCAAATTTTTTTCTACATATATGTGAACAGACGATGAAAACTGAGTAAGACGATTAATAAATTGAAAGAAGAAAAAAATATTCATAATAATTTTAACCATCAGCTATGAAATTTATATGGATGAAGAATTGATTGTAAATTGAGCAATGTTTAAGATAAATGAAAAAAATAATTTTTTTTTTTTTTTTTTTTCGAATAGTATCATCTATCATACATACATTATAGATATTTTAGGGCAACGCAAAAAACTTTACAAAAGTACGAACTCGTGAATTTATGCATGTCACGTACTTTCAAGCATAAAATTAATTTTTAATACATTACTTATAACGTGAATGAAGAAGAAGCTTTTGTCAAATTAACGTAAATAGACTATATCAGTCATTCTGATCTTTAAAATACCATGTAGGCTAAATGTATTATTATATTTTTATTATTATTAATTATAATAATTATTATTATGTTATTATTATATTATATATTATTGTAATACGATGACACTAACGAACTGTAATAGCGGCTATACTACTACTACTATTATTATTATTATTATTATTATTATTATTATTATTATTACTATTACTATTATATATTTATATACTCCGATAAGAAATATGTCCCCTGTGTTAAATATTCGTGCGTGCATATTATTGTGGCCTTGCTTCCACATTTTCTTCCAGTTCATTTAATTTTTTGTTTTTCATATTTGTTTAACCGCACGTTCAATTAAAAATATTCAATTTTAAAAGAGTCAATATTGTGCACACCAATATAGACTATAATAAATTATTTTTTGTGCATATATATGTATGTATAATGTACAGTCGTGAATTTTCAAAATGCTATCATCATCACGGCTGTGGTCTCTGTCACTTGCACTTCTTCTCGATTAAGAAGTCTGAAAATAAAAAAAATTTAAAAAAAACAACATATAAGGATAAATCATAATCTAGCTATCAATATTGATAGATGTTAAATAAATATTAACGTATAATGAATGATAATGATGATGGTGATGCCGATAATGATGACAATGATAATAGTAATAAGATGACAGGAAAGATGATTTATTAATCGGCTTTAGATTTTAACAGCCGTAAATTGTGTACTTTTGTTCCAAAATTGTGATATACCTCTTAATTCATAGCCGCTCTATAAAAAATCGCGACACAATTACTGAGAAGGATAATGCATAAATTTAAATTGATAAAAAAATGTCAAAATATAGTTTAAAAAGCTCGTTGCGTCGTTACTTTATTATAAATATTATTTTTTAAAAATAATTTGTTAACGTATGCACGTGTTTTATAAATGCAATTTCGCCGCGATTTTTTGAAAAATACTCCAAGACTTTTTCATTGCACCATTACTGTTTTTTCTATTAATAAACTATAAATAGCTTTCTCTTGACTCTTTCGCGTGAAATGCGTTTCTTCATTAATGAAGACCTCTATTAAGTTTATACATTAATGAACAAAAAAAAAACAACAACTGACGAATACAAATGTATTTTACTTAATCATAGGTTTATTATATTACATAAAAAAAAAATTAATTATACATGATGTCTTTTTTTAATATTTTTTATTTTTAAATATTTATTTTTTTAAATTCATTTTTACTTTACAAGTGATGTATACATCACAATAATAATTACAACCTATTGAAAACACTTATATCATTCATTATTCGACTACATTTTTCAGTATTTATATGGACACTTTATTAATACTTTTAACTGGTGTTATCCTTTTTAGACACTATAACATTTTACATCTATTTTGTTTCTCTTTTTTGTTTTTAAATTACCAATGACATAAATTTAGTAATATTACTGCCGAAATGATTTTAACCGATATTTATCTAGAGTATAATAAAATCTTAATCAATTATAACATACATAATGTACTTGAATTTATTTATTTATTTAAAGTTAATCTATAAATAAATACACCACTTTTTAATACTCTTTTGGTAAAAATAAGAAAGAGAAGTTACACATGCAATAGTTTTTTTTTTTTTTTTTGGTACAACATAGAAGATACAACATAATATTTATATATGTTTTCAATTGTTAAAAATATACTTCATTATTAAATCAATCAATTAATTAATGAACTTTTGTAATAAATACACCATATGAATGGACAAACATCTATATTTGTACACACAAATTTATAGGCCATACTTATTTTTTTTTTATTTTTCTTGATATAAATTACCAAAAAAAAAAAAAAAAAATTTTTTTTTTTACATTTTTTTCATAAAACTTGAAACTTTGGTTACATTTAACAATTACGAAAAGCAAGACAGTTAATTATTATTCATATAAATGAATAATGAAAAGTTTATATATTCAACATTGATTTAAATCGAATATGACAGTAAAAAATACCTTTTTATAATTTATCGAATAAAAATATATCATATAATTATGATTACAACGATTGAGATTATATGACTGTTTGTGCTTTAACATTGAGTTAAGTGTTAAATATAATTGTTCAAGTTAAATGGGTTAGGTGGACGGTACTAATACATAACGATTAAGACAATTTTTAGGACGTCTAATGAGAATAGCAGGTCCCCAAGAATTTAAAAAATGTCTGTACGACGAACAAACGACAATATAATTATATGATTTAATAATTACCTATAAAATTATTTATGGTATTTACAAAAAGAACTAATTATTTTTAGCCCGCAACTATTTATCTCTATCTGGTCATGTCATCTAATTAATCGTAATTTTTTACAAGTGTCCTGCACCTTTTCAGATCTATGATGACAATTAATAGATTCTATTATTAATTGCTAGGATTGAGAGTTACTGCTGCTACTTGATGTTATTGTAGTTGATGACTCACCTTTACTATCAATACTAGATCTAAAAAAATTGAAAATTTAATTAAATCATCTATTAATAATTAATCATTTTGCTGACAATCATGAAACTTACTCTTTAGAACTAACAAGTGAAGGAGTTGTATCTTTTACACTATTACCATCATTTGAAAAAAATCGAACTTTCGATAAATTTTTCCCATCAGTTCGTTTACCATCAATTTCTTGATTACTTCCACCAACTTCACTTTCCTCGTCAGACAAACAAGTTTCAATCATAGCTTGTAGACATTTAACAAACAACTCAGCACTCTCAGCAGTTCGATTACATTTACTAAATGGACCAGCAAATCTCCAGAGTCCTCCGAATCCGCAACTTTGTAAATAATGCAATTGTTGGCCTGTATCATCACAAGCAATCATGTTTTGTATTATTGCTTGAACTGCTCCAACTACTACTTGATCATGACAATAACTTAAAACATTTAAAATTTTGGCATCAAGAAGATTATTTATTACTGGAAAAACTTTTGGAAATACTACTGATGCTTCTGCTAAATATTCATATAAAGTTCTTGTTTCATCTTCATCTGTTGTATATTTAACCAAGGTTGCAAGAACCGTAAGTACAAGAGTCTGCGTTGAAAGATCAGTTAGTACTTCAGGATCTAAAAGTACATTGTTTTCATTGCTAACACTTACTCTTGTACTTCTATTTTTTGTATCTGATTCTTCAATAGATTTAACTCCTTTAGTGGTTGGTACAGAAAAAGATCGTTGAGTTTTAAATAAAATTTTACCAGATTGATGTATTGATGGATGCTTTTGTTGTTTTGCTTGATTAATTGCTGTTTGATCAAGTAAATCCCATGATTTTTGTTTACGGTTTGATGGATTAACTGTAGTAGATGATGAATCTGGCCCATTGGAAACAATGACATCTAGAAAATCTATACTACCAGACTCGATAATATTTTTGGTGATTGAATGCCTCACATGACATCGACTTCTCACTTCTTCAGATACAGAAACTAAAGCTGCAAGGTAGGCAACACTTTCAGGTGTTACTTCAAATTTATCTCTTCTGAAAGGTTTAGCAACAATAGTCAATAGCATTGTAAGAACCCGGCTTGTTCGTGATACTGTTGTAGGTGTAGGATGACGATAACCCTTTAATAAATGTCCTACAAGGGCAAAATGAAAATTTGATTTAAAAGATAAACCAACAGCATGATCTAATAATTTAAAATGCCATTCTAAAGGTTCTCTCGCTGTCATCATAACTTTTTCTAATGTTGTATCATCAAAAGTTCCTTGAGAATCTAATGTATGAAGATTTTGTTCTAATAGAGCAAGACCTGAAGCATAGAGAGGTGCTTCATCTAATTGAAGAATAGATGTTGCAATCCAAAAAAGATACCGATGAATTGGAGATTCTGGTCGTAAAAGAGGATGAAGCCTCGTTAAACATATTACAATTGCTTCTAGTAATATAATATCATTAAAGCTTTCTATAGCTTTGACTAATATTTTTAATAGTTGTTTTATATCATGATCTGTGATACTTTTACTGATACAACCGAAAACAATTAATGCTCGTGGTTGAAGAGCAGGATTAAAACAGAATGCCAAATTTCGAGCTAAAAATGTCCAAGTCTTTAACCAATCACATCCTGGAATATCTCGCATACAGGCTTCCATTATTTCTAAAAGTGCATCTGTTATTACTTCAAGACTAGTTAATGATAGTTTTTCTCTATCTTGATTACTACAAGTTGTTCGTTCATTTGTGAACCATTTATCGTTAGAAAGTCTGTAACTGGATCTAAATGCCGTTACTGCTGCTGACTTAACTTTACTAATACCAAAGAGTAAATAAAATTTTGGTAAAGAAAACTCATCAAGGCTCATACGTAATACCCGATGTGTATCTTCAGAAAATGATGGAGAACTACATGTACATAAAGAATGAATTATATTGATAACAAGGCCATGAGTTGAAGCTCGCATACTTAAACTTCCTGAACATACAAGGAAAGTAACAGTATGAAAGAGATAAGGTAAGTGTTTTCCAACATCTAAACAATTGTTGAAAGAAAGCATAAGTAAGTACCGTGCTAAAATTGCTATATCATCCCACAACATGTGCTGTTCTAATAATGGAGTTGGAGAATTGCAAGTTTTATCAACAACTCGACAAAGACGTCCAATAACTTTTTTTGCAACTAACTGTACATTACCAGAAGCAAGAGCTACTGCTGTATCAGCCATTATTTCAACCATTTGTGATCCAATCCCAGAGCCGACACTTTTTTTAATAAAATGATCCAAAACAGTATCAATTAATTCAGGAAGTCGGCCAATTGTACTCCAAATTTTTGCTTGAATACTAGGATACATTTCTACTTCTTCAATTGTTAAAGTTATTAATTTTTCTAATATTTGAGTCACTTGTCTCTGTCTTTTACCTTCATCATTAGGTTTATAAAATCGTACGAGATTTTTTAACCAAGGAGTCATATATTCTAAACAAAGATGTTTTAATTCAATTGTTGATACTTTGAATCCTTGCATACATTCTTCAAGAAATTCTAAAGTTAAATGTGGATCATTGGCTGCTAAAGTTTCACTCAAGTGTTTTATAAAAATTGTATTGTTTGATGGAATACACAATCCTGAAGTTTCAAGTAACTGACCTTCAATTTTTAGATCAAATGTAGCAGTAAGAGCACACAGTTGATTGTAAGCAGCAGTTCGTAAATTTGGATCAGAACTACCAAGATTAAGTAAAGCCATATTTAAGAGTGTTCCTGGTACATCTTTAGGCCGTATTTTTGGATGAACAGACATAGAATCAGGCTGAGACAATAACCATCGATTACGTATATGCATTATTGCTTGAACTATACTGTCACAGTCATTGTGAAGAAAGGACAATGGTCCAGCTTCATTTGATATAGTTAACGTAAATTGATTATCATCAACAACTAGACAAACTTCTTCAATTTCTGATGCATAATAAACATCATTTAATAACACAGAATGAGATAAAACTTTACATTTATCAGCTGAAGTTATTTGAATTGCTGATGGTCCCACTTTTATGGATACTTTGGTATCTTTGTGGGAAAGCTTGACAGCATTGGTAAAAACTTTTAAATCTTCATCAAGAGTTAAAGTAGTTCCTGGTAATTTTTGTTGCTCTGGTTCAATTAAATCGTTGAACCTTGTAGGCGAATCAATAAATACAACTTTTCTATTTCCTTTTAATGGTGCTAAAATTCTATCATGATATTTTGTATATTCTCTTACCCAATTATTACAATTATATATATAAGCTGCATGAATATTATTATAGGCTATTTCAGGTAATACGTAAAACCACTTTTGTAAAAATTCTGTTCGAAATCGATTGTCAGAACATGTATGTGTAAAATCTACTACTAATTCAAATGGAGCGTGATAAAATGGTTTCAATGTCAAAATAACATGATAAATCAATAAATCGCCATTAGTTTCACCAATTTTATACCGTCTAGCAATATAATAAAATATTGGATTTCCTTGTTTACTAGTTCCAGCTTGATAAAAAATATTTAAACTTTTAATACTTTTAAATTCTTCTTTTTCATGCATATTATGTTTTACCATTATTTCTTCAAAATTTGTTGATGACATATCAATACTTGACCATCTTGCATAAGAAAAAAGTAAATGAGAATCAACAGGTTTGTGCTCCGGTGGACCAAGATAAGCTAATAGTGTTGCCATTTTATCAAAAGGCCGTCTTCCGACAGCTTTATGATCTCTACTACTGCTTAAATAATCACCTATTTTTTCCTGATGATTCCAAAGAAGTCGATGAAGAGCTAAAACATTAGCATCAGATACAAATGACATTGGTGGATTTGTTTGATCAATTGTTTCACAATCACTGGCAATTTGAATAAAGAAACGCCGACCAATTTCAAATCGTGTCCGTAAAAAATCATTAAAGGGAAGCATATGCTGTTCTTTACTAAACTCAACATGATTAGCAATATTTTGTAAAATTTTAGACATCAACATCAATCCTCTTTTTATATTAGGAGGCACTGGTTTATTGACAATTCCCATTTCTTGAGGCGAAACAATTGCTGGATTAATAAATCTTAAAAAAATTACTGTTCCTACTGCACCAATATTAACCTGTGGAGATTGAGGAAATCTTTTACTTAAAACTTGATACAAACAATGACACATTGATCTCAATTGTGATGGAAATTTATCTGCAGACGACACAATTGCATCAAATACTTTAGTTGTTAAAACAATTAAATTTCTACCATTTTGAGAAATATTTTCATTAGAATCAACAATTCTTGCACTGTCTACTTCAAAACTTGTTGATGGATCATCATCCAATAAGGGTGTAATGAGAGGTTCTAAAAGATTTTGAAGATAACTAGCACCGTATATTTTAAAACAGAATGCCATTATTTTACTTCCTAGACTGTTACCACGAAAAAGTGTTTGCATACAATCCGTAACTTCTACTTCTCGATAAAACATATTCCATAATAAAGGAGAAAGTAAATGTTTAGCATCAAACAATGTTACAAAAACTCTGGCTAATTCATCCATTTGATTTGAAGTTATTACATTAGCAAGTGCCATAGCTATAGGTAATTCTCCTTTATCACTAATCATTGTTACAAGCTGAACTAATTGCTCAAATCTATCAGCTAAAACTGTTTCGGCTAATGTATCAAACTCTGTACCCTGTTGAAGTATTTTAGTTAATACTTCCATAAAAGCCGCTCTAGTTTGTAAGTCTTTATTATATCCTAGATCAATAGAATGCATTAGTCCACTATCAATATTTGCACTCAATAAATTACTCATTGCTTGAATCGTTGCATTTCTAAGGCTTGATAATTTTCCACTAGTCAATTGAGATGTCGAAATAACTTTTTTCTCTTCACATGCCGCATCATTACAATCGTTTAAAAAATTCATGAACAAACTGAAATATTTAAGAAATAATTGAGATTTAGCTTCCATAAGATCACCTCGATCTGATTCTTCAGGTTGAAGTGGAAGACCACGTAAAAGCGAACCAATAGCTTCCATACATGCTTGCTCTAAATCCCTAGTAATTGTTGTTAAATCTTCATTTTTTTGTTGAGGAGTAATTTGATGTCTTGTATCCATAATCCAATCAGTCAAATATTCAACTAATTTATTTCTAAATTTCATTTCTTGTCTAAATGCTAAATCATCTCTTCGTTTCATCATTGCTTCTACAAGCTGACAAAGTTTTGTTTTTATACGAATTGTATAAACTGTAGTATCCAAATGTCTAACATAACGTACAATTGCTAAAGTCATTCCTTCAATACTTGTCATTCCCAAATACTCTGATGGTTGATCTGATTTAGACTCCAAAACATTTTTCATTATAAAAATAGTATGCTCTATGAACTGAGTGTTTGCATCTAAAACTAATACTCGACCAGATTGATCAAAAAATTTATCAACTATACATTTAATCTGATCAAATAAAATTGGATATAATGCTGGGCTCATTTCTTGGCCTACGAGTTCTTTGACATGTTTTTGAATCTGTACTCCAAATTTTTCATGATTAAAAAATAATAATCTTAAAAGATTCAAAATAAATTGAGTAACTAAACAATATTGAGCGTCTTGATTTGAATTAATTAAACATGAGGCATCCAATTGTGCTTTTGCAGAACTTTTCTTTAATAAATCTAAACTAGGAATCATTCCTGTTGATATGGGTTTACTTGGAGATTTTTTTTGAAGACAAACACCACCAAGAGCACATAGAAATCCTGTCATATTGGCCCACTCATTTATTTGCTCTTCTAATTCATGCTCTGAATTTTGATTAGAAGCTCTACGTTTTCCTACAGTTCTATGAAAAGATTCTACTTGGCCATCTTCTGCTTTATTCTTTGGATTTCCAAATTTTATTGTAGCTTCCCAATTTCTATAAGTCTCTTTCCAAGCTGACTGAACACCACTGGCACAATGTTCAATTTTTCTTAAAAGAGCCATTATTCGCTTTTGTAAAGCAGCTCGTCCTGAAATATAAATATATAATTAATATAAATGACCACTTTTATACTCTAATTGGTCTTACCATTGCTATATTCATGATAACCTGATATCCTACTTTCCCCGCAAGCTATATACAAATTTTATAATATATATTTCTTAATAAATAATATAATACGAAATTATTAAATAAAATATTTAATTTTATTTATTTATTATTAAAATTAATCAAATATAAATAACTTACCGGTCGTTAATGCCGTAGAAGTTTGAGCCAACTCAATATAAAGATGATAATTAGGTAAAAGAGAAGTAACAGCAACTTCATCACTTCCACACCTAATATCTGCTTCTTCACAAAGTAGTGAAAAACATGAAAGAGCAACTAAGACTGCTTCCATATCAATACTCCACAAATACATAAAAAAAACAACTTCTAATTCGATGTGGGCTTGATTACAAATTGGTATTTGACTTCCATCATTTGCATAATCCTTGTTCTGAGATAAAAAAGCATTTCTTCTTATCAGAATTTTTCTCAACCACTTAAGGATATCAGTACAATTAACAATTTGGTGTTGGATAAGTTTTTGAGAAATTGAAAACAAAACTTGAGAACTAATAAGCCAAAAAGTTTTAATTGGAGATTCAGGATTCCAGGCTTTTATTTTATCAGGATAATGAAGGACTAGAAGAGCTTCCATAGCTTCGTTGGCAATGTCAGGCATTGTTGGTTGATGAACAAGAGAAACTAGACCATTGATCAACTCAAGTGTTGAGCTTTGTATTTCATGATCGTATTTACCTTGATTATAAAGCATCAACATTGAATCAGTATGAATTAATTTCACTATCCACAATAGAAGATTCTTATAACTTGTTATGTCTTCTCCTCTATCTTTGTATTTTCCTTGTTCCTTTCCTTTTAATGTTAAACTTTGAATCATTTTTAAAGGCGTAGGATATATATAATTTGGTGTAACTTTATTTAAAGTATCAATAAATAAATTTTTCAACTCAACACTTTGAGGATAAACTAAGTCAATCTGAGGCCACCATGCTAGTCGTGGTTGAGTTGCAATTCGATATAAAGAACTAATGAGAACAAATTGGTAAGTAGCTGGAGCATTTAAATTAAGACAATTTTTAATAACTTCATCATTATGATGTCTAAGTCTAAAGCAACTAATGAAACAATCAATCATTAAATCAATGTCTTGATTTATTGTGCTTTGTCCACGTGAAAAAGGCTTGCAGGTATTGAAAAGTAGTACCGTTAAATCTCCAATAATTTGTTGAACAAGTGTAAATATCACATTATTTGATTCTTGATTATTTATATATGTAGCAGCTTTACAAAGTTTAACACAGGTAATCGCGGCAGCTTCTGTGATATATCTACTTGATCCTCCATGTGATCCTAAAGCTCGTTTAATTCCATCAAGAAATTGTTTTTTTTTAGAATGTTTTGGAGAACATGGTATACCTATTTTTGTATTAACTATTTCTTCTAAAACTTTTGGTGTTAAAATAAGTAGCATTATTTGTAAAGGCCATCCTGATACATTTTTACCTTTCTTATTTTCAGCATACGTATCCAAAACATCGAACAATTCGCCACAGGCTTTTGCTAAGTTATCATTACATTTTTTTACAACTTCTACTGTTTCATTGGTTTCTCGCGAATTATCATTTTGCTTTCGTTGTACCTCAGCAAATTCGTGAGGATAAGTATCCATCCAATTCCAAATTGCACGTTCTAACGAATTCATTAAAACTGTGTGAGACGATTTTTTGAGCAGTTTAAACTTTTGAATTATTTCTGTAAAAATAAAATATTTTTAATTAATTAAATTTAAATCTATTTTATATTAATTATTAAAGTAGATAATAATGATAAAATTTACCATTTAAAATTTGAATAAGCCGATCAACGTCAATGTTGATATGTTGAATTAATTCAATATCACTACAATCTGGATTCTCTTCATTACAAACTGTCAGCTCTTGAAGATGATCTGATATTCTGTTAAAAACAGCCGTGTAGAAGTTGAGACTTAGAGCAAAAAGTACTTTGCTGGCGAGATTTTTTATATGTACGTTGTAAGAACTGTCATTGGATATATCTAAAAAATTTGGAAAAAAAAAGAACAAAACAAATACCTCAATATTATTATTAATAAATTTATAAATTAAATACTAGTAAAACAGTAAAAAAAGAATTACTAATAAATTGACAAATTGGTCGAAGTAGAAGTTTAACGTTCATTGTTTCATCTTTACTGGAATTGTCTCTTGGTTGATTTGACAAACACTGTTCAAGTGTGTCTAGAACAATGATGATTGACTCATAGCAATTACGTTCCTGGTCAGTATTGTGAAATGATCGTTGACCTCCAGTTAACATGTCATTGACACGTTGAAGAATTTTCGTGAGATTGGATATCACAAGAGAGAAACGATGACGAGAAATTTGTATTAAATACTTTTGATTTTCTTGTTCGTTCAGACGTGAGTTAGTTGTTTGAGGCTCAGCTTGACATGGTAGCTAGATGGAAATAGAAATACAGATATAAATGTACAAATGTATAAAGCCATTTGAAAATTGATCAATAATTAATGTAAATAAAAAAAATTAGTTTTTATTTTATTATTTTTACTACTTTGTTATAGTTAAATTGTGGTAATGACATCCGCCACATTAACCGGAACCGCGTGTACGCTGATAAATGTTCTTTAGAGAGGGGATAGAGAATTAGAGGGGAAAGAATAAAAAGACTTTCGATTGAATGATAACTATGGCATTGTTAAAAGTTCTCAGAAACAATATCAAATGTCATTAGATTTTTTTACATTCACATATTTACACTATTCTTCACTGAATAAAACTGAATGGAATATTTTAACAATAATATACAATGCTACAATTAATTAGAAATTAAAAAATATGACCTAAATAACATAAAAACAATGATATTAATGAAAAAAACAAAAACATCAAAATGTAAACAAATAATAATCCAGGTGAAAAAACAAGAACATTAATAATGAAAAGTACCTGGGCCTCAAAACGGTTAATCAGCGCAATCGCCCATTGTTCCGGCTTCTGTGTGCCCATGGCCCAGAGTACAAAGTGGATCAGTGACGATTCATCATGTTGATGCAGTGGATTACGATAAACTCGCGATTATTAGACAATATTGTAATGCCGTCATTTAGAATGAGGTTGTAAACTTGTGTATCAGGCGGTGAAGAAGTCAGCAAAGCCAACCAAGCAAGCAGCCGGTGAACGAACACGACAGCGAGCGAGGCGCTATGATCGTTGGGGCGGGGTGAACCGACGACCTAGCTAGCACTAGCACTAGCTAGTGGGTTTTGGCTTTTTCGTAAAGCAAACTGCCCTGAAGAAAGAGGGGAAAAGAGAAATCTACTTCGACCGATACCCACGCGCATTCATACCGACGCATTTTCTCCCTCTATCATCATTCGCAGTCACTCTTCAAGACCAAACAACCGACCAATCAGAATTTTCTGTTTAGCTTTATTCTCTCTCCAAGGTACAAGTCATATATGTTGATGATATCTCGGTCTCACTTATTCTTTTTTCTCTCGTTCGATATTACCATTATTATGTTGCATGACCAACAACACCATTCATAAACTTATCATCAATTCTCTTGAGTACTTGATAAAAATCCGATCGATTTTGACACAAACAATTTGAGGTAGACGTTCTAATCTAGATAATAAAATGCCCTTTTTATAAACCTTTTTCTTCATTAACTATAAGTTGTTAATTTATCTAAACATTTCATTCATACATTTTTTATAATTAATACTGTTGTTTTTGTTTTGTTAACAATAAATTTGAAAATACTTTTTCTTCCTAATTCTTATATTTTTAATGATAATAAAAATAAATAGATAAATATGTAATTTAAATTGATATATTTTATCACATTTCTAATATTTTATACAATAAAAATATATTAAATTATAATTATAAATAATATTAATAAATAATAGATTGTTTATTTTATCACTCATTTTTATATGTATATAATAGAATTTTTAGTCAACTGTTATTACAGAGTTCAAGGCACGGATCGTATGTTGTCGATGCTTCTCAATGCAATTAAGATTCTTTGGATCGACGTCCGTGATGCCAATGTTGAATGAAAAGTAGCGGTGTCGTTGTGAAAGCACAATGACGTGATTCTTCGAAAAATCCCCAATACAATCTCTATAAAAATAAAAAAATATCAAACATATAATGATTGCTGTCGGATTAACAATATGTATGTAGTAATTCAATTGTATTAACGTACAAATCAATTTCACGAAAAGATATAAGTATGGAACAGTCTCTTGCAATACTAAATAGTAAATAATTATGTAAAATTATGATTTGTTCATAATTTAATTGAGTTTTGTGACGATTACATTCATTTGATAGTTTTATTTGATTAGGCTGTGGAAAATAAACCATTTGCTCATTCAAGATAGATGAATACGATGAATACATTGCGTAAACTACATCTGTATTAATACAATGTAATTGTTGCATAAAGAAAATACGATTTAAAGCTGAACCTTGGGGTAATTTTCCACTAGGAAACTCGCATGTCTACAGTAAAACATAAGAAGTTTAAATATTTTTATTATTACTATTATTAAAATAACAGCCTTTTATATGTTTAAATTTCAATCCATAAAAATTGTAGTATAAAATATTATTGTACCTGATTGAAACGTTTCAAGTTAGTATTAACTTTGCGAATTGTCTCTAGATCCAATTGATAATGCTCTAGCTGAACTGGTTCTATAGTTTCTTGACACTTTTTAATCGGATTTGATAAAGTAGGATCATTTTCACGGACAGGAAACTCTCGAAGAATTGCTTCAGAAATGAGATAACTCATATCTTCGATAAATAGTTGTTCGGAATCACACGATGAGCCATAAGAATCATTTAAAAACCATTCAGCTAATAAATTCTCGAGATCCATGAGTTTATTTTTTTCACTCCAAGCATGAATACCATTTTTAAAGATAATAAAATTGTTTTGTGGAGATTCTACTAGTGATTTGATTGCTCGCTTAACTCTATTTCTATTTCCAGAAAAGAGGTCACATGGACAGTAATTGCTACGTTTTGATATAATTCCAGTTGATACCTAAAATATATTTTTAATATGTTAATTCACTATTTATAAGTTATTTATACGTATTTCCAATTCCTTCACTATTAAGATTATTTACCAAGTATCCTATCATTGACATAAGAAAGTCATATAAAATGATAACTTTATATAAGACGTGTCTAAATATTTATTTATACACTTATTATTATTATTATTTATGTTAATGAATTATCATATTTTTATATTTTAAATATATTATTATTCCGATAAAAGTTTTTATTATTTTTAGAGTATTTTTTAACAAATTATTTAAAAATATTTCGTCAAAACAAATAAGCGTTGATATGATAAAATTCTTTGAACATAAACAAAAGTATACACTTCAAATAAAAATAAAAACAACATGTTGATTGAATTATAAAGTCATTGTTTTAAACATAATCTATTAACTTTGATGTCTCTTGAAAATTTATTCATTTTATCCAGGCAAATATAGACAGGTATGGTACAGAATATGTATTTACAATCATAAGACTTTTAATTGGTTGAATAAATTATTGTGTAATTCTGGATTATTTCATTCAAGTTACAGGTTTGACTTTTTTTTTTTTTAAAAAATGAAATATTGGTGAAACGTTTAATTTTATCCAATCTTATTTTTATATTAGAAATGAGAAATATCAAAGAATGTCAATTACAGATAACTTTTTATTATCTATTAGTTTAATGCATTCGACATTTTACCTTATAAAATTGATTAATACAATAAGGACATCTTTGGAAAAGTCGATTTGCCTTAGGCACAAAACCTTGTTTAGGTTTTATCTCAATGCAAAATGTTGGCTTCTTAGTGTCTTTGGTCTTTTCCTCGAGGCTTGATGGTAGCAAGCTGTAATCCGGCAAAATAATCCCGTATTCTTCAAACAATCTTTTGTCACGTCGATGTTCTATAACATAAATACAATCCTATTTTAAATACAAATTAAATTAAAAATAATTATAATAAAAATGACTTTGATAACTTCATGAATCAACAACTTTAAAATAAATATGACTCATTACCTGGCCTATGTGCTTCAACACGTTCATTCCAATCAGGTATATCTCTTACAGGATTGCAGTAGACAAACTCTGGTTCTTCAACAAATTTTCCTAGGTACTTGGAAGTTATTTCTTGAAAAAATTTATACTCTAACTCAATTCGTGCTCTTCCTCCATCTATTGGTATCTCGTCAGTCGATTTTATTTTACGAAATCTCAACACGTTTCTAACCTGAAAATTTTTACAAATGTCATTCCCTTTCACCACTTACTTTACTGGCATTGTAATGAACCCAAGCTATATAATATAACATTAACAACTGTTAGAAAATTGTTTAAAAATTCTCAGTATTTCTGCAGCTTTTTTTTTTATAGACAAAGAACGAATCGATAAATAAGTCTAAACCTGTCTGCTCCATGCTGACGTGGCAGTCATCGCCTGAATGGTCACCAACTCCATGCGTCATACGTATATTTTTCAATGCAATCGTCAAGTTTTTTTTTTTTTCTCAATAAACTTTGTTTACGATAAAAGAAGAATTTTGTAACATTAAAAAAGATTTATTCACAACTTTAATGTATCTATTGTTTAATTGTAGTTAAGTAAATTTAATTGTCTCAAAGAAAACATGTTTAGGAATTTTATCTTCATCAACATTATTTAATACATGGTAATAATTAAGATACCATATTCTAAAACTGGTGATAGACCATTTACTGTAAATCAATTTTATTTTATCATTTAAAATATTTGAAGCATCCTTTGTGTTTTATAATAGATTGATAATCTTAAAAGTAACTATTAACAAATGTTAATTGATCATTAAACAATAAGTACTTACTTTTGGTAATGAAATGACTAAATTAGCATTGCCTTCGCCTCTATAGGTGTATCCTTCAAGCCAAGCTGGATTTAATTTTTGAAATTTCATGATTGAATTATCACATCACTCTTTAATGTAATTAAATGATGTTTTTGAAGTTCCAGTATCAATAGAAAATTCAGCTTGGATCGTCTCTCATGAAATTTAAACTGTAAACAGATTGTTGGAAGAAAGTTTAATTATAGTAAATGATGTAGATTCAGAAAGAGAAAAGGTGGTGATAATGACGATGATTAGCGACAATAGGAAGAATCGTGATTCAATGTAATGCACAAATGCATGTCAATCGAGAAAGAATAGTTAGATGTCTAGTCACGAGGCCAAACGACGAGAAGTCGAGGTTTGTACATAGACGGGGCAACAACCGCCGTTGACCTCCTCACTATCCGTTGCTCGAACCACATGGTAGTATATCTGATGATTCTGCGTGCGCTTGTAGGTCGTTCGACACTCGATCAATTGCAACTAAATATCTAACATTAAAATACTAAATAATATACACTTGACAACGAAAAAATTATTTATAAGTTTATAATAAAGTTGATAATTTTTTATTTCTAATCTGTTGTTAAAATAATTTGACTCGTCATTAAAATATTTGAAATCTTTTGCTGGGCGAAAAGCAATATTAATAACACTACTATTAATTAATAAGATTAATGCTATTTGTTTATTTTTTAGCTTATCTACTGTATTTTTTTTTTTTTTCGATATCTATACTTATTGAAAATTTATTTTAAAAGTTATTGAAATTTCAAATAGAGGATTTAACAGGAATTTAAAAGGATAGATAAATAAAATGACAATACAATATATATTCGTGAAATTCCATAAGCACGAGGCCTTTGTTTTTATTATCTCTGTACAAAAACAGTCGAAAAAATTATAGATTTTTTCTTTCGTTAAAGATTTAATTTTTTCGAGCTCACGGCGTATATGTACAAGCGGGAAATTATAGTTTTGTAACTTATTAACTAAATATAATTAATTATACATTGATATAATAGATATACATAGTATAATATAATATAATATAATATTAGTAAACCTACATGTCTAAGGATTCGAGTGTTTCCTCGTAGAAGTCTGCTGCATATATTTTTTTGTCAATAGATTTCTTGTTTCTGATCTGTACGTGGTTTTATCACAAACACATCTGAATTATCTGATAACAGCAATTGGTTTTTTTTTATAGAATTTCATCAGAATATGGTTCAGCTATTAGTTTTATAATTAATTGCGTGAAAAACATGTCAATGTCTCATTTTTTAATACATGTACTAAATACTCTACATCAATTCATATTTAATAAATTTTCTGTTTTATAAAACAAATAATTTACCCAATTGATATTTATAAAAATTTTAGTATTATTTCTCTTTATAACTTGACTCTCTAATATTTATACAATTTGTTATAATATTCGTTATTAGTTTCTTCCATATTAAAATTTTTTTCATGATTATTATGTTGCCGGATTTGGACGCTTTCGTCTTATTACACGCACTACTTCTCCCGTTCTCTTCCCCTCAACCCATCTACCGCTCAAATTTGTATTATTATTATTACATACAATTTTCAATTAATTTTCAATTCTTTCATTTCCTGTCATCCCAGCCGAATTTATATATTTTATAAAAATGCATTCCCATCTTGTTATGGTTTTCTTTAAATTTTTAATCAATCCAAAGCTGACTAATGAAAGTAGCGCATCGAGTATAACGGATTTGAACGATTAGAAAGTGATGAAGAATAATTAAACTTAATTTTTTATATTTGACGTATCAATATTTGACAAGCTTGTAATATGATGAATGATAAATTTGCTGTTGTAAGAGAAACAAATCTAATGCAAAATCATATAAAAATGCACATATAAAAATAATTCAGAATAATGAATTAAATAAGAGACCAATGTTAAATTATATAATCAATTAATTGTACAATTGGTGGTAGCATTCACATTTGATTAAACAATACAACTATGTAAAAAAAAAATATTATATTAATTAATAAAAATAGCAAAAAATTTTATCGACAAAAGTGATGACTTTTTGCTCGTTACAAATCAACTCACGCCCCCATTTCCGTCTCTATCACGTAATATCACACCCCTGATTATTCCAACGCCAAGTATTTTTTCCTCATTTACAATTTACATTCGCACATTTACGCAATAATCGCACTTTACATTCCCATTTAAACACCCATTTCACACACTTGCATACTCAGACACACACACACACACACACGCTTCCTATAATTCGTTCGCAATCCTTTTTATTCATTTATTTTTTTTTCATCGTTTCGATTTTGTCTCGTTTTTTTGTTTTATACTTTTTATTTAAAAAAATACTGAATTAACCAAGCTAAAATCACAGACTTGCTGGCACCGTCCCAGCGGGTTTGTACAAATTCTTCCTGAAGGACTCTATGTATAATTACAAGGTGTGAAAGTATGTATATATAGTTAATTACAACAATTCATTCATGAAATATTATAATATCCTCGCACGCGTCTGACCACAATTGCAATTAAATGCAAAATATCAATAAGATCTCTCTGTATATTATAATGATTTTATGTATGTATACATATATTTTTGTTTATACATAATAATGTTGCATATAAAAAGACAAAAAAAATGCATCTGGTACAAAAGTAAATACGTATAAAACACGTACGTTCCTCGTAAATTTTTTTTTAATATTTCAATTTTTTTGTTTTGTTTTATATATAATGATAATATCTTTCGTAACCTAATATTCTTTGTTAATCAAAATAAATTTCAATTTATCTAAATTATTTTCTAATATTTTAATAGAAATAAGGAAATAAAAAATTTATATTAGTAAAAATTTATTTACATTAATAACTGAAAATAATTATTTACAAATTTTTAGAAACGTACGCGAATACAATATGAATAATTGAAAATTTGAAAAACAAATATTTAATCTAACTCAGCGTGCGTACGATGACACTAGTTTAGCCGTAATTATTGTAATACCGACGCGTAACCGACGAAATAGGACGAATTTGTTTGAAAATCGCTACATGCTCATTGTACCGTCATAATAATATGATATATGTATGTATATATCTATACCTTTTTTTACATTATTTGTATAATAAATATCAATATATAAATACATATATACCTTTTTATTTTAATTTTTATTATTTATATGCTTTCACAGTTTGTAAAATTGAATCACCATTTATGTACTGAGATATTTAATATTGTCTTTCTCTCTCATACATTTATTTACTTCTCTCTCTCTCTCTCTCTATAGATTCTTTTTGTTTTTATCTATGCTTATGATAATCACAGACGTGGTTTCTAATTGCTACGTACACAGAGCCTTCGTCCATCGCCGTAAGTGACGAATTTACGCGTCTTGGCCTCTATTTTCATCGGAACGATTAATCTGCGAACGTAAATTCAATCTTTGCACATTATTCAGGGAACATTCAGCCATAAGATACGAGAATTTATGAAATAATGTATTAAAAATTTAAAAAATAAATATAAAACACTTTCGGAGTCAATGTATTAAAATTGATTATATTATAAAATTAATAAAATCTCTCTAAATTTACAAAATAAATCTGTTAATGTTTGACAATCACATGAATTTATAAAATATCATTTTATAAATACATTCGTAATATTGTACACTAGTCAATCAATTTGTCATTCAAGCTTCTCCGATAGCGTTTTATCATCCAGTAAATATTGAAGCAAGAAAAAAAAAAAAAAAAAAAACATTTACACATTTGTATCGTTTCTTGTATACTCTCTATCTCTCTTATGGATGGCGCAGGTAGACATTTTTAACACATGTACTCGTTCAACCATACGAATTAATTTTTTTTCATGTCTCTCATTTTCATTCTATACTGCTCACTCTCACAGAGAAATCACAGCTGTTTCAAAGGATGTAATATACAATAATAAAAGATCATAGTGAGCATAATAATGCACATATTGATACTCACTATGAACGTCTACATACAATGTTATGTGCCTATATACATTTACACATAAAGAGCGATTGATTGATGCTGGGTGACGGTGGTACTGTTGTTGTTATTGTTGTTGCTGCTGATAACTGGTACTGCAAAAATCGTTGTAGTCACTGGATAATGAAGGCAGGAGAGCTGAATGATGTCACGAGCTTCTTGAGAAAGTCTTATATCCTGGCTAGTTCGTAAGTTCCATCTTACATATCCAGATTAATTAATAGTGGTAGTGGATTGTTGTGAAACCCCGCAATGGAGGTCTTATGGAGGAAGAGAAAAAAATAATGTATGTGCTTAATATAGAATTAGAATTAATAGTTAAAGTATTGAGATCAGTTTGCTCGTATATGAGTTTCATTGATGATCGACCACATTGACGATGATGTTGATCAGCCATTTTAGTGTGTTGTTTTATTATCTCAAGCGCATGGGGGAAGAGTCGGATGGACGGACTGGCGAATGGACGGGAGCGTCCAATATGGCGTTGTTGCATTGTTGTAAGGATAATAATTAGCTTGGCGATGATTTGATGTTACTGACTTGAGTTGATTGAAGTTGATGACAATAATTGGCGAAACAACACAAGGAAACACAAGGATCGGACGAGTATCAACTCGTCGGGTCAGATTAATATTAATTTTAGTAATTCAACTGGAGACAAATGCTGCGATTTGCTCATTAAATTGCGAATGCTCAAGGATTAATGAGTCCTTACAACTCTCAAATTGCTGTTGTTGAGGAATGCCAAGAGATGTAGGTGATGGTGATAAACCGGATGACATTGAGGACATCGAAGATGATGAGCTCGATGAATAGGTTGAAGAGGCTGATGATGATGATGACGATGGCCTTGGAGTAATTTCTTCAGGGTCCGGTTCTGTTCGTTCATATAATACGCAAATCGAACCATTTTCACCAATTCTATAGGATACTTCAGATGGATCAATCCACATGGTCAATTCACTTGGAAATAAATTGTGCAATACCGTCGGCAACAAACCAACATTGGCTCCTGCTTGTGCTATTACTGGATCCATTTTACCATTAATGCGTAGACATCGATAACCGGAGCCTCGATTTGGTCGATCTGGAAACCAATGGTCTCGATACCGTCGTCGTAAAACTTCCGTCAGTGACGATTTAAACTCTTCAAGCTGACTCTCCGACAGCTGGCCAGCCTGAAGTCGGAGTAGATGTACTAGAAAGTCCGCAGCGGACACTATTTCCAGTCTCATGATTCTAAATTTTATATGGCAGACAGTATTAATCAATCAATCAACTCGTTTTTCTGTATGCACTTTTTCCCCCAGTTTCGATTATATTCTCCACGTTTCTTTTTTTCGCCACGGTAAAATAACGTGATGAGATCACGGCACACAGCAGCGATACACTACTTTCCAATCCAATCCAATCTCTTCAAAATGGCGTCGCCACTGAGCGTAGCGGTCCGAATAACGTTGCTCCTCCAGCGCGATTGAATGATATTTAATCTCTGACGTTACAACCACAGTAATTTGATGTATTTTTTTTTTCAATAATCTAGTTTTTATTTCAACAATATTTAATATTATTTTTCAACACACTGAACTTTACTTGTTACCTTTTATTTCTTCCTTTTGTTTTCACTTATCTTTCACACAATCTTATTCTCTGTTAATTTTGTTTTTATCTAATTTTCTTTAATTCAAACGATAAATGGTAAAATTCAGAATAAATTTACGATGTTAAAATTTTACTAATAATGATACACCACACCAATAATATTTGTCCTTACACTGAACCGCACCTCGTCACTGCCGAAGACTTTCTAATGGCTGCGAACATCGATGCCTCATAACAAGCTTCGGCTCTTTGTTCGCATGATCCCCAGTAGTGGTAAGTTATATCAACCAATCAGAATGTCTGGCTTTTGCCCCACTTAAACCGTTCCCCCGACGGTCACGTGACTAATCATCTGCGCAGAAACGACAACGCAAAACTCAAGCAGCTGTCTAGCCGTGAACTGTATGAACGTACCGTGGGCTATCAGGGGGACAGAGACGTAAGGGGTCTAATCCCCCGACTCAATTTCTTTTTCCCCTTATGTGTATTTATGTGTAAGTATGTATGTGAGCGATTGCGACCCGTACCTCATCGTTTCCATCACCGTCCGACGAAAAATTTATTCGACAAACAAGCGTTTGGAGGGGAAAATATATCCAAAGCTTGGAAACATGTTGCTTCTCACTATGTATATTATATGTATGTATTTCTGAAGCAACAATTTTCATTTAGTCACGTATTCCATATTACTAAATGACTAAAAAATCACTCAAACATATTAATGATTCAAGGTAACATAAAATAAATACTTGATGATCACTGTAAAAAAGATGAAATTAACTTATTTATCAACGAATCAATGATTTTATTCAATAATTTAAATTCTAGATGAGTTGTAGATTCATTATAAACCTAAGAATGCTTCTTTCATTGGTCCTTTCTTTTCTCTTTTTGTTGTGAATCAAGTGCAACAGGCTTTCATGAACCCGCATAATGCATGTAAAACGATAGCTACAGCAGCGACATAATTCGAGACTATAATACGGGAATAGAATCACTAGAAAGTTTGCGGCTCACAAATCATTTTTAATAAATATATTCGTTTATGTCCAGAAAGACGCGAAGAGGGTAGTTGGCTTTTACAGATGGTGGTTATGCTGACTATCATGAGAAACGATACAAATGACTTGAATACACGTTTTTACAACAGAGTAACAGCACCGTTACTGTGAGAATAAAGTCAATGACGTACTACAGGTCGACCGTAATAATCATTTAAGATGTAACATAAAATTTTCAGCATATTATTCAATCCTTTAATCTTTGTAGATTTGAGTATAAATTGCATTTAATTATTGATTTTATTGTAAGGTTACAAATAATCATGAATATATGGTACATAATAATATTTGATGAATGAATATTTAATAATTATTGTTCATTGATATGAAATAAACATAAAATCTGATATGTATAATCACTAATCAATCCCGCCAACACTTTTGGAGTAAGGTACATAGAAACTGAGGATAAGAAAGTATACTATACTGATACTAAGAGAGAAAGCGGTGTTTGTGTATTTAGATCCTTTCCAAAGTTGTCTTCTGACGTTTTCACCGGAATGACTCGTCTTTAACCAATGCATAGGTCATAAAAAAATATTATTCAATGTATTTCATACAGAATTTACGTATCATTAGAAATCCTAAAACACATTTTGTTAAAAACACGTTTATTCTATTAGGAATAATGCAAGTAATGGACGTGACCATAGTCACGATTACATACAAACATAAAATTAAGTCCGTCGATGTAAAACTGAATTATTTGAGAAACAACTTGATCATGGAAATGTAATCATGAGCTTTATTACAAACGTATTTAAGAAAATTTTTTCATAGTATTTGTTTTTTTTTTTGTTCTTAAACTGGTATTTCGTCACAATGGGTTATCGAATGAATAAGTTTCGTTGGTAGTAAAGAGCGTGGAAAAGCAACAAATAAAATGAATGAAGGAGAGAAGACTGGTATATAATAATGGATTGCTTCGAAAATACATTTTAAATCTAAGAAATAATACGAATAAAATATAACCGTTATTTGAAGCTGCAAAGTGCATAATATAAACAATGATAATATTATTTTGAAATTCTCAATAAAACAGTAGCTCAGAAATAGGGGCAAAAGCTCATTTTTGATTTTTTTTTCTTTAAAAGATATCGAATTTTTAGAAAAAACGAGAGATTGAATGATTTCAACAAACAGGTAGATATTTACTACAATATTCTATAGATGTAGTAAAGTTATAGGAGGGTAATGTTCGAATTACAGGGTATTTCTATCTGAGCAAATCAATCGTAGGATCAAATTTTCTTAAAGAAAATCAACTAGGTGAGGGATTATGAGGTTTCAATGCAATACTAATGGATTCTTTTTCCATTACCAATGGATAGTACAAGTAAAGATACATGTGGTCATAATTTTAAAAATTTTGAGGCTACACGCATACAAAACTGAAAAAAAGAATGACCTGTTGACTGTACCCATATTGTGATGTTCGATGAGTTTTACAGAAGTCTTTAGTATTTTGTGACTGAATCAACTGCCACAAAGCAAGCATGGATCCTGCTCTACGCTAACAAGCATACAAGGAACTAACAAAGAGAAAAAGTACCTGCTCGTAAGCGTGAATCCTTAAGCCAAAGGGAATCGTGCAGCTGCAGTGAACCTAAGTTTAAGATTTCGTCTTAAACAAAGAAAATTTCTGGGTTGTTCCAGCTTTCATATCAACTTTTATTGCTTACACGGTAAATTATTTCAATCTCAACATCTAAAGTAGGTGACATTGATTTTGCAAAAATGGTAAAAACATAAGGAAGTTTTGGAATTCGAATATGTTTGTTAAACTTAAGGAAGTAAAGTCTCAAATTGCTACTGTTTTACGTTTCAATAGTTTTAGTGGGAAGGGAAAACGTGGCTTTTGGTCGATGGCAGATGGTGAGGGCAGCTGGTAAAATTGAACCACACCAAGTACTCAATGATCGACACAAAGAAAGGGGAAGACAAAGGATGCAGAAACAAAAAAAAATAGTATGTAATAATTGTAAAATTTATTATTATTTTTGTTGTAGGCTAAGTAGGGTCTCGATGTTTAAGTAGTTTACACCCACGGTATTATTTTATTTCACCGTGGGTATGATTAATAGATATAATACACAATTTACTACCGCTCGATGTTAGTAAGAATCGATAAGATGTGAATTTCTACACAAAGAAAATATTGTTGTAATATCAAAACCAAAAAGTTTATTGCATGTGATAAAAAATTAAAAACTTTTCAAAGAAATCATCATTCAGAAAGTCATATGTTATATTTTCAATGTAATGAAGAAATATTTATGAGAACGATATTTTTTTAGAGTCATTATTTTTCATTTGGACACTCAAAGATAACAGTACATATACTATGTAAGATAATAATAATAAGTAAATATCATATTGAATTAAAAAGGTGGCATTTATGTAGTAAATACATATATATTCAGATATAAATAACGGAAAAGTAATGTAAATATGTTGAATATCAACATGCAAGTTTCGTGACATTAAAAAAAGTAGTACTTATGTAGGTGTAGTGCAATACATTTCATGTAATTGAATTTATGAAAATTTTAACAGGGTATAAATAGATATTAAAGAAAATATTTTATAAAGGCGACAATAGACGTATGTGGTTAATTTAGAGCTCTTGTTTCCTGTATTATATGTATACTGATGTCTACTGTCGAATAATATAAGAAAACATATCCTATCCTACCAACTCCAAATAATGGTGTTACTGTATACGATGTATATGTGAGATACACGTCGAGTAACAGGATACGCTTATTTCAAGGGAGAGAACTCAGCGGAAACGCGTTACGATCGTCATGGTAGACGAATAAAGCCACCAAAAGGAAAAGAAAGACATATGAAGATTCATGAGAGCGTGGTATGGTTCTCAGGAAAGCCACGTCCGTCTCAATACAAAGAAAGCCAAGTATACTCAAATAGATACAAGAGTTTTAAGCGTAATGCAAAGTAATGTTAGTTGGCATCAAAATTTTGAGGGTTTAGCTGTTGGTTGGTACAGGTATTGTATATAAAGTATGCAGGCTGGACAACTAGTAAAAGCGATTGTATATAATAAATAAATAAAAAAGTAAGAATAACAGAAAATGAGAAAAGCAAAGTCTTGATGGAACCTAGAATTACTGAAGAAGACTGATATACATATATGTGAATATATACGGCAGAAAAAGCCGGAGGCGAGAGAAAAAGGGGGTCTGTGCTGACTGAGTGGCTTCTGAGACTTGAAACAACTTGAACGAAGCGCATCATGTAGTCTGTGAATTGTTACTACCAGTTCTGGCAGCGTTTCAGCACTGTTGCCAAGCGGAAATTGTGAAGCTTGTAAATAAATTGCCGGACCATTTTTCCATAGTTTGGTCAAGCTTCATCGTTGTGTTTTCTTTATTTATTTTTGACCACCGTGACCACTATAAGATACGTAGACCAACTACATATGACTATGCATACTTTTTTACTCGAAAATAAATAAAACAGATAAACTTTCAATCAACTTCTCTTAATGTTAGAGAGGGAACCAGTCAACGGGACAAGTAATTCCCACGCTTCGCAAACCCTTCAATACCCACTCTTATATTCTTATGTTATTACCTTGATTTAGTTTCCTCTATACATATATATTTTCCAGCACCGAAGACTCTCTATTCGCATTACATTCTACCTTTCTGTCCATTTTATTTAGGACAATGCATGTATTTGCTATCGTATTGTTATAAGCTTTTGTAAAGAAACGAAGAAAGCATATCAACTCTTTTAGAGTAGACTAATTGACGCTACAATTCGACAGTATAAAGTTGGCGTGTAGTTCATGTAGTTGTGTAGTAGTTGTGACCTCACGCGAGAGAAACACTCCAGTGTTGCCATATTTTCTGTACGGCGTCGATGTTTTTCTCAACATCGATGTCTTCTTAAAGCTGACATTGCGATATCAGCATATCCATTTAAGCAAGTCAAGTTGTTGTTTAACCAACTTTTTGCTATGTTTTTTGCTTCACAATTGAGAAAAACATGATTACATATATACTTTTGAAAATAATATGACTTATCGACTGTAAAAAAGAGATAATCCTTATCAAAACCAGAAGAATAAGCTGATTATTTTGAACAAAAATACTGCGTAGTAAAGATAATTTTACTAAAACGAAAAAGCCTTTTTGTTGATTGAAACTACCGTTATCATATTAACTCTAATTAAATCATCGATTATTATTTTATTATTTTGATCATTATATAATATTGTTGATTTTTTATTATTATGAATTTATAACTCTTTTAGTCAAAGGCCTAGAAATGGATAAATTCTATTCAAATTATTACTATAGGTCACACAACGTCACATTTACTTCATTTTTTCATACGACGACGTAATATGCTATGTTACCAAACATCTCCACATGATGTCAGCACTTGCTTAATTCATCAACTAATTAAAAAAATATCAATGAACTTTATTATGTTGAAAAATAATATTAAGATTAACCCTGTAAATACTTGTAAATAGGTGGAAAAGTTAAGAATTATGTTTATCATTGCAAATATCGTCGGTCTTTCTGGGTTATCTCCATGTCATTTACGCTAGTGCATAAATGACTGTATAATTTTGTTACATAATAATTAAATACTTACTGAAAAAATTTTTACTCTTTTAATCCATATTGTAATATTGAAATTCCAGTAGAAAAAAAAATAAACAAATTTTTTATTTACTATCCACAGATTCGAACACTAGGACTGATCAACATTTTATATGCTAACATCTTGTCATATTTCGTTCATTACTTGTTCATGCACATATTAATATTTATAACACTTATTCTAACAAATAAATTTGTTTTTTTTAGTAAAGTTAGTTATTTGTTGGTTAAAAAAATTGACAAAGATGCATGGCATTGTGAACAATGTAGACATGCGCGGGAAGACTACCATTACCGGCGCGTTTTCAACTTTTTCTTTATATACATACATATATTCTGGTCAAGTGAGTATAATATAGTCTTTTTTTATAGTGACTACAGTCTTTACATATATCTGTATATATATATATATATATATAGTCTTCCGCATTCAAACGTTTGCTTATATATTTTCACTACACATATTATAATAATCAGTAAAGTGATTTCATCGAATATTGAAAATAATTCTCTGATCGTATTTGTACAATAGAAATTTCATAAAGTTATTTACTGTTATTATTGTTATATGTATTATTTTCTGTACAGTTTATTTAAAGAATAAGGAATCAATAATAATCCATTGTAACGGATCCGACAAGTCACTAGAATTTGTTTTCAGAATCATGAACCAATGCAATTAAAAGAATACAATAATGGACGAGTATTGTTCTTAATCCGATGTCTAATATTGTCATTTATTTTCTGCTTATTACTTTATTTATTATATTTACACTTTATTGTGTATATTTCCTACATCGGAATGAGAATAGGGTTTTTATATTTACAGGTATTTTTGGTTTGCATTAAAATAACTGTGGTCATTAAAGGTCGACTTTTCAGTAATTTTGAACAATATTGTAAATATAAGAGTATTATATTTTAATTATTAATATAATTTGAAAATTTAAAATTAAAAGTAAACAAATACGTATTTCTCTTGAATGACGCTAAATATTATGTTTTACAGTTACCGTTAAAACCATTAGTAATAGTAACATAAATGATTTTTACCCTCGTAGCTGACGACAGTCTGCTTCCTAATGGCTATAAGGATATACCTACATTTGTCCTTTTCAATTTTACACTGTTTATAGTATAAAAAACTATGAAGCAAATTATTAATCTAATTTTTGAAATAAGTGTCTTATTAATAAAAATATATGTATGTATATATTTTTTAATTTCACTTAACAATAGTATTTATAGTCTAAAATCTCTCTATTTTACATTTTCATTCCCACATGGAGTTTGTGTAAATATATCTTTAGATTCTTTCAAAGTTAAAATTTTATATAATTCAGTATTAATCTGTGTTCTTATACGATCTATATCTGGAATTTTATCAGAACAATTATTTGGATTGTTTTCTTGATATATTTTGAGAAGTATATTTAAACAGTTTTGACGAAAATCTTCATTAATATTATAATGTTTAGCTGATGGTTTTTCCACTTCACGTTTGGGAAGTAGTTCAGGATTACGTTTTAAAAATCCATTTAACCAGGCATTACCAGCTGACATAGTTGTATTAGAGAACGGATGTTTGATATTGAGAGTTTCAGCAAATTGATAAGCAATTTCTTTTATGTCTCTACGGTCTGGAGCCATTCCGACTTTTTGTAATTTTTTTATGTGTGCAACTAAACTTTTTTCATGTTCTTCACTCAGAACAGTTGGACGACCGTATGGAATTTTACATTTTTCTGCTTGAAGATGTCTTCTCAACGTTCTAGAGGGTATTTTATAGTGTCTACTGGCTTGGTTGACACCCATTTTTTGACTTTTTACATTTTCCATTGCTTCATGAAGATTTTCTTCTGACCATGATCCTCGTAACGTAGTTCTTACATAAATTCTTGGCATGTCTGTAAAAGAGAAAAATGATTGAAAATACAAAATTTATCATAATTAACAATAACATTCCGATGATTAAATTAATTATATTAGGGAGCCAATCAGCTAGAGTATTTAATTACACATTAATTTACTGTAATATTGAATGATTTGCTATCAACTTCTTCAAAATTAATATCATTCTTATTTTATAATAACTATATTTAACAGTATATCCTACAGCATTTTAATCCTTACTATTATTAATTCAGAAAACTCCAGTTAAAATGTCAGTATATTTTGCAAATTAATATACAATTACAACCAGGAATATTTTTTTTCAACACAAGTAATTTAAGTTACTTATTTTCTATGTTAATAAGCAGTGTTGTTAATGATTTCTTTTACTTTTCTTCAATGATTTAATTCACAAGTAAAAAATTTTGTAAACCAACAATATATACATACTGACTATTCTATAGATGAATGAAAAATAATCCGATTAAAAAGATACAAATCACTTTTATTGTAATTTTAATTAGATTACCGAAACTAAAAAAAAAATAACAGTAATTAAATTAAGAATTTGGTAGCGTACTAGATATTTAATATTAGAATATAATAACAAATGTATGCAAAGAGCAAGAATTAATATTCATTTTAAAATTTATAAACTGAGAACCGCTTGTTAAATCTTGCATAAAATATACAGTCGATAATGTAGATACACTTGTAAAAGAATACTAATTTTTAGTTGGTACACTCGCAGGAGAGGGACATCCGTCCCCAAATAAATGTCGCTCGAGAGCAATTCTTTCGTCAGATAAATTCACACCAATAAATATGTATCAATTCTTAAGGCCGGGCTCAACTCAGAAAATTTCCCGAAGTTGATTTTACGCCCTCGCGTTGTGCGGTAGAAGGCCGAAGCTCGATATCAATTGAAATTGAGTAGGTAACAGGGAAATCGTTTCATAAATGCTAATTTACAGGGATGCATGTAAAAAAGGGAGCCTTAGGGCATCAAAAAATTTACAAATTCTTGAATTAACTGTTGCAAGTAAGACATAGCACAGAATATATCTATCTATCTCTGTCTTATTTACCAGAGAGAAGACTGCGAGTTTGGGCAGTTGGCGAGCAAGCGTAGCCCTCACCCCTCGTATCTATCTTTATAAGCCTGTAGCGACAAAATGAAAATCTAGCACTCTGACCTCAGAGCTAATTGTACTTCGTTATAATTGTCTATATTTCTAAATCATGAGTTGCACGGTTGGGAACAACAACGAGACACAGTGTCTAATACGGTGTTCCATTTAGATACACAAGCAATGGCCCAATGAGTGTAGAGAAAAACACTGTGTTCACACATTGTAACACAGTGCCTCGTTGTGTTCTTAAATGGAAAGCACCCTATGATTCCATGTATTTGGATAGGGGGAATAAGACAGTTTTCTGGCTTCAGTTTAGGGCGAGTTTGTCCATGGTTGATTAACTAGTGTTACCAATTTTTAAAAAATTAAACAAGAAACAAGTGCCTTTTCCTCATTGCCTATTTCATTTTTTAGAAATTGGTAGCACTAGTTAATCGACCATGGTCGAACTCGGCCTTAGTGTTCTATTGTAGACCCTCTGCCGTCGAGCGCATCATGATAGAGAAAGAGAGAGAGAGAGAGTGACAAAAAGTGGGAGAGGCCAAAATCGAGACGTGACATGGCGCGAGTGACGAGCAGTCACTCTTGATATAAACAATGTATATAGCTATATAATGTAGAGAGAGGGCAGAAGTGGCTTTTTCGTAACCAGTACGCCATAGTTTAAAATCTATAAGCGTCATCTGTAACAATCGTTTAGTATGTACATAAGGAGACATTCAAGTGTCGTTGGTGCCAATATAATATTTATATAAATAATTCTTATTTTTATGATAAATAAAAATTTACACGAAAATATCAATGCAATTATTTACCATGAATTACATGAATAATTTTGTAGGTAATAACCTACAGTGTAATGATGCTGCTTTACAGTTAAATAATGTAGAGGTTTTGTATACAAAAATTCAAAAAGTTTATTTCAAACCACAACAGAAAGAGGAACGTCAACGAGATCTTAGAATTAATGTTGAAATTCATTCTGGAGTTAGTCCCGTTTGTCGAAAGGTATTTGATTGAAATTTTAAAAAGTCTTTAATAGTTGTCAACTACGTATTTTTTTTTTCATTACACCAAAAATTTCTATTTCAGACATTATGTGTTCTTATATCTGATGATGAGGATCCTTGCTTTCTTTACTCTCTCCTTATAACAGAAGATGACTTTAAAATTTTAAAAGCACAACAGGGATTGTTAGTGGATTTTGATAATTTTGCCACACAGCTTATTTGTTTATTAGAACAATCTCATGGATCAGGATCCAGTGCATTGAAAGTGACTCCAAAATTTTTATTGCTGTTATCTGAAGAAAATAATGAATGGTTATTTAAATTAGTTGAAACTAATAATTTTAAACATTTATGTCATTTAAGTTTGAGCATAGCTCCGGCTACTGATTCCAATATCAAAACTCATATGGCTATGAAGATAAAACAATTGAAAGAAAAAATGGCTAATAAAAATAGAGATATTAATTCTATGGAAGCAAGATTAAATACTTTAATAGAAGAGTTAGAATTAAAGACAAGAGATTTTGAACAATTGGAACAAAAATACCGAGTAGAGAAAAGTCAATTACAAATGACGACGACTCATCAGTTAAGTTTGGAAAAAGATAGGTAATATTATTGTTACTTTTTTTGATTTTATTATTTTTTTTTTTTTAACTTGAAACTTTTTATTTGTTTTCCACATATATATATCATATTTTGTTGGTAAAGGTTGGCTCAAGCAAAGCTTGAATGGCAAAGAACTGCAGAAATAAAAGAAATGGAAATAGAACGTCAACATAGTGAAACGTTGCAGCAACTTCATACAGAGTTAGCTGAATTAAAAGCACAAAACATTTCATATAAAGATAGGCAGTCATTTTTGGAGGCAACAAATAAAGAACAAACAAAACAATTGCAACATCTTGAAAAAGAATTAAATGTCACGCAGCGTGACTTAGTTCAGTTGAAAAAACAAAATTCTAAACTAGATACTGATTACCATGAAAAAGATAAATACGTTAATGATTTAAGAACTCGAGTAGCAGTATTAGAACAAGAATTAAAAGATAAAACAATTTTGATAAATAAACATCTGGAAATGTTAAAAAGTAATAAAGAACAAAAGCAACATTTAGAAGAACTATTAGCTGATAAAGAAAATCAAGTACAAAGAAAACATAACGCTTTAACAAATGTAGGAGAAGAAGTTATAAAAGCAAATGAGATAATCAGAAAATTACAGACTGACTTATCTTCTACTAAATCAAAATTAAAGTTAAGAACAAGTATTGCACTTGAGCAAGAGAGATTGCTTGATGTTAAGCAAAAAGAATTAGGAGAGTTACATAGTAAAATAGAAGAGCAAACAGCGGAAATAGAAAAATTAAAATTTGATTTTAATTCACAGAAAGAGCAAATAAGAACATTAAAATCTCAAGTTGAAGAAAAAGAAAAGACGATTAAAAATAATGATAATGGTAAACATATTAATCTTTTTAAACTAGTTAACTCTAATTTTTAAATAAAAAATTTTTTTTTTCAGTTATTAGTTGGTTAAATCGAAGATTAACTGATGCTCAATCTCCACTTCAAAGTGCCACAACCTCAGCACCCGTAGTAGTACCATCATCATTTCAAATGACACTTCCACGTCCATCTAAATATTTATCGACAAAGTATGATACAAGAACACCATATCATAATGTTCCTTTATCGGCAACTTCATTCAAAAATCCTACAACACAAATATCAAGTACTAATCAAACTGCTCGATTAGCTTCAGGACGAACAACAGGAGTAGGGATTACAGATTCTACGATTGGCTTGGCTACATTTAGCAGAACGGGTCAAATAACAAATACAAGTACACCGTTAGAGCGAATTAATGCAATGAATAAATTACCTAATACTTTACCGGAATCAGTATCAAATCCAGTAATAAATGAAAATAATAATATGCTACTCCAAAATGTTGGAAAATCTAAAAGTACTAGTGGCCTTACAGGTGGCTTGCGGCGAGCTATATCTGAAAAACCTTCATTACCTTCAGCATACTTTCCTAAAACATTACACTGATAAAAATTAATATTATAAATATATCTTAAATTTTCCAATTAATAAAATTAATTTTAATAGTTTGGTTAATAAATATTTTTTTTAATATTCAGATAAGTTGAAATGTTCAAAAGTACAAAGTTAAAGGATTATGTACATAAGTATTTTAACAAAAAATTAATTAAATATTAATTTTAAATTGAAATAATGAAATTAATCAAAAAACGTAATATTTATAATATAACAGTATTCCGTGAATATTTTTTAAATATAATAATATAATTTAAATATCATTTCATCTACTTTATATATTTTTGTACATAAATATTAATTTAATCAAATTTTATCATACATCATAATTACAGTAATATAATGTATTTGCGTTATTAAAGCTCTAAATAATCATTGCAATTAAACGATGAATTTATATTTCAATAAATTCAATTGTCTTTTATACTGTTAATTTTATCACGATATTGATTCTTGTTCGCCAATCAACGGGCGATCCATTCTTTTACGTTTACGCTCACATTTTGGGCATGGCTTTTTAGAATTTAAACAATCAATATGAAAAACAGCATTGCAATCACTGCACTAAAAATAATAAAAATTTTTTTATTTTAATTATTTTATTTATTTTAAAATAAAATGAAAATATTATAACTTACTCTATAAGTAGACTCCATATCAAAGGGATAAATTACTTTAGGATTGTTGCAAATTTCACAAATAAAACCTTTTTGGCGACATAGCCAACAATTTAACACATGATTCCGAGCAAATTCAACAACTTTTTGGAGTTGTTGAGCAAGAACACCTGATGGTACATCAAGAAGATCATTAACTGAATACTGATGAATATGTTCATACAAATATTCTCGTGGAGTAACTTTTTTTTGTAATAATTCAATAATTGGTTCTCTGCAGGTAAATAAGTAAGCACGTAGAAGATTTAATTGTATTCTCAATGTACGTAATTGTGCCATGCTATCAACTGCTGTGTAAATTTTAGGATTTAATACTTTAAGGTTCAACAAGGCAGAGCAATTGTTTAAATATTTAGCTGCTTTTTTGCTGACGGGGTAGTGTTTTAAATCCCAGTTATAGATTATTCGTGAAGGTATTAAAAATTCTTCAGTAGCCATACAATCATTACAATAATAGTTTCCAGAGAACGCACAGACATGAGCTTTTGAGAAAGTCATTCCAACAGCAAGTCCACAATCTAAACAACTATAGTTTTGTACATCTAAACCTTTTTCTCTTGGTAACTGTCCAATTTGCTCGTCTAAGTTGTCCACAACCTACAAAGAGAAATAGAAAATTAATTATCGTTATTCTTATGAAAATAATCAAAATTTAAAATAATAAATAATAATAATTCTGGTGTACTTTAATTTCTGGTTTAGTCTTTTTTTCTTTTACAATGGTTTCTGGTGTGTATTTGGCTAAAAATTCATTGAGATCTGGAGAAGTTGCATAGCCTGCAGTATGATAACTTTTTATCAAAGCATCATAAGTAGGTCCGTCTCCAGGGGTCCGTATATCTGTACCAGATCGTCGAGAAATAATAGATGAAGTCATTGAGGATTCACCATCATCTAGAGATGTAGACCATCCAAGTTTTCCAAGTAATGAATTACCAACTGAAGTTCCTCCAATTTCTTTAGTATTATCTTTTTCTTCTTCACTTATTATTTCTTCTAAATTTTCATCTTTCATAATCTCCAATACATTTTTATCCAGTAATTCACCTTGTGAGTTTTCCTTTTTATTTTCTTTTACTTGTGATATTTTAAATTCATTAAGAGATTCCGTTGTTTCTAATACATCATTTTTTACAATTTTTTGATCAGTAGACTTTTCAGTATTTAAATCTGGTGTTTTCGTACCATTAGCCAAAATGATTTTTAAAGCTTCATCTTCAGTAATAGTTGAAACATTTAAAATTGACTGCGAAGAAAATGAACCTATACTACCAATAGAACTAGCAGTTTCTACATCATCAAAACCACTTGAATTCATCATATCACTACTAATGGTTTTAGCAATGTCAACGGCACTAAATACAGGACATGACTTCATAGGAGGAAGCCAAATAGCAGCCATAAGAAGTGGTGTACTAGACCAAAAATTTAACAAACTAGTATTACAAGCCAATTCAAATGAAATATTATCTAAACTCTCAATTAATCTTCTCGCAACTTCAACATGATCTGGATCTCGAATGAATGCCGACCGTTCATAGTAAGGCTTCAATGCTGAGTTATCCCTTTGAATAGATGCGAGATAACTTGAAAGGAGACCTTCATTGAGGGCTAACCGTATCCATGCACGACAATATCCAACTTCGGTTGCTATTTGTTGAAAATTTTGAATTTGATCAATTATTTCTCGATGAGAAAATACTAAAAGTGGACCCCAAAAACTTGGTTGTGGCATAGCATCAAAATCTGGACCACTTAGCACTTCTGTTACTCTATTCAATAGACTGTCTTTGAGTCCATGTAAAAAAATAGCTTCCAAGATAGAACACAAAGCCATTGTTTCTTCGCAATTACTCACTGGAGTCCCTTCAGATATACCTTCAACACCCTGCATTTCCATAACGGCTGTATTTAATTGTTTTCTTAACGACTCCTTTACCAAATTTTTCTTGTTCGTCACTGACTTTAGCAGAGAATACATTTTTATTTTTTAATAACAATAACAACTTGTCATATATCACATCGATTTTACTCTGATGATCGTTAAGTACGATCATCGTCAAATTTTTTTGTCGAATTAGTTTCGTATTAAGTGAATAATATATCTTCCATTGGTGAAATGATTTAAAAATAATTATATAAATAATATATAAACAGCTCCAAGTTCAAATACCTTAATAAAAGACGATTTTAATAAATAAACTATACAATAGATTATTAGAATATAAAAAAAAAAAGTTTTAACTTCTTATCGTTGAGGTTAGATTTTACAATACTCCAATATATACGTCATTATAATATATATATATATATAGCACATTTCGTCACGATAGATAATGTTAGTTTTATTTCAATTGAATTATGATTTATAGTTGAAATTTGATCTCTGAATAGTTTAAAAATTGAGCGAGCCCACAATAAATGGTTAATATTTAAATACTTTCATATTTTAGGTGAATAACCTATTTATATGCATGAATAAAGATACATTTAAATGGATTAATAAATTTTTTTTCAATTAAAAATATATATATGATAAAGAATAAACTTAAAGATTGATGTAACATTCGTAAGAAACCCGTTCAAATATATAAAGGAGAACTTGTAGAACTGGCTAAGCAAGAAAATATCATGCACTTCTGATGATTTTGTTTATACGTATACGTATATGAATTATATATGTATATGTATTACATTCATACATTACATGTGTTGGAAAACACGCAGGCGCGAAAATATGAGACATCAAAGGTGTGGAGAGAATTTCTAAAGAGGGGGTATGCATAGAACGGTATATTTGTGCACTCGCGCGTTGCTCGCTGACTTTTCTATCCTTTATGTTTAGTTTGTCGTAGCACATCTCTTCGACCTATCTTGATTGTGTGTAGACATTTGACTGCATTTTAGCAGTCAATATCTACTTTAAGAACTGTTTATAAATATATATTTGCATATAAATCAGCAAATAATAAATAATTGAATACTTTTCGAGTATTCATAAGTGTTTTTATAATTCTAAAATAATTTTTTGTATTATTTATATCTATATTCTATTAAATGTGAAAACACGTTTACTATGGACAACTCTATAAATGTTCAGTGTTCAAGTTTGTCATTACATTAAAAAGAAAAAACAATTCTGCACCTGTTACTGGATAACATATATATTTATACAAACGCTTTATTAATTCCTGGAAGATAATTTTAGAAAATTTCTAATCTAGTAGTTTGAATTTTTTGAAATAACGTGAAAATCGAGACTATTGTCAAAAAAAGTTTCAAAGTGTAGCTAGCAAGAAAAGAAACAGGAAAACAGTGAGGATAGGGCAAAAAGATACAAGACTTGTACCTGTTCCGTTCATTTCTCTTAATGTCTTCGCATTTCTTCATATTGGCGGCGCTATACAAGGATTAATCGTTATTCACTGTTTATAGGATAAATTTAGAAATTAATTGATGATGTCAAAGCATTATCCATGTTGTCTGGAACACAGCGATCGATCGTTAAGGGAGTTTCTGTTCGGGAGACATTTGTACCCGTCTTGGGCGGAGCCTTGGCTCATTTTATTGTCTATGCTATTGACTACGACAAGTAATTCAGCTGCCAATATTTCATTCCAAACTATCTTCTCTATGCTGCGATAACTTTACCTAATTGCATGGATTCAAGGTCTTGCGTGATATAATCATAGACGATGTCACAAGAATTTAAAGCAGTTAATGGATTTTTAAATGAGAGTAATAAATCAAGTAAAAAGGAATTACAATTAATAGGATTTGATAAAAAATATCAACTTAATATTCATGAAAATATAACTGAAGGCTCCAACAATTATTTCAATTATAGTTATAATGAAAGAACAAAAATTGATGGAACAATGAATTCGAATGAATTGAATTCAATTTCAAAATTTCGAGCTCAAGAAATTGATATAATCAATGGTATTAATACCAATGTGCCTCCTATGATAATTTCGATGACAACAGGATCTACTATTGATGTTCTGAGTGGATTTGTAAACAACCACTCTACCTCGTCAGTGTCAGACACAAATTTTAAGTCTTCAACGATGAATCAAGTGCATCAGTCGTATGAAAAAAGTAACAATAATAATAGCGCAACTACTACAATTTTTACTATAAATAAAAAAAATAATAATAATGTTAAAGTTCCAATAATTAATATGAAAACAATAAATTATTCATGTTCACCGTATACATCAACTATTCGTCCTCCTCAAGCACCTGGCAAGGTAGTAACAATGTCTTCACTACCAACTTCCTTAACAGACCTACCAGTGAAAAATGAATCTCGAAAAACGAGATCAGAACCTGGAAGTTTGTCTTCGGTAACTGTTACAAATCCGATGACAATAAATTCAACTCAACGAAGAATTTCAACAGCTACTAGAATTTCTAGTCTTGATGGGCTTGATTCTCTAGGAGTGAATAAAAATAATAATAATAATAATAATTGTAATGGACCAAGAGTTTGTGTATCGTCTGTTATAACTACTTCAGTGTCAAATAATAATGCTAATATACATGGAAATAAATCAATATGGGATAATAATTCAATGGAAAATGAATCTGATTATGTAGTTGATCCGGTACAGGGCAATGCTTATCACAAAGGACAGTTTCTTGGAAAGGTTGGTTGCACCTTTCATGTCTCATTATCACATACTGGTGAAACTTGTTGAAATAACTCGTTCATTAAAGTATATTTTGTGCTGTCATTGAACCCTCTTAGTGTCTCTTCAGTCTTAAGTCACGAAAATATTAACTTTTGTATCCGTATGGTGTTATTTGGCGTGAGAATATAAGAACGAATCCCCTCAAGAGTCAATTCTACTTGAATCCATCCAAGTCACACAAGTGTATTATGACATAAATGTTGACTCTCGCTCTCGTACCAACATAAAGCCAGTTCGATGTACTTTTTTTCCTTGACTCCCAACGGAAGTCGTTTCTTTCTCACATCTCTTTATCTCCTTCTCTTTCCCTTTGGTACCTCCTGTGTACACAGAATACTTTATGTAATAATATACCTCCAAGGCATTCCGTTTTTCTGATTTTTTCCACAGAAAATTTATCGCTTAATTAAAGTAAACGCTTGCTTTTTCAATTCTCAATTTTTATGTAGACGTAACCGAATTTCTGGCATATTGAATGCCTGAGGAAGCAGACTTATTTATTTTTGGATTATTACGTATTTGTCTTGTGACGTTTACGTCTGATTTGATTTTTTATTAGACATATGTACACTAATGAATGTATATGTGCATCCTAAATATATAACATCAATTTTGAAATTTATTTCAACAATATTTTCACGTTTGAAAATATTTCCCTTATTTTTCAAAATAAAAACAACATTTTTTTTAATAAAATAAAGTAAAATAGTAATATTAATAAATGATTTTTTTATACAGGGTGGCTTTGCAAAAGTTTATCTGATGACTGATTTAGCAAATGGAAAAAAATATGCCTGTAAAATAATTCCAAAGAATCGTATGCAGAAAATTCATATACAAAAAGTACACAACTTTTCTATTACTTGTCTTAAATTACTTAAAAATATTACCTAAATTATTCTATTTATTACTCATGACTTAGATTGCTCGGGAGATAATGATTCACAAAGACTTGAATCACATAAATGTGGTACAAATGCACCATTATTTCGAGGATAATTTAAACGTATATATGTTATTAGAAGCGTGTCCTAGAAAGGTAAAAAATTTCTCTTTGTTTTACAAAACTATTAATCCTTAATGAATGATGTCAATAGTTTCATTAAATTTTTATTACATTTTCTTTCCATTTTAGAGTTTAATGCACGTGTTAAAATACCGAGGAAAAGTAACTGAACCAGAGGCTAGATATTATATGAAGCAAATGGTAACTGGCGTAGCATATATTCACTCACAAAAAGTTGTTCATCGTGATCTAAAACCAGGCAACATGTTCTTATCTGACGGAATGATTGTTAAGATAGGTGACTTCGGCTTAGCAACACGTCCTGATGGCCAAAGAAGACGAGTGTAAGTTAAAATTATGAGAAAAGTAGTAGTATATAATTTATAAAATAATGACATAAATATTATTAATCGATAGTACAAATTTAGTTTGCGATTTATTTTAAAAATATAACTACAGTGTAGTATTAAATGTCAAACGTGAGAAAGACAGTGATGAGAATATTTTTTTTCTTTACAGAACTGTTTGTGGGACGCCAAATTATATTGCTCCGGAAGTATTATACAAGCAATCATATAGTTTTGAGGCAGATGTATGGGCTCTTGGATGTATTCTATATGCTTTACTTGCTGGACAGCCACCTTTTGAAGCAGCGACATTAAAAGAGACTTACTCAAAAATATGCAATAATCGTTATAAAAAGCTAGATGATACAGTAGCTAGTCGTAGTGGACAAGATCTCATTCGTTGGCTTCTTCATCCATCACCCGAGCTTAGACCATCTTTATCTCGAGTTAAAGAACATCCGTATCTTACTGTAGAATATGTGCCTGAAAGATTAGCACATTCATGCTGTTATCGAATTCCAACACTCCAAAATTCATTGACTGAATCCAATATTAAATCTACTTTATCTCCAACTACTCATTCAGTACCTTCTGCTACTTCTTTATCTTCAGCATCATCCATGACTTCTACAACTCGATCCAAACCTCGACTCATAGCTCAAGAATCTCAAACACTTTCACGCATTGCTGAAGTTTCTAAACCAAAAACTATTGCTGCAATAACGTCAATGAAACCAATCTCAGTTACTCAAAGTGTAAAAGAATCAAAACAAAAATCGAAAGTTGGACATTGGCTTGTAAAAAGATTTCCAAAATTTACCAAATTGCGACAACAATTTGGTTCTTTTTTCTATCCTGACAGAAAAAAATCATCAGAAAGTGCAATGATGCATCGAGCTCTAGAAACATGTCTTAGTGAAGTTCGTTTTAATAGAACAACACAAAATCCTCTTGCAATTGATGGAATCGTTCCCCTCTTTATTACCAAATGGATAGATTATTCTAATAAATACGGATTATGTTTCCAGTTGTCTGATCGATCTGTCGGTGTTCTATTTAATGACAGTACCAAGATGAGTTACACACGTGACCGAAGGTTAATGAACATATTTTTTTTTAATTACTAATGAATTATCAAAATAATTATTAATTTATTTATAATAATAATAACATTAATTATATACATTTACTAGGAGAGTTGAATATACATCACCAGATGACGAAATTACTCGTTACTCTCGAGAACGTGATGTGCCTTCATTCATGCAAGAAAAGTTGGAACTTCTCCGACATTTTACTGAATACATGGATGATCACTTGACTAATGGTTTGTTTATTTATTAGTTTTAATAATAATAATAATATATTTTAATGTTTAAAAAATTTTTTTATAATAAAGCATTTTTTAAATTGATAGGTGGAGAAATAGGGGAATACGATATCACAAAAGTATCTAAAAAAAATACAGGAAGTGTTCCAAGAATGCGTCGTTGGTTACGTACAGATAAGGCTATCGTAATGGAACTAACGGTACCATTACTACAAGTCAACTTCTTTGCTGATCACACCAAGATCGTTGTGTCAGAAGGTACACGAGCTCGAGATTATCTTGTGACATATATCGATGCTAATAGACACGCTACCTCTTACTGGTTAAATGATTTGCGTGATTTTGGATGTACCACAGAACTTTATGAAAGATTAGATTACGTTTGTAAAGCTTCACGTGAATTTGCTCATCTAGAACACAATGCTGCGTGTTCTGAAATTTCGATCAACTGCGGAACGACTTTAAAAGCTTGAGCTTTAATTGAATAAGTTTTCCGATGCAATATCTTTAAAGACAAAAAATAATTATTATTAACAAATCTAAAATAGTAATGATAGATTAGCCATTAATATAAGTCTAATTATTTTGATTAAAAAGAAAAATATATTTTTGGATATTCGTCAATAATTATTAAATCGATATAAATGAAGTTATTTGAAAAAGTGACGAAATCTAATGGGAAAATTGTTATTTTTTTTTTTTTTTTTTTTTTTACAAAAAAATATGTTAAATTTAGTTGTTTGTTTTATTAACAAGTTATTTACTGTTATTATAACTGTGATTTATTAAAATCATTTGATCGTAATAATTATTTAGTAAGTAACTTTGTAATGCTTATAAAATATCGGGATAAGAATCACTTGGTTATAACTATGACATGAAGTGCACAATTGATTGGTTATACATAATCATGTGTATATGTATGATTATTAACAACTTATTAATGCACACGTCGATTGTTATAGTTAAGAATATATATATTATAATATATATGTATTTATTATTTTTTTATACAGTTTTTTGTTTCCTTTCACTTAATTTGTGTATACTTGAGAAAGGATCTCGTATGTTATATGCAGCAAAGCTGTATTTATAAGCCAATACAACGATCTCAAACTAATTTATTCTTAATGTCTTTATTTTATACTCTTACATTATTAATTATCCTTGTATATTGATTTATTAAAAACTAGTTTAGTAATATTAAAAGAATTTAGAATTCATATTGTGTGACGAAAATGAAGATTTTAGCAACTGCACTACCAGCAAAAGTAGTTTTATGATAAATTTCCATGCTAAGATCAAGTTCAATTTCTTGAGGACCAGGTAGCATACGTGTAAGAACGAGAATTGCTTGGGTAGGTGATGGCCTTCGAAGAGCAAAACAAGATTCTGTTGCTCTTGTAATTCCCAGTGGTGCTCTAGCATCTACCAATGCCATACTAAACCTCATTATAGATCCTGGTAAATGCGTTCCTCTCATGGTAAATAATTCTAGTTGTCCTGTTGGTGGTAGAGGAAACATACTGACAAATGTGATGAAATTATATGAATAATGAGATGGTGATCGGAAACATGCTAAATCATCACTTGAACAGTAACGAGAAGATCTAACGCATCGACTGAAATGAAAAAAAAATTCATTTATTAATAATTCTTGATTTAAATATTAAATTGACTCAAATTATTTACTTTCTTCTTTGAGGATCTAAATGATATCCTGATGGACAATTAATTTTATTACATCGAAAACCACCTCTAGTATTTTGACACATTTCACTTGGATTTTGACAGACAAGGTCAGTAGCACATTCATCAATATCTATTAAAGAATGAATCAATTATAATTATCCTTAAATAATATTAAATTTAGATTAAAAATACAGGTTTCAAAAATGATTGAAAAATTTGAATATTTAATATTATAAAATACTCTAAAGATACCTTGACATGTTCTACCATCAATTCCAAGTCTATACCCTTCAGGACAACTGCAAGAATAACTGCCTGGAGTATTATCACATATTCCAACGCAAAGATTATTTTTTTTAAACTCTTCACACTCATTGATGTCAGTGCATGATCGGTTATCAGAATTAAGTCTGAAACCATGTCTACAAGAACATCGATAACTTCCCCAAATATTAATACAATCATGTTGACAAATTCCACGAGTTTTTTCACATTCATTAATATCTTGACAAGAAGTTCCTTTTTGAGATTTTTGAAAACCTTCATTGCAAGTACATTGATATGACCCAGGAGTGTTGACACATTGCCCATTATTTCCACATATTTTACTGCCAAAGACACTACATTCATCAATATCAATACAATCTTTATTCGGTCCAATTACATGTCCGAGTGGACATGAACATACGTAACCACCTTGACGATTTTCACATGTTTGTTCAGGTCCACATTCATGAGTTTTTTCTGCACATTCATCAACATCAATACAATGAGAACTAGTAGGATCTAATACCCATCCGGGTCCACAAATAACTCTAGATACACATCGATAAGATCCAATAGTATTTAAACATCTTTGAAGAGGTGAGCGTGCACAAGGATTAGCAGGTCCACGCTGACATTCATCAATATCATTGCATTGTCCACTTGATCCTCGTTCAAAACCTAAAGGACATGGCTTAGGTTCAGTTTGTAGTTGAAAACGAGAATCAATTGACAGAGTAACTGTAGTAGATTCTGCATTTGGCGTAGTTGGTTTTTCTGTTACAATTGTCGGTTTTGTGGTTCTTGATGTTATTTTAGTCATAACTGTAGTACTTTGAATAAATGGTCGAGTAGTTCTTGAGAAGGTACGAGAAGTTTGGTTACGTGGATTTTTATCACATCGATAAGAACCTAGTGTGTTACGACAATGATAACCCTCGCCACAGTCATGAGTTCCTAAAAGACACTCATCATCATCTTCACAAATTTCTGTTGCTGCATTAAGAGTGTATCCAGTTCCACAAGGAAGGAAGCGTACACAGTTATAACTTCCAAGAGTATTATCACAGCGTTGTGATGGAAGACAATCATTTTGAAGTTGGCATTCATTAATATCAACACAGGCCTATTGTATTTAATAAAATAATTAATTTAATAATTAATCATTAAATAATAAAATAAAAATTAAATAAAAATAAAAATACCAAAGTTAAATTTTCTCGTCTAAATCCTATTCGACAGTTACAAGTAAAACTGCCGATAGTATTTACACATTCTTCATTACTAGTACATGCATCTTCTATTTCATTACATTCGTTAATATCAGTACATCCACGATTTCTAACAAATTTCATCCCGTCGGCACATTTTTGTGAATTTTTTAAATTAGGTGTTGATAATTTTTTATCTTCTATGGTGGTAACTTCAGTAAGAGGTTCTGGTGATTTAGCACAACTGTAACCACCAGGTTGATTATAGCAAACTTCTCTTTTACTACATAAATGTTCTTGTTCTTCACATTCATTAATATCTATATGTTAAGAAAAAAAAAAAAATATCGACCACTTTATTATCAATGTATTATTAAAAATAATTTCAGTATTCATTAGTAATAAAAATTAAATAAGAAACAATTAAACAACTCATTTAGACATTAAATGTATAAAGCAATAAGCAAGCAAAGTTAGTGCAAAATTACTCTGAAAAAAGTATTTTAAAAAAAATTTATAAAAAAGAATAGAATTTATTAAACAATGTCATGAATCATAAATACCTTCACATTGTCTTGTACGAGAATCATATTGATAGCCAGTAGGACAAGCGGGTCGTCGTCTCGGATGAATGATCGTCTCTGGTCTTTCACATTTATAAGAACCAGGCAAATTAATGCATTTTTCAGATAATCTTGCGTCACATGGAGATCTTGTAATACATTCATCAATATCTTCACATCGTTGGCTTGCTAAAGAATATCTGTATCCATCCATACACTCAGGAAGCCTTGTGACACAATCATAAGTTCCAATCCTATTTACACAATATTGATGTAAACTTGAGGAACATGTATGAAGCCTCTCACTACATTCGTCAATATCAACACAAGACCCATTGAAGATACGTCGAAATCCTGAAGGACATGAGGCTACTGTTTCACACGCATAAGAGCCGTTAGTGTTTCTACAAATTTGCATAATTTCTGTACAGTTATGCCGACCAAGAAGACACTCATCAACATCTTGACATTGTTTAGTGAATGGTTCAAAAAACCATCCTGTATTACATAATGGAAGACAATCGTAACCACCAAGACGATTAATGCAACGTTCATGATCCTGACAACCTGGGCCTTCTGCACATTCATCAATATCCACACATGTATTTCCATCTCTATGATATCCTAGTTCGCATACAGAATCTCTAAGAGCTGAAAACTTGGCTGATGATATTGGAGATGAAGATAAAGACTTGTTTAAATAAGCCTGACTAACAACATAATTATTTTCAACATTTTTTATCCCTGCTAATTCATTATCAATTAATTCATTATCATTTACATTCAAATAATCTTTGGAGATTTCTGATGCTTCTGAAGGCATTCTGCATTGATAAGCTCCAGGAGTGTTTACACAAATAGATCTGATACCAGGACATGGATTATCAATTTCTCGACATTCATTTACATCTAAACAATAATAAAATGAAAGGTATAAAAATATAAATTAATATAATATATTTATTCATGCTTTTTACTTACATGCTTTGTGCTAATAATGACAGCATGCCAAGTGCATCTGTTATAGATTTTTAATTTTCAAAATGTTTTTTTTTTTTTTTTCAAATTAAATTTACAATGCATTTTTCTTTTTTGTTGTTTTTTTTAATGGTTATTGAGTTTGAATTGTCGTATTATAAATGAAAATAAATAACTTACCAAGACAAATTCCTAAACTACGACTGAAAAAAAAGCCTTTACGACATTGAACATCGCATTCATACGCTCCTTCAGTATTTCTGCATTCTTCAACTTGCGCTAAACAACCGTGAAGCCCTTCAGCACATTCATCAACATCTGCAATAGCACGTTTAAAAATTTAATATGTAATAGTCAGATTTAAAGGTTGAAAAAATGATAAATCTTTGAATTATTTATTAATTTAATACCTTGACATGTTTTTGTAGTGATATTAAATTTGAATCCTGCTGGACAAGATTTAGATGCCGTAAGTTCGTGACAAGCAAAACTTCCCTGGGTATTGACGCACAGATGAGTATCATTAGGACAAGGTGATTCGGCAAATTCAATACATTCATCAATGTCTGATAAATAAAATACATCGTTTATTTATTGAACAAATTATTTAAAATTTTATGTTCATCAATTAAAGTCATTGTAATAGCTACAGTGAAATAATTTTTTTACTAGAGCTTACCGATGCAGCTTTCAAGCAACTGATCCCATTGATACCCTGGTGGACAGGATTCTTTTATATCCCGTCCGTTTTCTATTATTGAGTGTAAAAATTCTTTTTTATCGGCAATACAAATATAAGATCCAACAACATTTTTACACTTATTTTCTAATGAACAAGGGTTTTCCTGGCATTCATCAATATCTTTAGAACAATAACATATAAATCAAGCAACAATGCAAGCAGGAGAACAACATAATCGATAAAAAACATAACAGAGAGAGAGAGAGAGAGAGAGAGAAAAAGAAATATTTGAAAGTTTTTATACGTACCATCACAAACGCGAGCTGTTAAATTATATTGATATCCTGGTGGGCATTTAGGTTTTGTTTTATTACTATCTCTCGATATAGTTGTAGTTTTGTAAGTTGTGGTATTTAGTTGCGATAATTTTAATTCACACGAATGATCATCTTTAGCTAACTGAAAACCTGGATCACACTCACATTTAACATCTGTTCCAGTATCTATACAACGATGTTCACATGGATTATCCGACTCGCATCTGAAGGTAATTAAATTAACAATTATGAAATACTCAATATCACTGAGAAATATTTCTTTAAAACAAACATTATTCAATGAATTTCTTTGAATAAAAAATGTGTTATTTAATACCGATTTATTAGAACATCTGTTCTACATGTTTTCTCATCTTCCAAAAGAACGTAACCTTCTGGACATTTACAATAATAAGATCCAGGTGTAGGGACACAAATATGAGAACATAAAAGGCCTTTTAATAAAACACAAATATCATCAATAGCTGTAAAAAATGATTAAATTATTCAAATATAATATTGAATCTGGGTTAAAGAGATGAATTATTATTCTTACAAGGAGTTGGAACAGTTGTCTGATTATCAAAAGATGAAAATCTAGAAGAGGATGAATCTGAAGTAGATAAAGTTGATGAAAAATTGTCTAATTTAGAGGAAAAATTTGATGATGTCAAAATGGGAGTCAAAGTAGATGAAGTAGTTAATGAATTACTAGGAAGGGTTGATGCTAATGTTGTTAACGATTTAGTTGTTTCATTAAAACTGGTATCATCATCACTACTTGTAGAGGTTTTTTTTGATTCAGTAATTGTAGAAAATATTGTTGTAGATGTTAAAACTTGATTACAACATTCTAAAAATGCTGGATCCCAGGGATTACCAAACGAAAAATCACTAAGAGTACATCCTTGACCCATAGCACCGGTAAGTATTCCTAAAAAAATTCAAGTATTTTCGTAAATGTATCAAATTAAAGATAAAATCAAAAGTAAAATACCTAATTTACAGCCTTCACAACAATCTCGTTGATTGTTTTGAGATCTAGATGATCCTGAATTAGAGTTTGAACTTTCTGCACAAGCCAGGCCTTTACGAGCATTTTGTTTACCTTTCTCACATCCTTTCTCATGATAAGCGCGAACGCAACAAATATCTATTGCTTCCAAACATAGAGTTTGTTCAGCTTTAGGAACTCCTGGGACAGGCCCGGTGTATTTTTCACATCTTAAATCTTCTTTCGCCCACGATGTTCCAATATCACAACATGTTTTAAATCGACTTTGTGCTATAACTTGGCAAATATTTTCTAAAACGTTTCAAGAAATTTTATAACATTTTAATTGATTAGTAGCGTACTTAACTTTTCATATTTTTTTATTGTTATCATTTATCAAGAAAATGTTGATCGTGATAAGAATACTACGATATATGTTATTATAAAGATTTTTTAATGGGAATTGGAGCAAGGTCAAATTTCTCTGGACCATTTAATTATATATTTAATGTTGTATAACTTTTTCTAAAATTATAAATTATCATGATAATAATACGTATGTATTTAATTTGAAATTATTATTTAAATATTTTTAAATGTTCAAATCACGTATAGTATAATGTATTTATCTAAAAATCCAATTCAAAGACAAAGTAAATTTTTATAATTTTTTAATGTGATAAATTCTTTTACATTATAAACTTTTTTTTTCGCCAACGAATCATAATAGTAAATAGTAATCATAAGATAAATCCTTTCAAGTATTCCAATATTAGGTTATTATGATTATTAAATTATTAGTTTAATTGCTATTTTAATTAATTAATAATATACCTTGGAGAATAATAGCGATGAAACAGGCATAAAAAGATCGCCAATCAGGCGACATTTTTGATAAATTTTAAATCCAATGTAAAACTAAAATAATAAAATTGAATAATTTTGAATAAATCGTTTAATGAAATTATAATGAAAAAACAAAAAAAAATTATCACTCAGTATAGCAACAATCGTGAGGTTTACACGTGCTAGCAGAAGCAACAACCGCCAATTACAAACTGAAGATGATGAAGGCTTGCTTGGTGAGAGACACTAAAGAGGCACAAGAGTGTAAAAGGATTGAATCATGGGTGGTGGGCGCTTCGTCGCACACTTTTTACACAATGTTATGTATTCCATCTAAACGCAGTAAGTTGATTATTAAGTTTTTAGAGTCTTAAAGTTGTCCTAGGGATTACTCAAACGACAGATGGCCCAATGAATTCAGTAACAAATTTTTAAGCAGACTATGTGATAAAAAATAATGTAGTAAAATAAATTAAATGTCTCCAAGCCGATAATCTGTCTGTTCCAAGAGTGTCTGATATTTTATTCAGTCAAGTGGTATGGCTGTTCTGAAGCGTATCTTTTTTGTCTTGTTTCGAAAGATCAACATGTGCGCAACAAAACCAATGATCTCAATGTCTATAATAAACTAGATTCTTCTCACGGTGATTCGACCTTTTTAGAGTATATAATAGTAATACACAAATTAACAAAATATTTTTTCACAAAACCTTTGTTTGTATCAATTTAGTTGAATAATATTTTTATTACTATTAATTTATTTCATTACATGTAACTGCAATTGGTATAAATAGAATGGATTTTTTATTATTAAAATATTATGATATTTGATGATCTGAAAAAGTGAAAAAAATTTATTATAATAAAATAAAATATTTAAAAAATGTTGAAATTCAACATTCAAAAATTACTGTCACCATTATCTGACGTTCTCCTCGAATCCGTTTTATATATTTTGTTCCACCAAATTTTATTCAATCTTTGTCGAAATTTTGGAGTCGTAAATGTGTATAAGAGAGGATTGATAGCACTATTAACTGGTAAAATAAAGACAATTAACCAAGCATGAAGATCGGCTAAAAAGTTATCACAATAATAATTAGAATTATTATTGTATTATATACTATATCAAGTTAAACAAGTTGATATAAAATCTGATCAATAATGAAACTTACGAGCGACAGGATTTTTTAAAAATACAAAGATTTTAAGAGAAATAATCGGTGCCCAGCAGAGTGCTTCCGTAAAAACAATAAGAAAAAATCTCATTGCTAATTCAGAATCTTTCACAGTTAATGAAGTATTATGTCTTGTTCTCCAAATATTTGAAAACATTTTTAAATGTACATAAAAATTAATTAATAAACTAAATAAATTAATTCCTAAAAAAATAAAAGCTGAATACTGCCAGCCAATAATAAAAGGATCATCGATATGTAAAGGAAAGCACATTCCATTTAATCCGTAAAATCTTGTACTGTCGTTCCAGTAAATTGCTGTAATAAAATTATTTAAAATAATTTTGTTATTTACTAGAAAATGTTAAAATTTAAAAGAAATAAATTTAAATTGATTAACCAGGTGTTAGAGCGAGAGTTACTCCAAAAACCCAAATTATTATCATTGAAATGATAGCAGCATGAGGTGTTAAGACACGCTGTTGACTTTTAAATGGTGCAGAAATGATAATAAATCTTTCAATAGATATAAAGGATAAAATTAATACAGAAACTTCTGATGACGTCATTGCTAATATCCCAAGAAAAGTACAGGACCACGAAGACATCCATGTATTTGCATTTTTTTTGTAGCTATTTCGAAAACTTATATCTTCGAATCCAATAATCAATAAATATAAACCCATCATCATATCTGACACTGAAATAAAATAAATGATAATCAAAAGTTCTAATTGATCTGATGAACATTTCATCACTAACCTGAAAGGTTTTTGATCATGATACTAAGAACTTGGTTCTCGTTTTTAGCTGTAAAACGTCCCCAAAGTACCAATGCATTACCTAAACAAGTAATCATGGCAATTCCCCAGACTGAAGCCCGAAGTATCGGTTTCTCCAATAAATGTGATAATGAAGATATTCCTATTTAAGTCATTATCAACAATATATTTCAGATATTAGAAAAATAAATGTAATAATTTTAAAAAATCTACCATCAGTAAATGGGAAACATTTTTCCACATTATTTGCAAAGTTTGTGCAGTAATAAAAATTCCTCAAGTAGCTACAAATATTATAGTTTATTATTTCAATTTTTGATTACTTTGATATTTATTATAAAATATAATATAAATTTACTTACATTGATTTTAAATTTTTAAATTGATTAAATACATTCTTCTCAGCATTCTGTATGTGAATACTTTCAATTCCACTAAAAAATGTATCAGTAAGAAAAAAAATATTAAAATATTAATATTTTTCATGTATTTTAAAAATAAAAATGCTCACAGAGTGCGAAGGTTCGTGAGTGGTTTCAATACATTAATGTCCAAGTTATCGATAGGATTATAGCCGATTATTCTGGAAAAAAATATGTAGTATTATAAATGATATAGATAAATCGAACTTACATTATATTATGTCCTCTCATAATACTTATCGTGGGAATTTACAGTTGCATTCTATTGAAATAAAAAGACATTTTTAAAAATTAAAGATGAAAATAACTGTTTTTCAATATATATATTTATATATCAGAGATGGGTATATACCAGATATAATGAATTATTAGAGTCATTGCTCCTATGAGTAAGCATAAAATAAGTATAAGTTTACCCATCTCTGCTTTATTTTTATTTTCAATAGCGCTGATATAATAAATTTTCTGAAAGACCCAACCATTTATAATTATCGGTCTTTTGTAAGTATCGTTAAAATTAATATTTTTATGAGTAATCAAGTCATTATGCTATGTAGAATCTGTGAGATTTTAAACATGTACACGGAGAGAATTTTTTCACTAAATCTAAGTGCAAAAATGACAAGTCCACGTTTCGAAATTTATAAGTAAAAATATTTCTGTTCAACAGTGAATTTTGGGTTATCCTAAGTAATTGTTAATCATCTATGTACTACATTAATGATCAAGTAAGTTAACTTACAAGAAATCAAAATTTACTATCAAATGGAAATATTTTTACTTATAAATTTCGAAACGTCTTTTTTGCTCTTGTCATTTTTGCACTTAGATTTAGTGAAAAAATTCTCTCCGTGTACTTTCTAAAAATGAATCAGTCAATATTCACTATTTGCAGTGATAATAATAGCACTAATTCAAATAGTGGTGGTTTTATAACTGAAAATTAGTGAATATTGAATGTTTTGCAGTGATTTTTACTAATTCATTTTTAGAGAGTATGTTGTAGTAACTAGTATTTATCCCAACATAACAAACAACCTCCGGTAATGAAGGTAAATATGTCCCTCTTAATGATTCCCTTACTTAAATCATTCATTATCAGCCCATTTCTTTATAATAATCGTACATTATTTTATGTATTTACTATTAGGAGATAAGATAAAATTCTTATCCCAATTCATGTATCTATTATTTCCATTGTAATTGTTTTAGCCATTTAGCATCAGTACTTGATTGTTTACTTACAATTTTGAAAGTCTTTGCAAAGGATAGAATAAATTGTCGGGGATATTTGTTAAATAGTTGAATGCTATATTTCTAAAAGAGAAAAGTATATAGGTTAATTGTTTTTTTCAATTTTGCAATTGATAATTGTTTCAAACATTTCATTGATATTAATATCAATTATACTCACAATTCCGTTAAATTATTGATGTTCTTAAAAGCATCTATGTCGATATAAAGTAAATGATTTCTTTCCAAGTTTCTAAAATCAATTTGAGGAATGTATTTATGGTGATATTAAATATTTATTAAATTGTTACTGGTGAAAATATGTTTTTCTTACAATGAATTTAAAGATGGAAGTAGAGAAAACAAATTACTGTTTATTTTTTCAATTTCGTTATCATATAAAACTCTAAAAATAAAAATTTATAATCATTAAAAGCATCAATTCTATTAATTCATTAATATAAAAAAATTCTTACAACTTTTTGAGAGCCGGAAGATGAGGTAAAACAAGATTGTCATAAGTTAGAATATTATTACTTAAATTACTGGAAAAAAATAATAATATTATTTGAATAATGTTATTACATGCAACTCATATCTTACATCCATTCAAGTGAAGTGCTATTTTCTAAGTCTGAAAAATCAGCCCTAATCATTTGATTATTATTAGCCAAAAGAGTTTCAAGTGATGATAATCCAGAAAAATGTCCTGGACTCAATTCTTTTATCTTGTTATTCGATAGTACTCTTGAAAACATTTAATTAGAAATAAATAGTTATCTAATTATATGAATATATTTATTAAATGCAAGAGTTTAACTTACAGCGTTCGAATTTCCGTGTATTTTGTAAAATCATTAGTCAACGATTTCAATGAATTATTTGAAAGAGATCTATTAAAATAAAATTAATCTTTAAATAAATTATTATTACTATTATTATTATTATTATTATTATTATTACTATTATATAAATACATCTTACATGGTAGTTACATTTGGCGATAAATCTTGTGGGATTTCTCTATATCCTTCACAAACAACTAAACAATTTTTACATTTACATTTTTGTTTTGGACAATGGGATGGATCTAAAAATTTACTTAATAGTCAATTTATTTATATTATGTTGTTATGCAACTATATTGTTTTTATTCAAATATTGAAAGATTTTTACCACAAACAGAGTCTCGAAGTTTTTCTTGGTCTTTCAAAAACCATTCCCAATTATTTCGATCATCAGCTTCTTCGAATTAATTAAATAAATTAAATTTTACTAATACATTTTAAAAATAAACTATCACTATTTAATAAAAAAAACTTACGACAATCAAGTGTATTGCTATCCGTTTGAGGACAACGATTTTCTTCATTACACCAACTTCTCTGAGGTATACAATCAGTAGAATTTTCACAAGAAAAGGTTTCTATTGGGCATACATCTGGATATGTTATTCCAAAAATTATTATTAAAATATCTCTGTATACACACACGAAAAAGGAAAAAATAAAATATATATTACCAAGATTAAAATAATAAACTAATTCTGACAAAATGATAATTGGAATCAATGTTAAAAATCCAATAAACAGTATTTTTTTATACCGCATTTTTTGAGACAACAAAATTATTTTTTAAAATAATTAAGAATAATAAATTTTGAATATAAAAATCAATCTTTTTAAATGCTCTTTACAGGCGAATCATTGCGACCGTAATTGTTAATAATATCAAGTTCTATTCGAAGCGCATATGATTTCCCACTCTATGAAAACCACTCAGAATATTGCGCATTCGCAACCTTTATAATATAATTTATAATAAATATATAAAAATAGATTTATTTAATTATTGTAAACATACAAAAAAAATTAAATTATTATGTAATATAAATATGAATGTTAGAAATTCTAGTCATTCATTGCTGGTGGTAGTGAAAGAAAATTTATTTCCATTTTATTAATGATAGATACATGAAGTTTACAGTGTACATAGCAGTCATAAGCCAAGTAACACTTTGTAATACACTTTTTGATAGTGATTCATATAAAACGAGCATTAATTGGCATTATGAATGAAAAAAAAATCATCGGATGTGTCCATTAAGCCATCAAACGGACAATATTTATTCCTATAATATTTATCGAAATTGCTCGAATAACCGGCAAATATATCATATGATTAATAATAATGTCTTACAATTGTCATTAAAGTTAAGGATAATATTTTTATTATTTTCATTAATTTTTATGTTTTTTTTTTTTCATTTTTTCTTACTAATTATGAATTAAAAATTACCTTTCAATGCCGATTATTCGCAGCAATCGTTCTCAATTATTAACATATAGCAATTATTAATAATAATAATAATAATAATTAAGAGTTATATTTTCTACCGTAAAACGCTCACTTTTTCTTGCGTTATACGATTATTTGAGAACGAATATACATCTCGTAAATTGATAATAAGTATTTACAGTATGCTCACCACTGAATTTTTTTTTGTCATTTATTCATTGCGTACCAGAAATAATATTTTATGTAACAAAAACTTGCTTTAATTTTTTATAGTCATGTCCAAAGATTATTCAATTGTTTAGTTTTAGGCTAAAAGTGCCTATTTGATAAATTATTCTTAAACTCGGACACTTAAGTTTTATTTACTAATTCATAAATTATAGTAGTAAATCAATGTGATAGTAATCTAGATTATTCTTCAGTTTTGTGATTCTCATTTACAGTGATGATAAAGTTTTATGCATATAAATATTAATTCACGCGTAAGTTAATCACGTGTTCTCAATTTCAAATTTTAATGATTGATATTTTCAAGTTATTCATTTTCATTCAAAAAATTATTCAAACTATTTTATATAAATATGTATCAATTTAATGATTTTATATAAAAAAATATATAATTTATACAAAATGATTATATTGATATTATAAGTATTTTTATAATAAGAGAAATTGTATTTTAAATCAAGTTCAACGTGTTTTTAAATATATGATTGAAAATATTGTTATAAATAATTTATAACAAAAAAATTCAAATTTTTAAATTTGACTTTCTAAAGACAAAGTTATGATAAATTAATTACGAGATAAAAAAATAATAATAATAATAACTTGAAAATATTTCACTACTTTTTTGAATGAGATTGAAAATAAAGTAGTTAAATAAATAAATTCTTAGCTTTTCTCATCGAATTGTTTAATTTCACTTTGGAGATGACTATGAAAAACTTTACTTTGATAAAACATTAATTCGATGATTTCAATAGGATAATTTGCTCCAACATCACGATTCGCTCCGTTAAGTTACGTCTCTGTTAACATAAAATACACGCACTTCACATAAAAATAAACTGAAGTGAATAAAGTTATTATTATATTATAATATACTAAGAGTAAAAAAATTCAGCTCCCATATATTTATCATTCCTGTTTGAATAAAATAATGAAAAAAAAAAAAAAAAAAATGTAAAGTTCTAATGTTTACACCTTGGAGACATTCACCTTTAATTGATGAAGTTCCAGATTTCCACTTTAACTTGTAAAGATTGTTGCACCGACATCACCAACTTACCAGGATTTTCGAGCGCCGACGAACAATCTATAAGCTAATTTACATCTAAAAAAAAGTTGATTTCGTTTCAACATTGAACGCATTATCAAACTTGAGGGACTTATAAAGTGGGCAGTGGACAGTTGCTTGTGAGTGACTTATAATCTAAATAACCTGGATGTAAATCCAAGGACTGGCAATCCTGATTACGATGATCGCGTTGTGGTCAAATACATACGAAGCCTTCTTGGACAACAGTTGATCCTCCAGTAGGTGTTTCCTGAGACATTTTATTGAAAAAGTATATTATCACAACAATAAGTGATTATCGACAATTTCTTACGTCCTTCGCCGTCGTTAAATTTTGTTTGTACTCGTCTAAACTGAATCCAGAATTACTGTCATCTCCACATCCATCTGTCGTCATTGATGCATCATCACCCTATAAAATATATATATATATATATATTTTTTAATACATATATAAAAATAATATTAAATATAAAATAAATTTATATATATATATAATTTGATTTAATACCTGAGTAATTTGTTGTTTACCATCTTGCATACGTCGTTTTTTGCCATCATCAGCATCAGAACTTGGATCAGATCGTCGTTTTCTAGGAGGAGCATCACTCTGATCTTTAGGTGATACACTTTCAGTATTTCCACCACAATTTCCATTCCGATGATTTCCACTAGAAATCTGCGACAAAACCTTCAAGATATTACTACTTATATTATTTGATAAACAAATAGAATAAATATATAAAACAGAATATCATACCTTTCTCTCATGTTTTAATAATTTTGGGGACACATATTTTCCTAGGTCTTTTCGTTTAACATGTTTAGCTTCTACCCACATTCCATCTTTCAACATGTTTAGTTGTTCTGCCTGCAGTTCAACTAAAAATACACGAAAAAAATATTAAATTTCATAAAAAATATAACATATCATACTATGATAATAATAGAACTTACTATTTTCAACAAATGATTTAATATCATAAGTAAGATCAACATTAAGATTTTCACTTTTAGCAAAAAGTAAACCAATAAACCACATGGAACAAAAAGGACCATCGTCTGGATTTAATGGAGGGAAACCTTCAGGATTGACATGTGCCAACGTAATATGTGGATTCCTCTCTAGTGTACCTGTTAGAAATTATTAGGATTTTGCCATTTTGGCATCCGGGAAGATTAGAATGCTGATTATTCTAAATAAATTATTTATCTAAACATATCATTAAAATTTTAGAAATTAAATATATAAATATTTCATCATGAAATAAGATTTTACCTATTAAGTGACGAAGTTTTGATTCAACAAGTCCACACCATTCAAGTTGATCCTCAGCACTCGCACTTTTAGCTAACAATACAATGTAATGCTTGTATTTACTAAAGAAATTTGGTGGATCAAATAACTTATCCCATGGTGCTTTCCCTAACATTATTTCCTGAGTTATTGCTAATCCATGCTCGAATGCTTCTTTCATTATTGTCCTTGTTGACATTGATACGTTAAATGTTGAATTTTGTTGTGGATATGCTGGAGTAATGATAGGCATCAAATGATAACGGTCTGACATGTTAATCTGTTAATCACAAATTTTTTATATGCTAATAAAAGTATTTATTTTTATTTTCAAAAAATATTATTATATAAAAAAAAAATAAATATTTACCCTAGGATCCCATACAGGAAAACCTAAATTAACATTATCAGGTTGTTTCAATAACACTGGCTGAGGCCACTTCCATTTAGAAAATACTAAGAAAAATTTTTGGATTAATGTTGCGGCTACGGCATTAGGATATAATTGACACGTTCTCGCAACAAGCATCGCCCAGGAAACACCACCAAGATATCCCATTGCATTACTGTAAATTCCATGTCCTAAAATAATAAAAAATTATTTAAACGCAATTTCTCTATCGGACCATTAATAAATAGTGATGAAAAAATTTACGTTTAGCCCATAATTTGATGGCTCTTAATGCAAGTCTAAAGTTTTCTACGTTGGGAACCAATCGTAAAATTTCATCTGTTACTCGGCATCCATTAAGACTCCTAACACATTTTTGATCTAAATTTTTTAATAATAAATCGTCTCTCAAGTCCTAAAAATAATAACACAAGCTTCAAATTTGTTATCAATTATCAAATATATTATTTAAAATTTATTTTTCTAAGAAATATTTACCATTGTGTCTGGTATTTCTTTAAGTGCTAATTTTGCAAACAACATATCAATTTCTATACCATCAAAGTTCATTTTTATTACTGGAACAAAGGCTTCTTCCACTGCCTATTAAATATAAAGTTTATTGAATTGTATGAATAAATTTTTTTATTACATTCTAGTATATAAATGTTTACCCTTAAGTCTGAAACTTCTGACTGTTGTTTGAGTAAATCAAAAAATGATGTAAAATAATCTGATCTATAAATATGACGAGGAACAACGCATAAAGCATCAATATCAGCTCCTTTATGATGAACTCCTAATCTGTAGGAGCCAAAAGTATATATTTTTCCACCAACATTTTCAGCAACATTCGGTGGCATATTTCTTGCAATACTTGTATCCTTTATCCATTGTTTAACCAAAGTATTTAATTTACTAAAAACATAAAATTATAAAATTTCGTATTTTGTTTATGAAATAGATTTTCAAATACTTCAAAATATATTACGTATCATGGTGATTTCTAACTAATTAACTACCTTAAAATTTCCATTCGATGATTTAATTCAGTTTCAGTTTCAAAAACATTATAAGGTTTAAGGGCTTCTTTTAACTCAGTAGTCTTAGTTAAATCATCTGGTTTTGGTTCTGCTACACTGATAGCTGATGTCATACCCAAAACCCGTAAATTTTGTGCTGAATTTGCAGAATTTACATTTGTTGTAGTGGTTGTAGTTGCATTCAAAGTATTATTACCTTGTGAAGACCACATTTTGTTTTGTTTTATGTCAAGTAATATTAATCTACAAATGATAGTCAATTAGTTTTATTTGGCTAATTGTTATCAATAATAATAAATATAATGATCCAGAACTGGTATATTCACTAGTTATTTATAATAATAAAAGTCTTTGCGCGTTCTGTCAAGCATTCAATGACATGATGTCTCCTTCTTGCGTCGTCAGGTTATAATTTAAGACAAAGTATTTAAAATTGGAATGAAATTAATGTGTGAAACATAATATATAGAGTCAATTGCACTTTTGTTTGAGTTTAATTATTAGTAACTTATTGAAAAGTTAATGTTATGCCCTGAATGATAGTAAACAAATCACAGAATATCTCGATTGCTCGTGAATAAACGGAATTCGTGCTTGTGTCAGATAACGTCTAGTCGTAGTATAAAAAAATTTTAGTAAATTATCTTTAACGTAAAAAAGTTTCATGGATCTACAAAACTATATATTTAATTAGTTTTTTTACAATACACGGAAAAATAAATAATAAAGTATGACGCGAGATTACTGCACATCACATCACTACTGACTTCATGTATATATGTTGCACGAATAACATAGCACACTGATTTTACAATGTACAACACCTTTGTGAAATAATGCGTAGAGAGTGCGCTTTTCGCAAATTAGCTTGCGTCATTTCCGATAGAAAATACGTGTATAATGTTTACTTCCGCCATTTCTACAGTTTCATAAACAGATTCTACTGACATCTTGCGGATAATTTTTCAACTAACAATTGAATATACGTATTTTGCCATTTGAGTTTCGTTAACAAAGAAAAAAAAAAAAAAAAAGAGAAAAAGTTAAATAGAACTCTAGTTCTACGTAAATGAATATCACTTATCTCTTCTTATAAGTAGATAAAATATAATAATCATAAAATTCAATGACATTCATAATTTTGTGTATATGTGTCTGATTTTAATGTATTCATCTATAGCATTGTTAATGAATTAAATGTTTCGATTACCATCTTATGAGATTGCAAAATACCGATTTCACTTTATATAATTCCTTTAAAATTAAAAGACATTGTCATTAACAAATTATAATGTCAAGCATATCTGTGCAATTAATTATTTATAATAAAGACATCTTATTGAATACAAACAAGTAGTAGTTATCTATCTTATGTAAGCTTGAGTGAATTTTTTTAACTCTACATCCATCATATTCAGATGTTGTTCAGTCATACAAAACGAAAGAAAAATGTTTTTGAGGCAACGAAAATTAATGATAAAATTTTTACAAAAAAATTTATCAACAGAAACTTTTGTTCAACCAAAAATATCTCGAGTAAGAATCTTAACAATTTTGATATTTTACATAAAAAAATATATCGTTTAAGTTTTTAATGATACTTTTATTTTTTAATTTATTGTAGCTTTTATTTTTTCATTGTAGGTTGAGCAGTTTAAAAAATTTCTTCGTAAAAATAAAGGAGCTAAAATATTGACAGATTCTTTTGGCCGTCATCATACATATCTTCGTATTTCTTTAACAGAACGATGCAACCTTCGATGTAATTTTTTTTTCATCTTAAACTCTTATATATTTAAAAATTTTTTTTTTCAATAACGATTAATGTTTAGGTTTATACTGTATGCCAGAAGAAGGTGTAAGTCTCAGTAAAAATAATCAAATTCTTACAACTGAGGAAATTATAAGACTCTCAACGCTTTTTGTTCGAAATGGAGTTAAAAAAATCCGATTAACTGGTGGAGAGCCAACTGTTCGCAAAGATATTGTCAATATTATTGGTAAGATAAGCAAAAAATAATTTTTGAAACAGTATTAAAATATAAATAATATTCTTATAAAAAATAAAACATTTTTTAATATTCGACAATAAGAACAATTAAAAAATATAGAAGGTCTAGAGAGTATTGGTATGACCACAAATGGTTTAACACTTACTCGTCAATTACCATCTCTTCAAAGAGCAGGTTTAGATGCTTTGAATATATCGTTAGATAGTTTAAAAAAAGATCGATTTGAAAAATTCACTCGAAGGCAAGGATTTTATAAAGTTTTAGCTGCCATTGATCTCGCTATTCAGCTTCAATATAATCCAGTTAAAGTAAATGTCTAATGTTTTATCAATATATATATATATATGACTAATAACATTTTAATTATTATACCAAATAAAAAATAATGATAATTATTTTTAGATTAATTGTGTAGTAATGCGTGGATATAATGACGATGAAGTGATAGATTTTATAGAATTTACAAAAGATAGACCGGTAGATGTCAGATTTATTGAATATATGCCATTTTATGGTAATAAATGGGAAGACAATAAAATGGTATCATTTAATGATATGATGAAGATTATTACAAAACGTTTTCCAAATTTTCAAGAACTCACAAATCCACCTAACTCAACATCTAAGGTATTTATCAAATTAAGATATATTTTATTAATAAAAATTGACGATTAAAAATTTTTTAGGCTTTTTGTGTACCTGATTATGTTGGCCAAGTAGGATTTATAACATCAATGACTCAACACTTTTGTCATTCATGTAATAGATTACGTATTACTGCCGATGGAAATATAAAAGTTTGTTTATTTGAAGGACAAACTGAAGTTTCATTAAGAGATTCTATGAGGAATGGAGCTACTGATGAAGATTTAAAAAAAACAATTGGTTTAGCCGTTTCTAAAAAAAAAAAACAGCATGCTGGTAAGACTTTACTTTAATAATTTGTTGCACAAAAACATCAATGATTAATACATGGCCATGAAAATCATGAAAACAGATAAAATAATAACTTATTCAGTAAAATCAATTGTTTTCATAAAATTTCAGGCATGCTCAATTTAAAAAAAGTGGAAAATAGACCTATGATTTTAATAGGTGGTTGATTTTTTCCATATTCATTCTTGCAGGTAATTTACCAAAATTATATCCTATTCTAAAAGATAATATTATTTTTGGACAAAAACAATCATCATTTCATAATATAAAAACTTTATCATCACTAAATCAGTTCATCATTCGGCAATACTCATCATTATCACACATTGATAATGCTGGAAAAGCAACGATGGTTGATATGAGTTATAAAAAAGATAGTAATCGTTGCGCTAAAGCTCGAGGAATTATTAGAATTGGTTCAACAGCAAAAAAATTAATTGCCGAAAATAATATGAAGAAAGGGGATGTTTTATCTGTTGCACAAATTGCTGGCATTATGGCAGCCAAAAAAACATCAGAATTAATTCCTTTGTGTCATCCATTATCTATTAATCATATAAGTGTAACTTTAACACTTGTTGAAGATAAAAATATTGTTGAAATAATCTCTGAAGTGAGGTGTTTTGGAAGAACTGGAGTAGAAATGGAAGCTTTAACGGCAACAAGCGTTGCTGCACTCACTGTTTATGATATGTGTAAGTCTGTAGCTTCATTTAATGAATTGGAAATTGAAAAAATTGAACTAATATTTAAAACCGGGGGAAAAAGTGGTTATTTATTTAAAGAATAAAATAAATAGTCTTTTAATTTGTTATTCAAAGTTAAACAAATATTCTAATAAATTTTATTACTTGGTAAAATATTGTATAGATTAATTATTATGATTAATATTAAAACTGTATTGATTTTAAAAATTATTTATAATATTATTATGTAAGTTTTCTTTTCATTGGTTCTTCATGAACCTTTACTTGAAGTGTTGATCGTGGACCACATTTCCAAATATTTCCATCTTTATCTAGAATACTAGCACTGGCGGTAACTTGAAATTGTGATCCACCAGAACTACTCGAAGGTCCAGAACCAGAGGATCCTGGGCCGATACTGGCTGAGCAGTTTGAATTTGAATTGCATAAATTGATACTACCAAGAGAGAGTAAAAATTCACAGGCAAAAAAATCACGATGTGGAACCACTGTTTGTTGAAGTTCATTACCAGTAACTTCAAGTAAATATCCATTTGCCTAAAATTAAAAATAATTTTATTTATATAAATATTTTTTATTGATTAAAACTTTTGAATTGACTTACTTTAGAATCATAGTTTATTTTTGAAGGGGGTGATGTTGATATAGAAATACAAACTGCAGCAACTGAACGGAAAAGAGAAGCTCTTCTTCCATGTCTCAAAACTCCTTCAATTTTTAGAGCTAATTGGGAGCCTTGAGGAACACAAATAGGTTCTCCAAGTACCCTAGGTTGTGGAGAAACTGATAATTTAACAACAGTGGCTTGAAGAGCTTGAAAGAAAAATCTAGGTATTGGTAATCTCACTTTTCCTCCAGCTAGAAGCAGTACTTGCGAAATTAAACATTCTACTCTTGAATGACTGATAGCTTCTTCTTTTTCTTTAATCTGCCATGTTGGAGCTAGCCGTCTCACTTCAGCACAACATTTAGCTAATTGTCTCATCTCTACAGAGTCCCCAAAAGAAAATTCTATTGGCTCGCCTTTCTGATATGATGAAGTAGAATTAAATCCACCACAAATTTTATCAACACTATGAGCCATGAGCCTACAAATATCTTGAAGCGCTCGGATATTATTTAAAGATCCTTCGTCAGCATCAAAAGCAGATTGATATAATTTATGATAATTATCTGCACATGTTTGAAAATCTTGAACTGATTTTCTGAGTTGGGTTGTAATTCTACCATAACGTTGAAAATCATCTTTGGTTGCATGTACAATTGATAATGCAATAGCCGGTGGTGGAGATGTACACAATGATCTACAAGAATGTAAAAGTTGAGCAAGAGCTTGAAGAAATTCACAACGTAATTTGGCATATTCACAAGCAAATTGAAGACTTCTAAGTGGAGTACTAGCGGCTTTTAATGAAGCACAAGCACTAGCATATTTCGAAATAGCTCCATTTAATTTTTTTACAATTCCATTCTTTTTTTCTTGATCACTCAAACCATTTTCTTCGGCTAAAAAACTTTCTGCCGCTGTCAATAATTCTAAACCCGACAGCCAAAAGTGTAATTGTTCAGAAGCAACAGTTTCTTTAAGATTTTTGAAAATTTGTGTTGCTATTTCATGATGACCGTATCTAGTTGCTCCTCGTGCTATTCTATACTTTGCCCAACCATCAACAGTTTTTACGACATTTTCAATAGCTTCTCTACATTCATTATTCCACTCATAGCCACCTGCAACAATTTGGAACAGTAAAGTACAAAGCATTACTTTAATATGTACATCCATCATGCATTTTAACTTCTCAAGAATATCAGGAAGTAAAGGTAAAAGTACATTATCTCCAAGACTTCCAATAGCACCTAAAGCTTCACATAAAACTGCAGTTTGTTTATTGATTTGTCCTTTTTCTGAACTAGAATTCATTAAAGTTGATCTTATAGCATCGATAAAAATTGGAGAGTGAGCAGGATGGGCTTGACAAAGTTTCACCATAGCAACTAAACACATTTTTAAGTGATATAAGTGTTTTTTTTCAAGAGCAAGTAAAATAATTAGTGACTCTAAATTTGAAATAATATGTTGAATATTATTAACAGGTTGACCTTCTTGATAACAATAGCAGGCAATCCTAGAAAGAATTGTTACTGCTTTCACTGCGATTAAAGGATTATGTGAATAACAAGCTTCAATACATAATGTAGATAATTGACTATTTTCATCCATGTTAGCATCACAAGTTACTGCGTTTCTACTTAAAACTTCTATAACATCCAGAGTTCTTAAAAGAAGATCGGTGCTCTCGTTTGTATCTTGTGGTAATCTGGTGGTACTGTCAATTAAATTTTCTACAGCTCCACGTGGCCATAAATGAGCTCCGCGTTTCGCTAAACCCAAAAGAAGCTTAAGAGATTGTCGCTTAACTGATAGACGGGGATCTTCTTGTAGATATTGTAAAAGAAGGTCTACTTGTCCTGGAACACCAATCAATGTTGCTGATGCCAGTGTACTCATAGCACTAAGAGTAACTCGAACAAATTCTACTGCCGGATAACTTGCTAATAATTCCATACACAAATCATTAACCATAGATGCAGTTGATGTATCATGATGCATGTATTGGAGAATAGGAATTAACTGAAGTTTCATTGAAGCTGGTGTTGCTTGACCTCTTATCATATCTGCAATTTTACTACACATAGAAACAGCAAACAATTTTGATTGAGCTGCAAACATTCGCGCTGCATAAATAGCAGCTTCAACTTCAACAGAATCATGAGAATCTAATGATTTTCTGATACTATGATGAACTTGTTGACGTTCTGGGATTATTCCAGCAGCACTTCCTAAAGTCCTTAAAGTCAATGCTCTTGCAACAGGATCGTTTGAATGCATTACACTGTAAATTCTTCGAACAAACTCATCGACGTTTAATATTTTATCTAAATGTTTTTCACTTTGTTGGCAAACTCTGAGAACCCATAGTCGTAAAAAATTACTCCCTAAACGGAATACATCAGCAAGTTTGAGTAAAGCTGAATTAATGAGAATTGGAAAAGGATACTTTTCGAATAACCGAGGAAATCTAACTATTGCTTCACATCTTTCACCAGTATTTTTTGATCTTAAACCTGTTAAAAAATTTTTAATATTAATTAAAACATATTTTTATAGATTTAAACATAGAATTAAAGATAAAATTATTTCACCTTTATCTAATTCAATAAGAGCAGAATTAGCATCTTGTTCCGGTTCTCCTGCTCCAGATTCATTAAATGAATTCATATTGTTAATTAATTTTTACTCAGATAAACAAGTAAGATAGTTGAATAATATTCGTACATTAAAAGTTAGGTTATAACACCCGAAACACATGACACTCGTAATGGTGAGACAAGCCAAATTTTACTCCAACAAAGTCCAACAAAAATATTTGTGAAGAAAAGAGAGTATGTAACTCATATACTGATATTGTCGTTCTTGCTATAGTTTTTTTTTATAGTATATACGTTTTGATGATTTTAAATTGATAATTGTTTAAATAAAATAACTGAGTTGAATTATATACGTACGTATTAATTTTGCTACACATTATATGTTGTTTATTTTTTATTGATATTTTCTATACTATTAGGTGACGTAGCTAATTTACTTTAGCTATCCAATACATACAATGCGAATTATTATCATTGTTTAATTGTTCATGACGATAAGTAAATAGCCTGATTAAATGGTAGATCACATGATTATAATGTGTAGTATAATTAAAGTGACCAATTTTTTTGAGGCCAATATAAAGTGTGACACAAAATTAAAAGAGTGTCAAAGACAGATCATCTAGTAACTTGAAGTACAATCAACAATGGAACTTATTGAAACCAGAACTATTGTGGTGACTGGTTTTGGACCATTTGGTAATCATTCTGTGAATGCTAGTTGGGAAGCAGTTAACGAACTTGGTAAAACATCGTCTGAAAAATTGAAAACAAATTTTAATGTTCAATTAATAACCGAAGAAATTCCTGTTATTTACGACCATGTAAATAATCGAATTCCTCAAATGTGGAAAGAATACGATCCTCTCGTAAGTTGTTATTAATTTATATTATAATTATATCATTTGTACTAATTTATACATATATTTTTTATCATATTGTGTGGTAGTTTCTTATTCACGTTGGTGTTTCTCACATGGCTTCATGTATAACAATTGAAACTGCAGCACACAGCTCTGGATATACTCGTGAAGATATTACACAAAAATATCCAATTGAATGTAATGATAAAGAATGTAAATTAATAGAAACTGAAATAGATGTGAATAAAATGTGTATAGAATTAAATAAAAGTGGAATATGTGCGGCTTGCGTTTCAAAAAATGCTGGACGATATTTGTGCGAGTATACTTATTATCAATCACTTAATATTAAGCCAAAACGAACATTATTTATTCACGTTCCAGATCGGATGGTTTATCCATGTACAGTAACTGCCCAAGCATTGTATTTTATAATAACTTATTTGTTAAAAAATGTAATCACTAAATAAAATATATATGTATATATTATAGAAAAATTCATTACTAAGATATTTCAATATTATGCAGTATAATCAATCACGCATTAATGATTGATGTCTATTTTTAAAGAAATATTTACATTTTTTGATGTTTACATTAAAGAAATGAAATGAAAAAATAAATTTATGTTTATAATAATAAAATTACTAATACCGTATCAAGTCTGTACAATTTTATTTCTTATATTATAAAAAAATTAGTCAAATAATTTGATAGAAAATATTAAAACACAAAGTAGCTTATTGATCTCCTTGATGAAATTTCGTTCTTACAGGCGTAATATTATTTTTAAGCTCTCGAAAGAAAGGCTTTCGTAACATTTCAGCAACATGACCCATTTGTATGGTACAATCTACGTGTAAGTTTGGTGGTAACAAAGCGCATTCTCGTTCAAAAATTGCAGCTAACCCATCTAATAGTTCGATAAATCCCATTGATAATGCAGCACGTCTCAATCTATTTAATTCCTATCAACAAATAATTGAATATATTTATTGAAAAATGTTGATTAAAAATTAATATTAACTTTAAATACCTTGTAGAAATTTTGGGTTTTTTCAGGTAACTTCCTTGCATGTCTTAAAATTTTTTGTATGTCTGATTGCAGTCCAACTTGTCTAATCCATGATGGTGCATTTTGTGAATAACTTCTTTTTTCTGATGGTTTTATTGGAAAACTTAAAACTTCAATGTCTTTGTCAGCAGAGTCAACAGTACCTAAATTATTAAAATTACCTAACCAAGGTACAACATCAGTTCCTGGTTCTAATACTGTCAACATTAAACTACATTTTTTTTTTGTATCAGCCCAAGAATAAATAAATCCATACCAATCAGTCTGTAATAGGCAAAGTGCTGCTAAATTTTCAACTTTTAACGCTCCATGTAAAAGAACACAAAATGAAGGGCATTTTCCTTCATCTCCATTATTTTCAGTATCGGATTCTTCGTCTAACGTTACTACTCCTTGCATACTTGGTGTTTTTTCAGTGGGTAAAGGTAATATTAAGTGTCGTGAAATAGAATTAGGACTTCCTACATCGGCAACAGAAATAAAACCACATATTTCAATTGTTTTAGATATCGTCAACCCCGAGATAATTTCGAAATCAGTTTTTTTAGTATAATTAATGGGTGCTGGAGATAATAAGATTCTAGATCCTAAATTTCCACATTTTAAATATCCTTGAAAAGATACATAATTCGTTTCAACGAGTTTCTGGAAACAACTGTTAACAGAATTTTTCGTTAAACTGCCTTCCGGAATGAGTATTGCACTATCTCCTCCAGCTAATTCAATTAATTTTTGATATAATGAGAAACCTTGAACAAAGCCAGAATCTAAAAATTTAATTTTATTAGTAATTTAATTATTTTCTTAAAAAAAATAAAAATACATCGATATGTGTTCTTTAATATGCAACACATCTTGAAATGAACATTCAGTTTACCTTGTTGAGATGTTAAACAAACTACACTCAATTTTCCTGGATACGGAAATGGCAATGGAAATGAACTAGATTCTCTTGCTGTATGTACAGATTGTAGCGAATGACCGAGTGACATAGGCCCAACTCCTGGATTTCCATCAGTTATTAAAATAATTTGGCAAGCAGTTGTGTTTCCCCATTCACTCATTATAACATTATTAACTCCATGCAGAGCAGTTTCTATACAAGTTTTATCACGTTCTTCAATCATTTGTAATTTAGATCTTATACTGTCATAATCTCGTGTAAAAGGACAAATAACATCGTATAATGATGAAAATACAATCTATAAAAAATTTATTTATAAATAAAAATTCATTAAAACGTAATGATAGTTAAAAAAATAAATACTTACTAAGGAAACAAATTCTAACTTGGAATTTACTTGTAAATAATGTAAAAGAGTATTTATTCCTTGTATTGCCAAATGATGTCGTGTTATTAATTCATTTTGTAAATTATCATTTACGGCAGTTCCTAAAACTGGACGTCTCATTGACAGAGACACGTCCAAAGCAATCACAGTAGGCATAATATATTATTTTCTGTCACCAATAACTTGAATAATTTAACATCAACTGAACTGGATTTAATATCAATTTTATATATATTATTGGCCGTTAGTTGTCGCTTTGAAAAAATCTCTATTAGAGTCATTCCGAATGCAACCATAGGTATAAATTCCACAACTTTAGTGGTTTTTGAGACTCGTTTTAAATTGTCTTATCGACTGACTGCTCCTCTCAGTTGCGCTTTTTATCCACCAAAGGCTCATTCGCTCTGCGTGAACCTCCACATTTCTCTTAGAATCCGTCAAGATAGAGTCTGGCAAGACGACGTCATATTGCTCAATTCCTGCCTAAAGTCCGATATAGTCGGACTGAGAAGAGAGTACCTCATGTGCTCTTTGTACGCTTGCGCAGTAGCAAAAACGTGGTAGAAGGGGTAAAAAAAATCAGTGGTGGGGAGCCCTAAGCATTGAAGCGACTGAGGAACTCTTTTCTCAATTCGACAATAAGAACTTAAGGGACTTTAGTCATCTCTGACTCTATCTCTTTAGTTTTGCCAGGGACTCTAATCTTTTTTTGTTGAGGCTTTGTGTGCGCTATATAGTCGAACCAAGAAACGAGTAGTCTCGATTTTGTGTCTAATGTCACGTCCCCATGTATATATCCAATATGAAAGTTAAAAGAATTGTTTTTTTAAACATTTATTTTCGTGAAATATTAATATTTTTTACGATAATATAAATATTCACTTACTTTTTTGAATCAATGACAGAAATATGAATATTTTACGTCTCAACAATCGAATAAACAAAGTTATTCCATTATTTAACGATAAATATAATATTTTAATTAATAATGAACTTTTCACGATAAAAAAATATTCTACCAATGTAATTTCTTTGAAAATGAAATTTCTAAATTATTTGATACCTAATCAACCAAATTTAAATGATATCACTTCAAGTAAACAAATATATGACAAGAATAATGAGAATATAAGAGGTAGTTGTGAAAAAACTAATATTCAACAGATAGATATTCATAACAAAACATTCTGGAAGCAACGTTTCGAAAAAGAAACAATGATGTTGATTTTTCAAAATGAAAATTATACAGAATTGAGAAAATATTTGAAGAAAATTGATGCAAAATGTTGCCGATTATTGAATAAATTGTCTAATTCTGAAATTATTAAAGTATTAAATATTCTTATGAGAATCGATGAATCTAACCTAACTAAAACTAAATTTTACAATGATGCAATTATAACATTAAAAATAGCTCTAAAACGTGATCAATTGAACTACCAAGATACTTTTTTGCTGTTATTTTTTGCTAGTTTAAAAAAAAAAGAAGGAGCTCAAGATGTTAAATACATAAAAAAATGTTTACCATCCTTTACTAATTTATCTTTAGTTGACAAAAGTATTTTAGCAGATGCCTTATTCAAGTGTTCAGTTAAATTAAAAAAATTTGAAGAAAGATCAATTGAAGAAGTTTTAGAAAACGAGGCAGAGTTTTTGATAAAAGAAAAACATTTATTTATTCCATTGTGTAAAGTGATAAGACATGTTGGTCCTTCAAAAAATTTTAATGTTGAAAATCTTAATCGTGTTTTGGTAAACTCAACAGAACATTTTGATTTAATGTTTTGTGGACATGTATTAAATTTATATGCAGAAACTAAGTTAAAAGTAGACAATGTTTTATTAAAATTATATACTGATGCTTTTGCAAGTCTAAGTCATAATAATATTTATCGGGTAAAAGATATTAATAATCTAGTTTGGTCAGCTTCAATGCTCAATTATCAATTAAAATATGAAGATCTTAGTAAAATAGGAGAATGTGTTAAAAAAAAATTTTTCATATTTAAAGCAGAACACACAAAGTTACTGAACATCATTATTTCTCTATGGATGCTTCAATATAAATCAAAAGAATTAATTCATAAGTGTTTTAAAGATCGAATCTTCCATCCAATCACTCAAAATTGTAATGATTGGAAATCTAAAGCGAAATTGCAATTGTTAATAAGTTGTATTAAAATAGAAGCACCTGATATCGACGTACCATTAGAATTAGTAGATTCATATAATTTACAAATAAAAGTTGAAAAAAATCTTAAAATAATTTATAAAGAAATACAAAAATTAAGACATGAATTTAATTTAGTTGATTTAAATATCACAAATCCAATTAAAGGAATTCATATACCAAGTATATGTATGAAATATGGTGACAATAAGTATGTTAAGTCATATTTTTAAAAATAAAAATATAATTTATTTAAATTATTTATTTTCATTATTTTGTTGACCACAGGATTGCTTACGTTGACCTATTGGATGAGACTACTTGTTTAAAGAATTCCATTGAGCCTCATGGACTTATGAATTTAAAACTAAGACTGCTAACTAATTCTGGATGCAAATCAATAGTGGTATTTGAAAAATATTATTCAATAACTTTATAATTATTTTAAATACTAAAAAGTTGTTTATTTTACAGATAAAAAATGAATATGGTAATGATAGTAATAAATTGAATGAACATTTTCATAAAGTATTGATGTAAACAAGAAAGATATTTGAAAATAATTTACACTATCCTTTTTTATATTGAAGGGTTTTATGAAATAAAGCATTATCTTATGTTTTTTAATCTAAAATTTAATTAAATTATTAATAAAATGGAATAATTTTCTTTATTCAACATTAAATATAAAGTGAACCATCAGCAGGACCTAGGTATCGCATCGAAATGAGCATAACATCAATCAATGTCCATACACCTAATCCACCAAAGCTAAATAATTTTCCTATGCCTTCTTGCCAATGACCCAAATAAAATCTATAGAGCATAGATATTTAGAGTAGATAATAATTTTGCATTAAAAAAAATTGATTTGTTTACCTGTCGGCACCAAAGCCACCTAGAGTTATACTCAATATGAGTGCAGTAGACCATCGATATCCCCCTGTCCAATTACATCGTAAATTTTTCATGAATTTTCGTCGTCCTAAGCATATTATATCGTTATTGACAGTACAATTTGTCCTACAAAAAAGAATTAGTGATTAAATGTGAATTCTAATCTGGATTATTACATTAATCAATTCTTTAACTGACCTGTAATATTGTAAAGGTGAAGCTACAGAACTGCAAGAATTTTTTAAATGACACTTATGTTCCCAATTATCTGTTTGATAACAATATCTACAGATGTATTGCTTTGTAAACGATCTGTCACCCTATGATTAAAAAAAAGATTTTTAATAATTAAAATACGTTTTATGAATTAACGATAATTTTTACGTACTAAACAATCAATCACATCAGGAGCTGTACAATTAATGGAATATGTTGATCCATAAACACAATTTGGATTTATATCACACTTTAGACAATTTCCTCCCAATTCAGAACATAATTTCCCTACTGAACATGTCCCAAAATTATCATCCTAAAATTAATAACATTTGAACTCCAATTTTCTATAAATTCGAATTGTTATAGAATTTTATACATATTGTTTACCTTTTTATTACTATTTGCAGGTGTTACATTAGTATAAGCAGAACTCAACATCCCTTCTGTAATCAGTATAGTAAATTATTCATTTATTTTGTTCATAAAAAACAAAATATATATATGTATATATATATATATGGTTACCATATCCTGTATTAGCCTCGCGAATTGTATTAGATATCAAAGCAAATATAATAAAAAATACATTTTTCGAATTTATCCTAACGATATTCATTTTGTTGTTTATACAAATGAACAATCACAATTTATTATAATATTTTGTTGTTATTCGTAAACTACACATAAGACGTTAAATGTTGAAAACTATATTAAAACTAAATTATTACATCCAAAAAGTGATTAATTTCACAAAATTATCTGTAAAAATAATTCATGAGAAATACTATTTTTCAAATAATTGATTTGAGACATTTCGTATTACAAACAATAATATTCATTCGGCTTACTCCCACTAGTTTTCAAGAGTGTCACGTTTGTATGTATTATTCACATACATACATATATTTGTGTAAAGGCATGTGTACAATGTATCTTCAATGTCTATTAACATCGTGATCTTATACTTCCTTTTTATCAGCTGACTTCCGGAATCAATGTTTGAAGAAATGTTAGTAACTCATTTATTAGCCTTTTTTCTCGAGACTCAAATAACTTTAGTGACGAAAAATTATTTTTTACGTCAATAACAATAGTCAATTTGAAAATTTTCCCTTTCTAATGATTTTCTAATATGCTCTTAAGTAATAGCTTCTATTTTGCACAGCAGTTACGGTAATTATTATTTAAAATATCATCAATCATTTAGCCGAACTTGGTTAAATTCTTGAGAATTTATTTTTTCATGAACTTGTCTAATATTAAAATTATCAAAGAAAAAAATTTGTTATAAAAAAAAACTTTAAATATTAATGAATAACTATAATTATCATTTAATAATTTCACCAATCATATACATATTTTTATTAGAAATAATTTATCTAATTTGAATTGCTTGGTTGATGTACATGAAGATATAAATAATGACTATGAATGCAACAAGTTTAGATTATTTAGATTGAGATATTCTTTAATTTAATTCAACTCTTTTCAGATTAAAGATAAATATATTGAAGAAACAATAATAAAATGAACTCAAAAGAAAAAAATCATGAAGGACTGAGAGAAGTGGATATTCAAGTCGAGGAAGTTGAATCAGATAATAATCTAGTGACTGATGAAGATAGCAATTGCAAGTCTACAAGAGAGAATGGTATTGCCAGAAAAAATTTAAAATTTTTAAATAATAATTATGTTAAATAAAAAAAAGAAAAATATTATATGGAACCATTTTTTGTAGTATCTAATAACTCACAGTCCTCAAGAATGGATCCTAGTATTACAAATTATGACGAAGTAGGTGCTTCAACACAATCGAAATTTAAGTATAGTGACAGTCACAGTAGTAGTACAAATATTCCTATTAATTCTAATAATTCTAATACTAATATTCAACCATCAAATCATTTGAATACTTGCTTCAATGTTGATACTTCGTTTACCTCAATCACATCAGAAGTTTCATTTAAAACATGTGAGAATGAGTCGCAAGAAGATGCTGATATGATAAATAACGTAGATTATAATTGTCAAATTAATAAATGTCCACCAAAAGTGTCATGTAGTACTCGTACAACTCCCGAAATTGATTTATCGTGGCCTCAGAGTTCATGTGTATCAGAATGTATTTTAAATAATATCGGAGTTAGTATTGGTTCAACTAGCCAAGGCACTTGTAATTTTTTGAGGCCTAATATTAATGGAAATAAAGATGGTTCTGGTCCTAGTGGGTTATCAAAAATATTTAAGGTATAACATATATTTTTTGTCTTATTTACGCTGTTAATAAGTAACAATTAATACTATTTAAAAATTATTACTTTATTTATTTGCAATAAATATAATTTTTCTTTAAGCGTGACCAAAATGAAAGGCGAGATTCTAGTTCAGGAAATGAAGGAGAAGATTTTTCAGATGCAGAAGATTACTGTATATATACATATAAAGGGAATGACCAAGGCAACATTGACGAAAGAGTTCAAGAAAATTCCAGAAATGTAGAAAATTTTGAAGCTGCAGGATTACAATCAAGTGGAAGATCAAGTCCAGAAATGGATTTTCTTGAAATGGATTTTGATCCAGGACCTTCATGTGAACAGGTAATATCATTTTAAATAATTATTTTTCTTAATACATTTTTGTCTTCTTAATACAACTAGTTCTTTTTTAGGATACTGGAGATAGTGATTTAGCTTCTATTACAGAAGATATTCAAAATATTGCTTTAGATAATGTTGAGTCCGATTCGGTATTTTTAAATGACTTAAGTAGTGGAAAAGTAATATCTCGACAATCTGTATCTCTTTCACCTCAACCATCTCACAGTAAATCTAATGTCAATATGGAAATAAAAAGCAAAGACAATGAATCGCCTTTTGGAAGTATGACTACCAATCATAATCAAGCAGCTCAATGTTTGCCTAGTACTAGTACTTCAGCCTGTCAGTTAACTATTATTATTATGCATTTTTTTCATGTGTTAAAGAGATGTTAAAAAAATATTATCATTATTTTAGCAAAACTAGGGAGTCAAAATTATTACAATAATGCTGGAATTCCTTCGAGGGAATCACATGGTTACCATAATACGAGCGGAGATTTAATATCTCCAGGAGATAATAGAGATGTAGATTCTGAACTTTGGGCCGATACTGCTACTGCTGTACCACTTCCTGAAAATTCTGGATTGCAATGGTTGAAAGTTAATCTCAGTTCTACTTTGTGGCATCGAATGATGGCAAAAAAATTAATGCTCCATAAGCAAACAACTTTTAGTCAGAGTGAAGAATCAAACTTAGTAAGAATAAATAAATAGTTGACAAATATTTTTTTTAATAAAAAGTAATAACCAAAAATAAATTGATAATTGTTTATTAATATTTTATTTTAATAAAATAATAATAAGAAAAAATTTCAATTACACTTATTGAAAAATCAATATTTTATTATTTATTTATTATTTTTTTTTTTTTGTTGCAGGAAAATGAATTATCTAATGATAAAATAGACGATCTTCGACCAGTAGAAAGAATTATGCTATGGAGTGAGCAAGAAGCAGCTATGAAACAAGTAACACAGATTGCAACATCTGCGTGTGGTGCCACATCAGCTGTAAATGCTCTTGTTAGTACAAAATTTCATAAATACTAGACAAAATTAAATAAACGAGTATTCAATAGAATGAAATATATAATTGTATTAATTTCAGCTGGCCCTGGATGTGCCATTTTCTCCAGAAGTATTAGTCAAAAGTGTTGCAACGCGACTTAGAGAACCAGGGACTCCATTACCAAGGTATCTAGTAAGTCGATCGCAAGCTGGAGCAACTCATAAAGATATCATTCGAGGGTTATCTTTAGCAACTAATGGCGCAGTTATATCAAAGTTTTTTGCTTTTTATCCTGAACGAGCGATATCTCTCTCACATTGGCTTTATTATTGGATATCTAGAGGTGCTTTTTTTTTATAATAATCATCTTTATCAATAGTATAGTATTCTCTCTTCTTTTAGTACTATTTTTTAACTTATTAGTATTGTTTATTATTTTTCATACAGGTGCAGCACCTATAGCCACTTTAAATCTTCAAAATTGCGGCAAAGGATGTAAAATTCCTGATGCTTGGCATCATCAAATGATTTTTGGAGTAAGTCAAGCAGGAATTTATTTAACAAATCCTTTAGAGTGCCTTCCTGAGCAGGTAAACAATTTATTTAATTACAATTCTTAAATAAATTTTATTTTTATATTCTTAGAAATAATTAATTATTTTTATATTGATCATATTCAGCTTGTTTGGCATCAATTAGTGAGTCCAAGTGTTTTATTGATACGTCGTGCGGATGTATTAGCTCATTGGAATCCTACTACCGACTTGACTGTATTAATGAGAATGGATCATCGTTGGCGTAAACTTAATGTACTTGGTAATGTTTATTTTTTTTTTATTTTAATAAGTAAATCCATCTATGAAACGTTTTTGATGTAATCACTAATTTATTCATTTAGGGCAAGTAGTAAACATGATTCGTGAATCTTCAGAGCACAATCGTCAACCAGTAAAAGGATCTGTAAATGCTACTCATATCCGAATTCCTGCATCTTATCAAGCAGGAATTATATTAGTAATGAGATCTGATGCACCAGCAGCTGAAGAGTTGTTGAACACCGAGCAACTACCATTACTCTAGTCTGATTAATCAATATATCAACATTAAAATTTAAAAAAAACTAATATAGTTAAGAAATAACATGTATATGAATAATGATAAAAGTAATTTTCAAAATGGGCTGTAAGTAATATAATTCTAAAGATTAAAAGTAGTAATATAAATCTTAAGCCATAAAAAATGAAGCAGACACGCACAGAGAATGTTAATTTTGCAGTTAAGTAGTAATAATGCGATTCAATCAACGAATACATTTTGTGTTTTGAGAATAATTAATAATAATTATATATAGACATTAAAATGATTTATCAATACGGAGTAACTCGGTTTTATATAAGCCTAAAAAAATAGTTTCTTAATTATTCATAACTACATTTAATATCTGTCAATGAAGTCAAGTTATTGAAAGAAAATTAAAAATTTTATTCCGCTATAATACCCATAATAACAGAAAGTTCAGATATTAGAAAATTCTGTTTTTTACTGTAAAATTCAATTATTATGTATTTTTTCATTTTTATGAAAATTAATAAACTAATCATCTATGTTAAAAAGAATTTTAAGATTATTGAAACTATAAGGTAATATTAAATAAAATTTAAAGACTTCTAAAATAACCAATTACTGAAAAATTACCTATATTTACATATAATAATGGAAAAAAAAGCAAACAAACGAAAACATTATTAAATTTGAAAAAAATATATGTATATTGTCATACTTTCAATATCAAGTACTTTTTAATAATTAGAGTGCATACAACTGAATCATAGTTATTTATGGTTGATAATTTGTAGTTTACTCTATGTTTTATTATACAAAAAAGTGGACAATTCAAATAATTTTTTTATCGTGTACATATAATAAATTTTTCCATTTAAAATGATATTTTACATATCTTTGATGAATCTTAGGACATACTGTAATGGAATAATATTTTAATTATTATTGTTGACCTGTGTTTACATATTTCAAAATTTTGAAATAAATATGGTGAAACTTAATATACCTTTCTATGAGGGATGCCCTCATAGTTGATGCTATGGCAGCGGGAGTAGCTTCATTAAGTTTGAACACACTCTCAATAACTGATATCTCTGTTCCAGTTGTGTCCATGCCACAAAAACTGGCCCAATCATTAACTACTAATCCTGCGGCTATTACATCACTACCTCTATTGACAGTCCCAGCCTATAAGTTAATAAAAAATATTTTTATGTACTTATCAATTATACTAAAATAAATGTAAGAATATAATTACCACTAAAGGTACTTGTAAAAGTGATGACAATTCATCCTGTTCTATTACAGAAGTTTTAGGATGAATTAAGCCACCTTGATTCGATAAAACTGAGTAAGATCCAACTAAAACATTACTGGCTACAGTTTGTCTGAATACCTCTACATTTAAAGTGTCTGCTAAAATTTCTTCTGTTTCCTGAAATTTATATTATTTATTATGTTATAATTTATACTATATTTGGACAGAGCACAATATGAAAAATATATAATTTTTACTTTATCAAGGTCCGGATGGGTAAGAGCTACATAATCATTACAAGCAATAACATTTCCAAGAGCAGAAAGTCTTTCTTCTACTCTTTGTACTTTAACAGAATCAGGAAGAGAATTTCTTATATGCTGTAACTCATTATCTGTCGTTGTGTTTGGTACTAAAAGTCCATGTCTATTTCCTAAATAATCATTGATAATTATTAGTACAAAGAATTAGAGATTATTCTATTAAATTGGAATAAAAAATATTTAAAAAATATATTTGACATACCTACAGTTAATCGTCCAAGAATTCTACATCCTGCAATAGATGCATGAATCACAGGAATAGTTTCTCCCAATTCAGCTTCAAAGACACTGTAGAAGTGTAAAGAAATAAGTAATTATTAGATTTATGAATATTCAAATAAATGTAAAACTGTATAAACATGATATGAAAATATGTAATACCTGTAAAAATTTTCAGAACCGCCAATTGCCACCAAACAATATGAATTAGTCAACTTTGAAAACACGCCGATTTCATTACTGTTTTCAAATTGAACTCGAACTGCCATTTTTTCAAGTGAATAAGATCTGTATAGACGAGAAAATAAAGAAATTTTTAATTGATTGATTATTGTTGAATCCTTGTTGAAAGTAAAAGCTAAAATTTTTCCCAATATATCCGTAAAAACTAATCACTGCAGAATGTCTCGGTTTCTCTGTTATAAATTACACAAAATCTCGACACGAGGTTACAATTTTTTACGATATAGGTATTGCAAAATACTATGTAATTTACACAAGAAGCGCCACCAATTGAAGTTTTTTTGAAATAGCTATTGCTAATAATATTTCTTTAACTACTATCGATAAAAAAGTTTACAAACTTATGAATAATTTATTAATAATGCATATGAACTAAAATAATATAACTTTTTACAAATAGTCAGAATCTTAAATATAGATGTCAAATAGAAAATTAATCAATTTATTTGGATGATATAGTAGATGGACTAGATAAATGTTTTCCTGAAGAACTGCTCCGTTTGTCTGATTTAGATTTTTTTGATATGTCTTTATATCTTTTATCAATTATATTAATATTAGGTACAATTTTTGGAGCAGACGATGATGAGGATGTCTCACTATTAGAAGAACTTTTGTACTTGTCTGAATGTTTTAAATCTAAAACATAGATTAAAAATGATCTAGTTAATAAAGAAAAAAAAATAAATGGTAGAATAGTAAAAAATTACGGAGTATATTTACTTGTACTTTTTTTTGAGTCTTTTTTACTTTCTGATGAAGGTTTTGGCGAACCTTTTTCTTTAGGTGGCTAAAATAGTAACATAAATAATTAATTTTTATTATTATTTATGTATTAATTAGATGATACATTCCATAACTTTTATTCAAACCTGATATATTTTTATGCAGTTTGAACAATACCAAATATGTTTTGGAATATCAATCTGAGAATCCTGGATTGAAGGACTATGGCATTCTTGGTGATATAGAGCATGACAATCAGCACATTCAACAAGCCTATTTCTCGCCCCAACATCCATACCCTTACAAACTACACATGTAAGATCATCTTCCAATATTTCAGCTAATGGGTCATCACTTTGTAATAAATCTGGTGGTGTATCTCGAGGAGCTATTTCTTCAACAGAATCACTCTTGCTGAATTTGCTAGAGTGTTTTGATGATGAACTAGAGCTTTTACTTTTCTTGCTACTGCAGCTACTGTGATCACTCAAAACAGGTTCTTCAATGGTATACTAAAATTAAATTATATTATTAAAATATTACACAAAATAAAAATAATCCAACTAATTATACTTTATTGAGATTCGCTATTTCCTTACCTTCTTATGTAAAACGTTGCACAACATTTTGGACAGACCATATTTTTGTTTAATAGCTTCATCTAAAAGTGTTCTTAATTGATCCATTGAATCTTTATTGCTTGAATGAAGGAGTCTGAGTCCTTGTACGAATTGAGGATCTAACTCAAATTGAGTCATATTTATTTTAAATAATGAACTTGATAGAGTTTAAATTTTGAACACTCCGTGGCAAATTTATAGGTTATGTTGAATTGTAATGAACGCAACAAATAGGATGGTTTAAAAATTGCTTATTGACAATCAAGCTTTGTTCAAATATTTCTAGTATATATTTACTCTACTCTTGATAATGCTGAGTTATTATTAGAATTAAATAATTATATTTCTAATGTATATATATATATATATATATATATATATTACATAATTATATCAATTAAATATTTCAATAATTATATTAAAGAAATTGACTTTGTTTTTATAGCATTGGTTTTAAGATATAAATACGTTCGTCGATAATCAGAATGCATCTGACAACATTCAAAAGATATAATCAGTGTTAAGAACGGAGCTAGTGTCATTGGAATATATTTATAAGTATCTTAAAATGAAAAGAAAAAAAAATTGATATAAGAACAACCCAATGGCGGTACATATATGTAGTAAATGTAGCTATGGATATGCTTTCATTATAAACAGAAAATTGTAAGATTTAAGAATTTGCATATTTTTGTAATTAATTTTTTCCTTATATTTTATTTATAATCAACTTAAAAAAAAATAGGCAAAAATTAAAAAATTAGATGCCAAGTGTTTGCGTTTAATTTATATAATGATCATTATGAGTATTTATATCTTATGTACACTCGCAAAATAAACTCAAGTATATTATTGAGTGAAAAATAGGATAACTGGGAGTTGGGAGAATAATTGGAGTGCACTGCAAATATACAACGATATGTTTGATTCCGAGAAAGGAATTTGACGAATAAAAAGAGGGAGTAAGGAGAGTGTGATACAAATTTGACCAATGAGAGACAAAAATAATAAGCTTGGAAGCAATTGGATTTAGGAAGCAGTCACAGGTACATAGTTGTACCATACCAATCTACTACCACTATAGTTATTTCATTTCTTTCTCTGCCTTGTATCTCAGTCGGTTATTTCTATACTCATGATAATTCTGTCTCTCTTACTCTTAACATGGTTGCCAAGGTGTATGCATCTTTATCCATCGATGCATTAAAACACGAGCGCCCAACTTTCGACTGGTAGTTGGCAGCCGTGCGTAAAAGAAATAAATAATCAAAGTGACCATGAAGTGACAAATAAAGTTGGAAGAACAATGCTTGTGAGTGATAGTAAAATTTAAGTGTAGCGTGCTCTTCCATAGATATACGCGTATGTTTTTAACGCTAAAAGGATAAGTGAAAAACGTGGTCGACCAAGACGCGCGAGATCATAAGATCGCAAACAAGAAGTTGAGTGCAAGCAAGTGTAAGAAGGCCCCGCCGCGCGCTATGCCCTCACATTGATGCCGAGGGTGACATTTCAACTATTTATTCATCTCATTTTGTGCCAGTTTCAAGTGTGTTTCCGTACTTTTTCCTGGAACAAATCTCACTTGTTTTACTCCTTTGCATTCCACGGCTTATTCATTTGCCTCCAACAACCTTACTCGTGCCAGTCGGTTAAATGCACCAACACGCACGACAACTCTATCTACAGATTCACGCTGGTAAAGAAAAAATCCATGGAAATCTCCAGCAGCAAAATATCCAAGTAACCTGGATAGATCATTAAGTCATTTATTTTACTCATTCTTTTACTCCAAAACTACTCAAGTACCTCAAACATCCATTGATAACCTCAACAACGTACAGAAACGCACAATTGAACAGTTTCCTAGGTGATATCATCTTGTAAATCATGATTCTCATGGTTCTTTTTACTTTAAGAGTCTGACAGTGTTAAGCTTAATAGCTAGTTAACATGAAAACAGAAAAGAAACCAAACGAACCAAGTTGTATTTCAAGTACTGTCGTCAAGGAGGAACCTGACGGCGACACAGTTAAAATTAAAGAAGAAACATCAGGTGGTAATCATGAAGATACACCCGGAGATGATACAAATGAGTGTCCTAGAGATCCAACTCTTGATCCTAGTAATGGAGAAACCAATATGCCAACTGATACCCAGAATGGGACTGGCAATCCGGCTATGTTAGGGTTGGTCAAGCAAGAGAATGATCACAACAATCCCAATGATGATATCTCTAGCGGTAAATATTTATTATTATTTTCGTTGATAAAATCTTTGAGGTAATTAATAAATAATTTTAATATTTTATAGATGGAATCCAACCTTTGGTCAGCAATGTGCTTGGAAAACAAATGGGTGGTGGAACTGGAGGAGAAGCTCAATATATGCAACAACAAAGCCAAATATTTGTATTTTCCACAACATTAGCAAATAAAGGTGCTGATGCCGTACTACAAGGACAATTTCCATCAATTATTGCCTATCATTGCGCTCAGCCAGGAACTAAAAAATATTTAGAGGTTCATTTTTATATTTAAATATTCAAGAATGTCATTTCAATATATTATGGTAATAATTATGATAATATATTATATAAATTTTATAGAAACATCCAAATAAAGTGAATCAATTTCGACAAAATCCTGCTCAATGGCTAAATAATCTTGCTATGATGAAACAAAAAAATCATCAGCCAACACCAGGCAGTGGATTTACAGCAGAACAGCCCCCTGATTTACCAGTACTTGATCCAAATGCTCCAGCATTTTGGAATGAACAGTCCAATCTCAGAAGTCTTAATGGTAATAACTCATTGGGTAATCCTGAGACTTCTCTAGATGATACAAATATAGACGTGCCTTGCCTTGTTCCAAATTCTCCAGGAAATCCGGGTAATTTTTAGTTTCTTTTTCCTATTTTTTAATAAAATAATTATAATAATACGAATATCTATTAATTGTAATTAAAATTACAGCGAATAATCAAAATCCTGCAAATACCACGATAGGTCCAAGTCCTAATTTACTCGGAGGAACAACGAGTCCAGGGCCGGGTGGGCTTCAACCATCTCTTCAAGGTGTCAAAGTCCCTGATGAAAATCTAACACCACAACAAAGGCAACATAGAGAATTGCAACTTGCAACAATAAGAAAAATGCACATGATGTTATTTCCAGAACATAAAGATGATCCTAGTAGTGCATTAGATTCGACGCAAAGTACTCCAGTACCGGCTGGTGTTCCTGGAAATCTTCCACCTGTTAGTACCTCTGGTAGCCAGTGTTCAAGTAATATGGATTGGCATAAATTACAGCATCAATTTCTTGATGGAAAAAATAAGGTAAGTATTAATTTTTCATGTTCTTAAATACCTCATTTAACAGTTTTTTTTATTCAAGTATATTTCTAGTTAAGTTACTAAAAGAATTTTCAGTTGATGAAATTTATTTCATTGTTTTATCTAAATTTCAAAAATAAACATGATAATGATAATAATAATAATAATAATAATATATATAATTACACGTAATTTCATGCCAACATATGTTCAATTTTTTTAAGTATCGTATTAAATATAAACAATAATAAAAAATAAAAGATATGTAACAAAATTAAGTGGAGAAATTAATTTTAATTGAGTCTTTTACAGTCAAGATAGTGATCAGTAATTATTATTTTTTTTCAGGGAGGAGCTGGTAGTCCTGGTTCAGTTTCACTTCGTGGGTCTGGTATGATTGGAGGTTTACCTCGTAGTCAAGGACCTCCACCGCCATATCACCAGACAACACGATCAGCTAGTGTACCAATTGCCACACAAAGTCCAAATCCTTCCTCACCGAATAATCCAACGAGTAATTTGTCGCTGCCATCACCTAGAGCTAATTCTGCATTAAATTCTCCGGCTGATTGTAATAGACAATTTCAATTAAATTCTCAACGAGCTGGACATTTACCGGGGCAGAGCCCGACTAGTCAGGACTCTCCAAACGCTGGATCGACATCGGCAACTTCCACTACGAGGTTGAATCATAGTAATCCAGGTACTCCAGTTTCACATTCACATCTAGCATCATTGAGTCCAAGTAATACAACACCTCAAAAAGAACCATCACTCGATTTTCCATCTAATCAACCACCCAATGGTGAGTTTCCAATTTTATTCTCCATTATTTACTAAATTTCCTCAAGGGCGTCTGTAGTATTTGATATTTATTCTATTTAATCACCAACAGTACTTTTAAGAAGTTAATGATGATTTAAAATTGAATAAGTTTTTTTTTTTTTTCAATTAGTTTTATAATTATTTAGAGTTATTTTAGAATTTTAAATTAATATAACATATTTAAAACTGATTTAATTTATTTTTCTGTATTACATTAAATAAAAAGTTATAGACACATGAGGGAATTTAATATAGTTAATAAATAAATATAGTAATAAATAGTTTAGATTGTTATTTGTTACAACATTTACTTTATTAAATAGTTGATGGAATGTTCTGCCGGACGCTGCAAACTCTAGCTCAACAAAAACAACAGCTGGGAGGAACAGTAAATGCCGCAGGAGTAAAAGAAGCTAATTTAATGCCAGTTCCAAGTCCGCAACAAATTCAATATCTTAATACATTTGAAGGACAAGAATTAACGATTCAAAAACAGCCTAATACTAGTCTCAAAGACGGTAGTTTACAGAATAACAATAGTGTAACAACCAACACCGAGATATCTGGAAGAATGATGTCGAGCAATATAGACACTAGTAATCAATATCCAGCAAGATCTGAAGGATCAAGTCCATCCATAGAGAGTATGAATCGAGGTTTTGGTGCTTCCTTACATAGTCCTCATACGCCTCACACACCTCATACACCAGGTAATGGGGCACCTCAAACTCCAGTTGATGTGAAACCAAGTAATAAGACTTCCACAAGCGCACAAAGTAGTCCTGTACCATTGAATCCATTAACAGATAGTATGGGACCACCTCGAACAGTACCAGCATCTCCTAATACAAAACCTGAAACATCTCCACCTTCTTCCAAGGATTTAGCGCAACCGCCACCATCACAATCTCAACAGCCACAACAGTCTCAAGTTCAATCTCAACAACAGTTGCCACCTCAACAGCAACAACTACAGCCACAACAACCACCTCCAACTCAACCACAACAACAGCCATCTGTGTTAAATCAGAACAATTCTGCAGCTAATAACGTAGTAACACCAATGAGTGGTCCTATGAACGCATTTCCATGCAGTAGATCGACAGTTAACGTCAGTCAGCCATCAGATAATGTACCTTTAAATCCAAACAATTTAGTAGGAGGAAGACTAGGAAGTATGGGTTCAATGAACGCTAGTCATTTTGATCCAATTACTTCTCTAGCACAAATGAGCCAACAATTAACAAATACAGCAGCGAGTAATGCTCTTGGAAATGATGGCCCAATGCATCAAGGAAATCCAGGAATGATGCCTTTTAATAATCCTCATGGAATGCATATGATGCAGATGGGTCCAAATGAGATGAATGGTGGTTGTCATTTGGGAGGTGGTGTAAATGAGCCTAATGATGTAGGAGGAATGTGTATGGGTCTCGGAGGGCCGCCATCAAGTTATAGTCCCACTACTTCTCATACTGGTAGTCCTGTTGGACCAAATAAAATTGGCCATTCTATGATGGGACATGGAATGATGGGTGGGCATAATGGGCCTCCAGGTGGTTATCCTGGTAATGATCAACATGTACCACCACCTAGATTGATGGGTCAACATATAACAGGTCCCAGTCCTTATAATGGAGCTAATATTCAAGTTAAACCTAGTGCTCCTAACACAATACAGTACTTACCAGCAAGGCCGAATGTTGGTCATGCACCTCGAGGCCCACCAAGTCTTGAGTTTCTTCAACGTTTTACAAATCCACTTACTAATTTAGACTCAAAAATGCAATCACCTTCAGTAAATCTTCAGTACTTCCCAAATGGATGTATGCCAAATAACATGGGAGGTCCTCATTCAGGAATGTCAGGAAATATGGGTAGCGCGGGTCTTCCTGGAATGGGTAGCGGAGGTCCTAGAATGGATGGTCAATCGATGAATGCTGGTATTCATCCGTCGATGAGGCCGTCTGTGGGGAATATGCGTCCACAACCAAACATAATGCGTATGCAACATATGGTTGGTGGTGGTGTCTTCCCTGGAAGTCCTATGGATCCTGACAAAGTCTTCCCACCAGATATGGTACCACCTTCTCAGGTGCCAAATCAACAGAATCCTGGAATGTATGTTCCTGGTAGTAAAGCCAGTCCAATGGGTCTTGGTCCACCACCAGATGCATCTCAACCACTTCCACCAAGTATGGGTGGTGCTACTGGAAACTTTAAAAATAGTCCTTTTGTTGGAGGAGGACCTATGGCTGATCCCAATTACGCTCAGCAATTCCACAACTTTCAGCAGCAACTCTACGCCACGGGTACAAGAGGTAGTGGTCCACCTCATCCTAATCTTCATCCACCGCCTAATTCACACTCACATCAACAGTTTTTTATGCCTAAGTAAACATATATTGAGTGAATGTTGTATAAAAATAATGTTTTTTTAATTACTGATCCGTCAGAACTGAAAACATGGCCCAGATGGGTGGACGTGACGGTGATTAATAATCCACAAATTATCTGTTTCAATTTCTTGCCCACCACTTTCGCAAGGCTCTACTACGAAATATTGTTCCGTGCAATATATAATAAATAATGAATTTTCCATGTCGAAAATTTCGGCTTTCTGTAAATTCTTTGCGTCATTATTCCGTGCTTGTTAATGACTCATCACGGTGACGTTGTAAATATTTGTGTAAAATCTGGCTTTTCTGTCGTAAATATAGTAACATTATTATTTGTATCGCTCGGAATGTTCATATGTGAGAGATTTATTGCGAACAGTGGTATGACACAATGTCATAAATATGTTAATAAAAAGGAAAAAGTTTTTATGTTGTCTCTTTAATAACAATAATTACATTTATAAAAAATAAAATTAAAAATTCAAACAAGAGTCCATCAAGCCCCAAAAGAAAAAATTTTAAAAATGTATTAAAGATAAAAAATTAGATAAAATAAAGAAAGTACATACTCTTTAATATTACATAAAACAAAACAAAAAAGTGACAAAAGTGGGGCAATGAAAGAAGCTCAAATTCGTTATTGTATATATACGCGATATATATAAATATCCCATCCATTAAACATAACTTCGATAGCATCCCTTTTTCTCCTTTCCCTTTATAAAATTTTTCGTGACCAACTCTGTGCATAATCATGACCTCATATAGCACATAATTACATAAAAATAATTATAATAATCATAATAATATTGATAATAATAGAATAATAATAAGAATAATATTATTAATAATAATTGACTAATTATGTTGTTGATGAATGATTTTTATTATAAATGAAATAAAGATATTTACAAGAAGTCAGTGTATGGAACCGTTCCAGCAGATGTTATTGATTGTAGTAAATGTAGAAATAAACCTAATCGAATCATTGATCCTACTTCAAACTCAGTAATATATTACAGTAAACAAATAATATTCAATATTTAATCAATCAAAAATAATACAAAAAATGATTAAAAAATATTTTTTTTCACGTATTTTTGTTCTGTATAGTCATATAATAACTTGTGTGAAAGTGCATTAATCATATTTTTATATAATTTTCTTTCTCTTTGAGAAAAATACTTGATAACATAAAACTTTTTAAATTTTTCTACTTTCGTTTTTTAAATCTGATCTAAACAATTTAGAATTTGGTTATAAATTATCTTTTCTACTAATTAATATTAAAGGTGAAAAGCACATTGCCATTATTTGTACACCAAAAATGTCAATTAAACTTTTTTTTTTTAAATATTTCAAAATTATTATTTTTTTTTTTCAATTTTGCATAACAGTATCACATAAATAATGGCAAAATGAACTTCTAAAATATGTAGTATTTAACTTATTTTAATACTTTGTTCATCTACAGTTTACAGACAATGGTCGAAAGATCAAATGTTCTTATTTTTGGCAATTAAATATATATAATTATTGAAAATTTCATTTTTTTTTTCTAATAGATGTAATAAGTATCAAGCTGGATGATTTTTCACACATCATTATCACGAATTTGAATGTAGGTAATTTTTGCGTTTTATTTCACCTGGAATAATATGTTTTTATTATTACTTTAAATAAAAATGATATAAATTACTTTTTAAATGTTGTAATAATAAAATAAAAATTTGCATTGAAGATTAAAATTTTTTTATATAAAATAAAATTTTAAAAAATTTATATATAAGTTAATAAGAGATAAATAATAATTTACCTCTTTTTTTCTGGAACAAAATCATCCCATTCACTCAAGTCATACTTTGATAGATCACCATCTTCATCATCGTCATCGTCTTCTTCATCTTCTTCTCCATCATTATCACACTAAATTGAATAACAAAATTTAATGAAACATATTTATTCATTAAAATTTTTAAAGATATTAATTATACAATGCTTACATCGTTTTTTAATTCATCCGGATCTATATCTGGATCTTCAGCCGGGGCAATTTTATTATTGGCATTTTTTGAATTATTTCTGGTAGGACTGTTATACCTGGAATCTTTAGAGTCATCATCAGAGCGATCGATTTTTCGTTTTTTTTTACGTCTTCCAAATTCATCATATTCATCATCATCATCATCTCGTCGTTCTTTATATTCTACAACTCCTCTGTCGTTATAACCACCTCCATATCCAGTTCTTTCTTCAACTTCTCCAAATTTAGGAGCATTGCACATGTTGCATTGCTGTCGTCTTGCCCAATTAACATTTCCACACTTGCTACATTGCCAATCGTCAGCGCTGCATTAATACAACCAGTTAATTCATGAACAAAATTAAGTGCTGTTAAATCTAAGATCGTTTTAATATTTAAAATTATATTTTTCAAGTATGTATTATTAATGTACCTGGACTTATTGTTCACAAACGCTTTTTTTCTATTATTATATTAAGTAGAATTCGGAATTTTTTTTTGAAATATTACTTATTTGATGAAACCATTGATAAAATGAGTTGAAAAATTCATAGATTTAAACATTTTATAATAAATCAGTCATGATAAATTTATTTTATCAATTTGGATAATTCTATTTTAGTTTCAATTCTTAAATTGAATGAAACAAACAATTACCTAAATAATCCACGACTTTTCTCAGCAGCCACTTTGCCTATTTCTTGACCAAGCTTTTTCTTCTTCGAATATTCGGCTCTATCTAAGTAAAAATAACGTAATATGATTGATATGAGTGTAGATCATATGTTTGATACATGAAATGCATCAATATACCCTTTCCACAACGATTGCAGGAGTTTCGCCTTGCAAAGTTGATATTACCACACCTGCGAGTGAATAATCAATTATGTATAATTTATAATATATAATAGTTTAATATTTTTATAAATAAAAAATCGTCAAATAATTGTTTTACGTACTGAGAATCGGGGCATACCCAATCGCCATCATTAATGCCCCTTTGATTATCTTCATCAGTTTTAACACCATCCATTGTTAAATCTCCAGCCTGCTACTGAAATCACGATTAAATCGTGATACTTTTCTCAATTAATTATGACTTCAATTAGTCTAATTGTAAAAGAAAAATGTGCAAAAAAATAACATCTAATCAACAGATGTTTTAAAATATTTCACATAAAAATCTAGAAAAATTTTCTAGGAATACTTTAAACTATATTAAAGTTTATAATAATAAAAAAATCTTCTCATTCATATGATATACAAAATTTGGCAGATGCTGAATAAAATAATGTAGCATTAGATATTCTGTATCGACCAATTGTTCTGCTCAAATCATAATAATGACACAAAATTTATGAGTGAAAATGTAAAAAAATAACTTCATCACAGCTGAGCTAAGTGTAACTTATCAAATAATTAAATTGTCTAATTAAAGGTTGCAATTAATTATTTACGATCTAATTCTGTTATGAATAAACTTTTTCCACTCTATTCATTTGAGATCTTGCCATTTAGCACTGTAGACACCTAGTGAATATTAATGAAAAACAGACACTGAAATATGGCAGCACTGATGGCTATGTATTTTTCTTCAATTTAAATACTTTTGAAAAGGCAAAATAAAATACTGTTTTTATGATATAACGATATTTTCATCATAATTAATTTAAATTATTACTTATAAATAAATACATTAATTTATTCTATTTATTTGAGATGATAGAAAAACAACGATCTACCCTGTTTTATTTACTATGCATTGTATTAACATGTAAAGTTGTTATTAATAATCAATGAGATAATAAGCTTATTTAGATAATAATTCGTATATATAAAATTGAGTTAAATTGGTATTTTTTAATGTTGATTATAATTTATTGATAAAAAAAATGTTTTGTAATTTTTATCAACATTCAACAATAACGTTGTTAAAGACGATTACTGTTATATCAACATGATATACTTCAGTTCACCAATTAGCCGGAAGCGGCTGGAAATGACAGAAAGCATAGTTTTTTTTTCGTTAAACGAAGCAAAGGAACAAGCATAGCATAGTATGTTGTTATACATAAAAACCACTATGCTGTATGATGCTAGTATTAGCTTGTACTTTATATGTTTTCCGTTGCATTGCTGTAATAAATGGAAGTTCAAAGTGAAATAATAAAATGTGGTTTATTAGTTGATTTCAATAACTTCAGGAATTGTATATAATTTTTTAAGTGTATTCTTAAAAGTGGTAAATAGATAATTTCATAAAAAATTATTTTATTACATAAAATAATAATATTCGAACCTTAACGTTGATGACACTATGTAGAATAATTCTATCTCTTAAATTTACTATGTAGCCCAAAAATACCCTGAATTATTTGTATTAATATCTTTGTATTGTGATAATGATAATTATAATTTAAAATTTAAAAAAAAAATTAATTAATTAATAAAAAAAATTTTTTTTTTTTTTTTTTGTAATAGTGAGATGCAAAATATTTCTATAATTTGGCACACATGGCAGCTAATAATTACCAAAAACCTGAAGATACACATACAAAAAGTGAATTTGAAATAGAAGCGCTAAACGAAAAACTGATAGAATTATTAAAAACTCCGGTACAATTGAAACTATCTGAAACTCAAAGAACACAACTATCTCCAAAAAAATTATTATGCAAAAATAATCATGAAAGTTCACCAGAAGCTCACTGCTGTAATTCATCACCATCATTTTTCCATAATAAATACGATTACACATTATTTCATCATGGAAGTCCAGCCAATCCAAAATCTTTTCAACATTATTTATTACCCATTGGAGTATTCTGGGATATTGAAAATTGTAAAGTTCCTCGAGGAAAATCAGCAGCCGCCGTAGCTCAAGTTATAAGAGATAAATTTTTTACTGGATATCGAGAAGCAGAGTTTATAGTTGTTTGTGATGTTTATAAGGAAAGTAAGCAAGTAATTCAAGAATTAAATGATGCTCAAGTAAGATCAATAATTGAATTTATAAATAGTAAATAATAAAAATTTCTATTTTCTCATATCTGAAAAATACATGATAATTTTTTTATAACTCCATTAAATTATCTTTATTTATTATTATTTTAGGTTAATTTAATTCACGTTGCAGCAACATATAAAAATGCTGCTGATGAAAAATTAAAACAATCTATTAGAAGATTTGCTGATATCCATGGAAGTCCAGCAGCTATAATTTTAATATCAAGTGATATCAATTTTGCTGCTGATTTAAGTGATTTACGGCACAGGAAAAAAATGCATGTGATACTTTTACACAATGAAAATTCTTCAGAAGCCCTTATACTATGTGCAAATGAACATTATAATTTTATGGAACTAATGGAGCTACTGCCAGTTAGAACTCCTGCTAAGGTACATTTACATGATCCTAAAATCAATCGAACACATCTATCAATAGCAAAAAAAAAAATTTCAATTTAACAAATGATAACTAAATTTATTTATTTTTATAATATGATAATTTCAGGCACCGGAAACTTATGATCTCTTAGTCAGTAATCTCCCTAAAGATAAAGGATTGACATCAATAAAACGTAGGTTAAAACGATTATCAGATAATTGTGGTGGACGGGTTATAGGAATAAATTCAAATGCTGCTGTTATACGATTCAGTTTACAAGAATCTGCTGATAGGTAAGTTTTGATACTCTAACATTCTAATATCTCTAAATTATTTGAATTTACCGCGTTTATATAAATTTCCGTACAATTAAAATTGCCGTTCATCTTCCCTTTATTTTTCTCCTAAAATTTTTCATTTTATTTGAATGTTACTTTTAATCCTAACTAATCAAAATAGGGAGAGGGGATATGGGAAATATATAAACAGGTTTGCATTCAAATTTTCATTAGCAATGTAACGGCTTTCACTCATTTAGTATCATTAATAATCTTTATAAATTATTTTATTTAATTATTATCGTTAATTACACTAAGTTATATATACGTATAGATTTTTGTTATCTTAAGTTTTCGACGTACTATATAAATATCGTTGTCGTACAATAGCTACGATTGTTATTTTGTTATAAATAATTTATTGAGTAATTGTTAAAAATTTTTTGTACTTATTTACTCAATTTTTTTATTTCATCATTCATCGGTGAGTTTATTTTTTGATGAGAAATTATTTAACGTAATGATTAAATTAATATAATAACAATTTAGTTAGTTAAAGTGATACAGATGGCAAAAAAATGTGTTTACATAATCGAAAAATAAGATTTGAAGTTTGAATAATGATTAATTTATGTAATGTTAATTGGTGAAAAATAATATTTAGTCATTATAAATATAAATTATTATTATTAAAATTATTAAAATTATTTTTTAGAGCCCGAAAACGAATGAATGGAGAGCTCGTATTTGATACAAAAATTACAGTGAAATCATTAAGAGAAAAAAATAATCGAAAAACTAAAGGTAAGTTTTGAAATCACATGCTTTCTATCTATAATTTTAGTTATTCTGTATATTATATTATTATTGCCTTTACGAGTACGATAACTTATTGAAGTTTGTAGTCTGTTTGTTTGGTGATTCAAAACAATTCTGTGTTATGAATATCTTCAAATGTTACTATTTCCATCTTTGTTGTGATTGTTGACAGAAAATAGTTTAATAGAGTCGACAAGTGAGAACGGAGTTTCTGGAGCAGCAGTAAGTTCGCCTGTGCCAATGTATAATTCTAATTCTGGAATCAGTGGTGTACGCAGCCTTCCTAGTACACCTCATTATCATTCTTCTTCACCGGTTGTTGGCAGTTTCTCTAGCTGGAATGGAGTTCATTGTCCTCCACATCCAGGGTACGTTAATTAATTGATTATTCTTAATTATATATTTTTAATATTTTTGAATGACGAGAAGCCGAATATGAGTTCTTGAGTCTCAAGTAGATTGAAAAATCCTTGATGATTCGAACTATGAACCTTTTTGATCTTATCTGACAAAAAAAATTATTTTATAATTTTAATTGTACTTTATATATATTATATATATACATTAAAAAAAAATTTGTCATTTTGCTTAGAATTATGCCACCAGCACCAGTGTTTATGGGCCGACCTTATAACAGCAACGGAGAAATGATGTATAACCGACCCTATCCAGAAATGTCTCGTGTTCCATCTCCAGTTATCTGGCCTTCTTCAACATCACATCAATTTGGACGCTGTTGGGAAGAACCTTACAAGTCAGATAGGCCTAAAAATTATGGAAAATGGATACAAATAAATTCCAATCGTGATGGGTCTTCGAATGGCAATCATACACCTGAAGGAATGCGGCGTATTCGTGGAACTCATGGGTCACTGAACCCTTCTCAAGATTGGAACAATATTTCTCGACCAAACTATTGTCCAATGCCGATGTCAATAAATTACAGTGGTGGTAATTTTTCTCAAGGAAATTGTACAAAACGTGTTAGTCTTTCATCAATGTATCTTCAAGGCCGTGATGGAAATCAACGCAGTACACAAAATCAGTATATACCAGGACGTAACACACGTACACCATCACCATATTCTAATTCTTCAATGCATTCTAATATGCCTCAACCTACTTGTACATCGCCTTATCAAAGTTCAGTAATTGACGAAGATTCTGAGAAATTCTTTAATCCAATTAACATTCGTTGTCCTACAAATTTCAATAGTAATAGTAATAATAGTCTAGGCGTACCTGTAGAACTTCAAGTGACTAATTTAGATCAAAATTTGGATCCTAAAGAAATGCGACGTATCCTCTATGCTATATTTATGGAGCATGTTATGGTTCATCACATTTCTATTTTCATTCAATCTGATGGCAATTATGCAGCTTGCGTAAAATTAGCATCTATATCAGATGCTCAGTATGCTATTTCTCAGCTTCATCGACGTAAAATTGGATATAAAAGGATATTAATTTCTTATGCCCATACTGGAGGTCCAAATCCTCAATTAATAAAGTCTCAAATTGTTATTTTACTACAAGAAGTTCCAGGGCATAAATTACCATTGTTCAAATTTCGTGAAATGTATGAAAATAGATTCATGATATCTGTGAGTGTATCTGAACTTTATAAAATGAAAGATGTTTGTATTATTACTGATGAACCTGATGGGCGTATGGTATCACTCAATCCAGATTATCGAAATACTCCATCACCTTGTTTGGAAAATATATCACAGGTAAAAATGTATTTTATGTATTATGATATTAATATAATTATAAATGTTATATTATGATGAAAGCAAGCCGAGTATTAGTTTATCCGTCCAAAGTTGAGCTTTTTGTTCCTTTGAATGTAGAGAAACAATGACAATAGTTTTAAGCGATTTTTAGTACTGAATATTAATTGAAAAAATTTATAGTATTCAGTTTCAATGATGTATATTTATATTTAAACATAATTTTTTTTTCTTCAGGATGGAAATTTAGAGTTACCATATTGTATAATTCATACCCAAAAACCTTGGTCAGAAAAAGGATGGGCCGAACAAGAAATGGAATCCTTACCTAACATCATAATGTCATTAAAAGTTCTTGGTGCTCGGATTCGAAAGCTTCTAACAACTCATAATGGTAGTTTACCTCTTCCTACACTACCTAATTGTTATGAAGCAGAATTTAATCAGTCTTTAGATACTAATGAAAAGGGAGTACCTCTAGAGCACTTAATTTCTTGTTTAGCTTTTGTTGAGATTAAACAAGGAGTTGGAAGTGTTAAGTATATTACTTGGAATAAAAATAAATCGGATGAAAATCCTGAAGAGACAATTAATAAGTGTATTAGCCCACCACTTGTTAATCAACTAGCTTTATTCAGTCGAGAGCTTGTAGATCTTTTGAAAACAGCACCTCATTGCCAAATTCCATTCAATAGATTTATTCCAGCTTATCATCATCATTTTGGAAGGCAATGCAGAGTTGCTGATTATGGCTTCACGAAATTGATTGATTTATTAGAAGCCTTACCACAAACTATTCAGGTAAAAATTAATATTTCAATCATTAATTGGCTTTAATTAATTTAATTGATATAATTGAAATTTTCAATTATTTAAAATGTTATTTAAGGTGATGGGTGAAGGCAATAAAAGAATGGTAACGCTATCTCATCGTGCACAAGTTCGACGTTTCACCTCTGATCTTCTTCGTGTTTTGAAAGCTCAAGCAAGTAAACAAATCACCCTTTCGGATTTTCCAACTGTTTATACGAGGGTGATAGGTAAAAGAAGTAAATTATTTACTTTTTTGACTTTTATTAATGAATTCAATTTTTTGTACATGCAAATAATTTAATGTATTTTATTTTCTCAGTAAAACCTTGGAATGTTGTTGATTATGGTGTCTGTGAAATTGGTGATATTCTTGCTGATGTATCTGAAAATACAGTTGTTGTAACTGATTCTGATGATGGAGAAAAGACAATTGCTATACCAAAAAGAGATCAAACTCCGCAAGAAATTGAGAGAACAAAACAATTTGCTAATGAGGCTGTAGAATTACTTCGTCATGCTCCACAATGTACGATGTTGTTCAACAAATTTGTTCCATCATATCATCATCATTTTGGTCATCAATGCCGCGTATCAGACTATGGATTTTCAAAGTTAATCGAATTGTTTGAAGCTATACCTCATGTCATTACAATAGAAGACGGGGTTGATGGTGGAGATCGTCGAATTTCTTTAACTGAACCCGAAAGATTTCGAGTTTTAGGCGAACAAATTAGCAAATTAATTTCTAAAACTCGAAATGGTCTTTTGTTGTCAAATATTGCTCAGTCTTTTCTTCGTCAATATGGTTATATGTTAAGGCCAGAATTTTACGGGTGTAACTCAGTTGAAAAACTTGTCGAAAAACTTAATAATTACGTTAAAGTAGTAAATTTACCAACAGGGCCTACAGTATTGTTAATTGACAAATCACAATCACAACAATTAAGCCTTCAATGCCGAAGAATTTTGATGGATCAATCACAGCAACGTTTAACTGTATCAGAATTTCAACGAATTTATAATCAATATTACGGAAATCCTTGTAATATTGAAGATATTAAAAAGTTACCTGATGTTGTTAAAATTTCTAATATTAACAAAGAGGAATATATAGAACTAACACCTCTTCAGTGTTTCGCGTGTAATTTATATAGAGTCTTAATTAAACACGGAGGTAAATTAAAGTTACAACAATTAGAAAGTGCTTATTGTACTTTAATTGGAAATGAATTGAAACCATCTCAATACGGTTTTCCATCTGTCATAGCTCTTCTTCAAGCTTTATCTTGTACAGTCATTATTAGAGAATCAAGAAACAAAAAGAAAACAATTTTCTTGAATAAAAAATTAGGTGTTGTTGGTATATCTGTACCATCAACATTGGGATCTCCTTATAGAGATCGAGACTCAAGCAATGATTCAATGGGAAGTGAATCTTCTCGTGCTAGTTTATCACAAATGGCTAAGCTTCATCAGTGGACCAGTAATAATATTCAAAAAACTTGGAGTAATAAAAGTAGTTATTGGTCGAATCAACCGGAATCTTCTGAAGAGTCTGAAAAATGGCCAATACTTAAGGAAAATGGTGACAATTTTCTCAGTAGTATTATTCCACGAAATTCATCGACAATTATGGAAACTATGTCATCAAATATAAAGCCTCCTGAATCATGTTCTGAAAATGAGGACGATTCTGAAGTTTGGAAATCGTCAGTTTGGGCTACTCCACCAAAATACAATCAAAATAATGTTGATTTTGAGACTAATATTAATCTTCCTCCATTAACTTTACCCACCTGGGGTCAAGCTGATGATGACGATAGTGCATCTAGTCTCCTTTCTCCAGCAAAAAATTTATTATCTGCTGCTGCTAATCCTTTGAACCCTATGACTTCTCCATTTTTTTCATCAAGTCATCTTGTGATGGCTCCACATCCATCTCAATTACCTTTACCTTCACTTTCTTTGGCTTCTAAACGCAGTATATTTACCATTGATCAGAAAAAAAACGAAGATAAAATGCAAAGTACTCGACTACTTGGAAATTCTTTAGAAGTTCACAGTCCAACACATTCTGAGAGTTACAATAGTACTTCTGAAGGCGAGCCATCTTCAGACATCATTGATTCTACACCAAGTAAACGGTTTCCAGGTAAGCGCAAACTAGCTGCTCAATTTGATCATTCGATCAATCCTTGAAAAAAATTGGAAGGTTCATATCGATTTTTAAGATTATAAAACATCAATTAATGATTTTAAAATTTTCCTTTAATATAAATTTGTCATTTTGAATTATTTTTGATAATTTTTTGTATGTCTTATGGTTTTTTTATTAATAATCTTGCCATCATTATGGAATATTCATTTATCATTTCAGGCTGTGATTAATGTTTATATAGGTATAAATCATGAATATTATATAAACAAACAGTTTTGAGTGAATGTATTATGCTGAGTTCTGTAATGAAAAATCTGTTAAAATCTTATTTGATCGTTACAGCTATTCTTTTATTGATAAATACGAAATTTTAACAGCAAATTTGGTTTCCCACAATCACTATAACGAATTGTTTAATATCGAAACAATCATATATTTCAATTGATAATAAATTGTGTATCACAATCACAAGTCAGGTCTATATTCAAGAAACAAAAAAAAAAAAAAAACATTTTTCAAATGTTTAGCTCGTAGGATTTATTTATTATTATTAATAATTATTAAAAAAAAAGTACTCATTAAACCTAAGTTATTATAATGGGAATATACTTTGAACGAATACACACTTGTAAATTTGTGATAAACATTGAATTAAAGTAAAAATAAGGTCTTGAACAATAAGTAAAAAAATATTTGTAATAATAAATAGGACAACATCCACGAGTTTTATTTTAGTCGTTATTCAAGCTACATTATTCGATTTTGTTATCAATAATGAATCATATCATTTTTCATGAATTCTCTAATTACGTATCAAAATTTCACAATACAGTTTACATTAATTTATTATAGTTAAAAATCATCTTTTATTGTTTATATTAATCATTGTATTGTTTTATTACCATTATTCATAAAAAATGAGCCCGTGTATATATGAATATATTTAATATTCGCAGTGCGAAAAAACTAGTGGAAAAAAATACGTGATACATGTAGAAAAATATACGTCGAAAACTCAGGTTTCATTGTAAAATACTTTATCTATTTTATTCCTAAGATTTTTATTACATTGCTCCAAATAATAAGTAATCTGGTGTAATAATTATCAAAAGTCAATTATAAAAATATCATTTTTACTATAATTTATAAATATTATTCTTAATAGTATTGTTATTGTTTATTTTATTGATCATCTTTTAATTTATTTTTAATTCGAGAGTGAAAGAAAAACCAGACTTATTAAATCATTGAATACATTATTTCAATTATTTATAATAATCTATTACTCGTGTAATATCGGCTTTTTTGTATTTATTGATGTTATCTGATAATAAAATCTATGCAGACTTCTTCGTAGGAATAACTAAAATTAATAATAGGAAATTTATCGTTAATCAACATTCATTTCGAAAAAAAAAAAATGTTTTTTTAATTATTTTGATAATAATTTGGACTTTGATGATCTCGTAAAAGGATTCATAAGAATCTTTTATTTAGAATAAATGATTAGAGATGAAGTATAATTAATTTTAGATAACAGGACATCAACGTCTTGATTCATACGTAAGAGTTTTTTATTGTAATAAATGTCAAAAGAAAAGAAAATAAATATGTAAAAATAAAAATGTAAGTCGATAAAAATTTCTGGTAAATGTTTTTGATTAATAAAATTTCAAATACTATATCACATTTTTATCTTATTTATGATTACTGTTAATTATAATTTGTATTGAAACAATTGAACACTTATGATCACAAGATTACAGTATATCATATTATTTTATTAAATATTCATTCTTTAATATCTACAAATAGAATCTTACAATAGCTCTACGTATAGTGATTATTCGTTTTGGGTTTTTTTCGAATCTTTCATTCCCGATCCTATTGGGCCGTGTCTTCTTTCCCAAACCATACGATGTTTTTGTTTCATGAAAGCGCCTTGAACGTGAGGATAGCCACTTAAATCACCATCTATAAAACATTCATAACTATAAGTATGTTGATAAATGATAAATTCGGTTAATATAAATTAATAAAAAAATTTCAATAACGTTTTATATTCCAATTTGTAGATGCATCTTCTAGAGCATCATCGAGATAATCACAAACATGAGGATCTTCAATATTCCAAAGAAAACAATCTTGATGTCTTTGTCTCAAAATAGCGAGGATGTTAAGGTCGACTTCCCTGCTCAGTCATTGAATATTTCAATAATATCGTTAGTTTAAATTAATACTAATTATGTCAATAATTCATTAATTACCGATCTCTTAGATATTGATATTGAGCTTCAAAAATGCAAACCATATCATCTTCATAGCATTCATCAATAGTTGGTACTCGTCTAAATTTTTTATGATACCAAGGATATTTTTGTTGATTGGGCTCAATAACCTTTTCTGTTATACAAATAGGTATATTAATAAATGAATAAGAAATGACACTTTTACACATTCGATTTTAAAATTTAAGAAACATTTTTACACCTGGACAACTTAACCTTATATATAATGATTAGATAATCACCTCGAAAGTATTCGACAGGTTTCACGAACACATCATACACAGTATTGAAAAATTTTACAATCCACGGTCCCGTTTCTTCCGTCATTGTGTTAATTTATCAAATTACTGCTTCAGTATCTTGAAATGTTAATTTTTAATTTGCAACAAAACTCCTAATTTTATTAAAAAAGGGTCCAAGAAGGACACATTGGCGCCCTCTTACAATGTAGTACACCCGCACATGTGTGTATATACATCAATGAAGAGACATGCGTCAAATACGCCATACTCAGTTTTTTGTTTCTACGCTAATTAAAAATAGTTAAGATTTTTTTTCGTCAATTTAAATAGTCAGAGAATATTTTGCAGACGATAAAGAAAAGATTGCGGGCCTAAAAAAGCTGGAACACACTTTCAGGGGCTTTTCCATTGACGATCTAATCAATAAAGAGCCATGCGTTCAATACGCCATACTCGGTTTTTTGTTTCTACGCTAATTGAAAATACGTGATGCTTATTGTTTAATACGATCAATTTAATTTTTTATTTATTAAAAAAACTTTTCAGTGCGGTTCAAAGCGGTTAGTGACTCCGTTTCAACATTTCGTTACTTTTCCGCTTTTAATTTCGAAATAAAAGAAAAAAATCATAAATATAATTTATTTTGAATATTAGCATTCACAGATTGCATTTATATGCAATAGTAAATTTGTAATTGTTATTATAAAATTTAAAAAATGAACATCTAATATAATACATTGGGATAAAACAGATAATGGAAACTTGACTGTTATACCGACTCTGTTTTGCTTGTTAGTTCGGTGGAAACGAAAAAATTGGAAACAGGGGCGCCTTGCAATGGAAATTTTTTTTTAAATGGCATTACTACTCTCAGTTTTCTCTCTGGTATATGTATATAGTTTTACATAACTGTGTTGTACAATACAAAAAGTGTGTAAATACCGTAAATACACATGTACATATATGTATAATGTGTATATAAACTAAGATATATAAAGCTGTAAATGTATATGCAAAATTTCTATATGACATTTTACATCTAAACAACAGCCGCCAAAACATTTATTAAGTAATAAGAACTATAATAATTATTGAAGAGTTTCAAACATTTCTTACGTGTCGGTGCTACTTAAATATTTTTTAAATAAGAATTTATAAATTCATCAAATTTCGATACATTTAAAAATATGTCAGCCCTCCAAAAATCTATACTTAAATCTAAACTACCTCCGTCTGGTTTAGACTTTACTTCAGGAAGGTTAGTAATTTGATGGACGAATATTAATTATTAAATTTTACAAATATTTTTCATTCAAAATAGACACTTAAACTTAATACAAAAGAGCATAAATTTATTTAATAATTCAACATAACTTATAAGATATAAACATTTAATTTATTTCCAGATCATGTAAAGCAAGAGCACTCCAAAAAAAACGAGATTATGATCCTGTGGAATGGAATCCTTATTTCGATGAATCTAAAGATATTGTGATAGGTGATAATATATTTCATATTTATACTGCAGGCGATAAAGGTCCAACATTAGTTTTACTTCATGGAGGAGGATACAGTGCACTTACTTGGGCAGAATTTACTGTAACTTTAATTGATTTTTAATCATACGTAACTTAATATTGATTATTTAAAGTTTATCTAATTCGCGTATTGAGTTAATTAATAATAGAATAAAATTTTTTTTAACAGAAATCAATTATGTCTATGGTAATATGTAAAGTCTTAGCAATAGACTTAAGAGGTCATGGAGATACTCATTCTACTGATGATACAGATTTATCAGTATCTACGCTATCAAAGTAAAATATTATTTAGTTATATTTATTTGTTGTTAGTAAAAATTTTCTTAATCTTCATTAAAATACTAAATTTTGTATAATTTTTAGAGATGTTGGAGCAGTAATAGATGAAGTCGTCAAAGAAAATCCAGTAGTCTTAGTAGGTCACAGTATGGGTGGAGCAGTAGCAGTAAGAGCTGCAGAATTCGTAAGAAATTTAGCTGGTCTCATAGTAATTGATGTAGTTGAAGGAACAGCAATGGATGCTTTAACATCGATGCAAAGTTTTCTGAGATCACGACCAGCTAGTTTTAATTCTATTCCTCAAGCTATCGAGTGGTGGTTAGTTATGATATTGATTGCTCCAAAAATTAATTAATAATGATAAAATATTGTTGATGATTCATTTGAATATTCATTCTAGTGTAAGAAGTGGACAAATAAGAAATATCCAATCTGCAAAAATATCTGTTCCTGGGCAGATAAAAAAGTATGTCAAATTTTATAACAATTAATTCTTTAAAATATTGATTAATAATAATTTTAACATATTTTTTATAGTACTCAAAGTAATAAATTAGCTACTCATGATATAAAAGACTTATTAGCATCTTCGACTCCTCATAATGATAATAATTTATCAGTATCTATTGAACGTGAAGATATTATACCTGAAGACCAAGTTACAGAAAATAAAAGTGTTGATGATGAATCCGAAATGCACCCACCAACTTCAAAAGAATTGTTAAGTGAAATGAAAAAATATGTCTGGCGAATTGATTTAGCAAAAACAGAAAATCATTGGTCAGGATGGTTTAAAGGTTTGTCTGCAGCATTCTTAAATGTTCCTGCACCAAAAATGTTGCTGCTTGCAGGCGTCGATCGATTAGATCGAGAACTTACTGTAGGCCAAATGCAAGGTATTTTTGATTTTTGATAAAATATATTATTTTTAAATATTTGTGATCAATGAAATAAAATATTAATCGTTTTTTTTTTTTTTTTTTATTAGGGAAATTTCAAATGCAAGTTTTACCAGCTTGCGGACATGCAGTTCATGAAGATGTCCCTGATAAAGTAGCAGAAACAATAGCAACATTTATGGTGAGGTATAAATTTGCTGAATCAATGTCAGATTTTCATCGAGTATTTCCAGCTTGCTAGACAATAATAATAAATAAAACACTGTCAAGGTATAACACGTTTTACGCATGTAAATATTTAGCACATAAGGTACGTATATTTCATAGATATAAGTAATGAAAAGTTTACACATTAAATTTGTTTATTAATATAATAATAAAATATAAAAATATATAAAAAACATTAATGTTTCATATTATGTCCTATACTTTATTGAGATATGATTAATATTATGCTTTTTAAAAAATATTATTTTAGCAATTGTTGAGTTTTTTTTCAAATGTCTTTTATCCTCTAAAAAAGAATATCAGTCTTAATGAAATCAAGTCCTAGAACAATATGCCAAACTATTTTTTTATGTTGTAATTAAATTGGTATGATTTTTTTTCTAAATGTTTAAAACTTAAATTCTAATGAATACAATTAAATTCCCTTTATCACATCATTTTTCATGCCGTATTTTACCTCGTAATTTGAAAAAATATTTCTTTAATATTTTAGCCGATGGGATCTTTCATAATGACGCACGGACCTGCTCTTCCAGTTTTAAGAGGTGCAACCTAATAAAAATAGATGAGAAACTTTATTTTAAATAAAATAATGCAATTGATAATTTAAATTAATGGACTAATAAATTCTACAACTTTAGATGCAAAAGAAATTAATAAAAAAAAAAAAAAGGTTAATGAATATATACATACTTGATGCCATTCATTAATAATCGGATCATAAGTTTCAACAAGTGTTAAATATTGTTGACCGTCATATCCACCAACTGCAAAAAGTTGATCTCCAAGTAGACAAACGCCAACAGCATCTCTTGCTACACTCATTGGTGCTACCATAGTCCAAGTATCCGTTTTGGGATCATATCTAAGTAATGAAAGAGGTAAAAAGATAAACATTAAAAGTAATTGACTCGTATTTAATAATTATGATGAAACAATAATATTATAATAATTTACCTTTCAACACTATCATATCTGCAAGCGTGAGAACCTCTTGATGCTAAATCATATCCACCAAGAGCATAAATACATCCATTTGCTACTCCAACACCTACTCCACCTCGTCTTTTAGACATTGGAGCACAACTAGTCCATTTATTTGTATGAGGATCATAACAGTCGACAGTATTTAAACAAAAATTTTGATCTCTTCCTCCCACTGCATATAATCTAATAAAGTTTATGTTTATATGCATACAGTGACACATAATTAATCGATTATTCAGGACAATCATTACAAGCAGTAAAGATGAAAAACCATACTTATCATTTAATACTGCTACTCCTACGGTTGTTCTTGGTCCTGGCATAGGCGCAATAAAACTCCATTCTTCATTATTTGGATCCCATCTTTCAACAGTTTGAAGAAAACTCCAACCATCATGTCCTCCAACTGCATATAAAGGACCTCCAAGTACTGCAACGCCTACAAAAATTTTTTAAATAATTGAAAAATATTTTTTTTCAACATTTTTGTGCATCATTTACATGTAAATAAACTAATTTTATATTGTATTTTTTTTTAATGATAAATAATTAAAATATTGCAGCATTAATTAAAAAATTATGTTAAATTATAAAAAGTTAAGTAATAACTTATTTATAATTGTAAATATAAGTAATATAATTATCAATATTAATAAATGAAAAACAATATACCCAATCCATGTCTATGAGTATTAATTGACGGTAATCTACTCCATTTTAATGTAGAAAAATCTAATCTTTCAACGCTGTCAAGAGTTTTTAAACCATCACGTCCACCAACAATGATTAATTTTGAATCGACAACAGCAGCTCCGAATTGTAAACGACGTCCATTCGTACTTGTTAAATATTTCCATGTATTATCACATAAGGAAAATGCATCTATTGAAGTAGCACCTTTATTTTCATCCATTCCTCCAATTGCTAATAAATGACCCACTGTAGCTTTTCTAGGCTTCGTCCGAGAAGATTGAAGCAAAGGGCGGCGTTCTGGTAATAAATGATATTTTAAAGCTTCCATGACTAGCTCTTGAGCTCGTTTTTCATCTTTAAATATTTCATTATCATCAATATTATCGGCAATAAACTAAAATAAAATATTTTGTTTATTCATACAAGGAATATTTTTTTTGTATAAAAAATTTGATTTATTCACTTACTATAGGAGATAATAAAGGTAATCGAACAAAACTTAATAACAGACTTGCATCTTTTCGGCGATTCTCTAAATCATATTCCAACCATTTGATTAAAGCCTGAAAAGATTTTATAATTTTAATGTTCAAATTTTTTTAAATTAAAAATTTTCTCTAGCGTATTCATTTTTAGTATAATCCTCAATCATTACTTGAAATACTATTTCTTCTGATGGAATATTGAGATCATCTGACTCAAGTAATTTGGCAACATCATCAGCAGATAATAATAAAAATTCTTGACTGTTCATTACTTCCATAAAATGCTCAGTTGTATAATTATGAGCAACACTTAATAAATGAGAACATCCTTGAGTATCAGCAAACATTCGTATTCCCAAACAATTACTTGGATGAAGCTGTTTTATTAAAAACTGACAGCATGCTTTTACTACTGAATCTATCTGAAGTATACGAGCTGTCGCTAATAAAGTTTCGACACAATCTTCCCTTAATTCTATGCTTCCTATTATTGAAGATAATTCAAATTATAGGAATAAAATATATTCTTTTTTTATAGTAATCGGGTAGAATTATAAATTTATTACCAGTATAACAGTATTCAATAAGTGCCCATAAAGCGTCAGGATCTACTTTAATTAATTCGACTTCTGACTGACTCGATTCTCTCAAAGAACTTGTAAACATAGCTGCAAAATATTCAGAGCTAGCACTCAAAACCAGTCTATGAGCTGGAAATCGTCTCCCGCCTTAAATAAAATAAGTGATTATAATTAATAAAATTATCATGAATTATTAAAAAATTATTTTGTTTTTTTTTCTTCTATTTTTACAATACCCGCTATTAAAACAACATCGGTGAGTAATTTATTTTGTAAATATTCTTTCATACATTGAAGGCTGTTTTCAGCATGTTTTAATACTCGAAAATTTTCATCCGGAGAAATAGATGCTGTTGACATTAAACTTGAAATGCTTTGTTCACTCGTGGTAGCATCTTTTTTTGGTAGACAGAGTTTTTCTTCTTCTTTTTTGTTCACTTCACTGTTTTTCATGATTATTTTTCTTTAATACTTCACTGAATTGATCTATTTATTGAATATCAAGTGATAATACAAAGAAATATTACTTATTATTTGAAATACAAGTATGTGTGATAATTGCTAGGTTGAAATAAACTTATTTATTATTCAATTCTGACAAACATTTCAAAGATTATTTGACAGTTCATTGACTACATTTATGTACAGTAAAAAATAGTTTTGATAATTGTCAGTATAACTTTAAATAACAAAATATATTAAAACTATAGATTATATTATTGAAACTCTCATTTTATGTATTATAAGAAAATTGTCCTCAATAAATAATTTTTAGTTTTTTATATACACTATTTTGTGATTGAAACATACTGGTATAGAGGTTTAGAGCCAGGATAATTTCACGTTATGTAGAGTATGTATGTACTTAGTACAGAAGTAAGCCAACAATGTGTAGCGCTACAATCTACCTTGTATTTGAATTCTTTTAATTATGAACTAAATGTTGAAAATAATAGATATTTATATATTATTAAAAATGAAATTTAATAAATTATAGCATATGTATATTTTTTATTAATTAATAATATTTTATTATATGCAACATGAAATAAATAATTTAGTTAAATTTGATATCAGAATTTACATGATATTAAAGTTGATTGTGTTAAAAATTTTCATGTAAAAATGTTTACAAATATATTTTTCCTGATTACTGTATAATTACATTAATTTACAAAATGAAATGTTTATTTTTATAATAATAATAATCTTTTAGGTTCATATTTGCTCGAAATTAATATGATTTTATATGGTATATTTATTTACAAACTAATTCGAAAATCAAATAATTAATTATATTTTAATAAAATAATAAGCATTCATTATACACATTAAATGAAGAAAAAATTTATTTTTTTTTATTTTAAAATTGACTGATAAAATTTCATAATCTTCCATCTTGAGATGGAGATTGATCAGCGCCGGATTCGTTTTGTCTTGATTGTAAGTCTCTTGAAATATTAATGCTTACTTGGGGTTGATGAGATGTATTGAATAATGAATCATTTTGATGCAATGAGTTATTAAAATTCGGGACAAAAGTTACATCTTCTCTTCGATTTCTCGAATTACTTCGTATATTATTTCCCAGTCCAGTTCTAGTTGAATTATTTATCACAGATTCTGAATTACCATTGTTGGTAATGTCTTGATCTCTATTTGTATTTGAAATATCGTTTGAAATATTTCTGTTTGTTGTTAAATATCTTAAATTTGTCATATAAGGTGAATTTCTATTTAATGCAAGTAAATTTCGTCTGGGCATCGAGTATCTAGCCCTTATTGAATTAGTTATAGCATCAGTCCTAGGATTTTCAGTATTTCTTTCATGTTGATTAGCTGTATTAGGTTGTAATATAGCACGTAGTGCCATTATTTGATCCGCAATATTTATAGGAACTCTGTAATAATTTCTACTTTCAGTAGTCGAAGTTGATCTATTAGCAGTATTTGTTCTTCCAGTATTTGATTGATCATTTCTATTTAATAAAGAATTTCTATTTGTTGTAGTTATTCTTCCTCGATTATATCTTGCATTAAATTCTGCTAATCTTTCCCATGATGAGCTTAAGTTAGCTCTATTTAAATTTTGAATATTTCTTTCATTTTGTTCTCTTGTATCTCTTGCTGAAGTTATTGTTGGACTCACAAATACAGATCTATTGATAACATAATTTGCAGAATTATTTGAATTCACAGAAGTTCTTTGTACAGGAGTATTCAATCGATTATTTTCTTCAGAAATTAATCTACTAGAATTCGGCTGATTTATTGTAGACGAATTTGATAATGTTAAAGTTGTATTATTAGACCTTGATGTCCATGGAATAGTTTCGGAATTGCGGGTATTTAAATTCGGTATTCCAGAATTCGTGACCGAAGAACCATTAGAATTATTTTCATTAGAAATAGAATTATTATTTGATAAATTGGATCCTGTATTTAAATTTTGACGGCCTTGGGATACATTTGATGGAGTTGAACGATATCTAGAAGCATTCCGTGTCCGCGAAGCATTTTCTCGTCTATTAACAGAAGTATGAGAGTGAGATCGTTGATGGTCACCAGGAATTAAATGTCTATATCGCTCTAATTCAGCCGGAGTTAATTCTCGAGGGTCTGAATTGACTCTGTGAACTGGAATCTGACCATAAGGGCGTGCTTGAGGAACTAGAGGACTTTGAGATTGATTTAACCATTGTAACATTTGTTCTTGAAACGTAATTTTTTTAAATAAATCGTAATGACGATTATATATTGGTTTCATTTTTTCATTCAATTCTGTTTTTTTATCACACAAATCTTCTTTTATATTTTCGATATCAGGAACAACTTGGTCCTCTTCACCAATAGAGGCTGGAATTTTAAATGTCTCGATGATTGTTGCTAATGAATCTAAGACTTGTATGGCTGTCAATCGCCGACTAGGCTGAAGAACTAGTAGATTTCGAATTAATTCAATTGTTCCTCCTGATACTCGACCATCAAGTGGAATATGATAATTTACTGCTTTGATTTTATTAAATAATTGTGTTGGACTACTATCATAGAATGGAAATTGGCCATATAGCATTGTGAATAAAACTACCCCTAATGCCCACATATCTGATGGTTTTCCTAAATATGGTTTACCACAAAGAACATCGGGAGAAATGTAAGCAGGTGAACCTCTTTGATCTTTTAATAAGTCATTTTCACTCGCTAAGTGTTTTCCCAAACAAAAATTAGTAATTGTTACCTAAAAATATAATTCAAAATTATTTTATAAATACATTTTTTTAAATAAAAAATTGTAACGATAAAAATGACAAACCTTCCTAGTTTTTCTATTTAAGACTAAATTACCAAGCTTCAAGTCTCTATGAACGATATTTCGTTTATGTAATTCAGCCACTATTCTAACAGTATCTGTAAAAATCAATAAACTTTCTTTTTCTGACAATTTTTTTTCCTTAATAACGTGATGTTGTAAGTTAAGTAGTTCTTCATTTCTTGGATTAAAATCATGCGACGTTAAGCAATCTAAAACTAAACACAAACGTCGTTTGATTTTTCCTGTATAAATTCGACCATTAGCAGTCGATTTTTCTCCTAATGCTGAATCCTACAATAATTTATTGACAGAATTATAAATTGATTAGTAAATAAGTAAATTAAAAAATTTTTTTTATATAATTCTTCTTAACTTACTTTAAAAAATCCATGATGGTGAACAACACCATCTTGATTCTGTAACAAACTTAATAAAGAATATTCGGCATGCAGCAACATTTTTCCTTGTCGATCATCTTGAGTTTCATGTTCATTATCATCTTTCAGAGTTAAAATTTTAATTGTGTAGTATTTATCAGTTCCTTCTTTTCTAGCTAAACACTGAACAATACTTTTTACTGGAGAAGTTCCAATTAAAGGTCCTAAAATATAAGGTCCAGCTCTTTTTACTGTTTTTGGACAAACTGGAGTACCATAAGGAGGAATTAATTCTTTTTCGTCTCTCGATAATTTTGAGGAGTTTATACATTGACTATTTCCTACTTCAGGTACTTTTTGAACTTCATTACGATTAGAACTCATCATTATATTAGACCTTGCTTGAGAGTATGTACTATTATGACAATTAGCTTTCTCGCTATGTGATTGGTATCTTTCAACCATATTAGCAGTTTCAATATTAATTATTGATGGTTTACACATTGATACTGATGTATAGCTCAAGTTCTCAGATGAATCCAACACTATTGTTTGATTTAACTGAACATTTGATGCAGAACTGGTATGTTCACTAATGATATTATTTACTAACCCATTATTTTCATTTGAAATATTCTCACCATCACGTAAAGAATCTTCTACATAAGGAACATCGATATTCATGTTATAAGTATCATTATCTATAGGCTCAGGTATCAGAAGTGAATCAGTTGAATCTCTTTGGATTTCCTGCGAGTTAGTTGGAGATATTTGTTCATCACTTGGCCCTTCACTTGTATCCATTGCTTCATACTCATTGTCCATAGTATTTTGACTGCTTTGTGAATTATGAACTTCATGTACACTATTCGTCATTTCAATAAAAACTGAAATAAAAAAAAATATAGAAAATTCTTCATCACTTATTTTAATTATAAAAATAAATATCACGTAACTCATTAACGTATTAAATAAGATGCAATCTATCAACTTTTACCTTGACTATTTTAAAATAAATTTTGGTTTTTTATAAAAAAAACATATTCATTTTATTTCAATAAAATCAATTTGAGCTCACTCATTTAAATAGATAAATTAAATAATTATTTATATTTAGTGAATAAAAATAACGATTTAGAATCAAACTTGTGTTTACGTGTGAGCAAATATAAATTTTCCTAAAATAACTAGTAAATAAATTTTTTTCTAAAACTTACCTCAAAAAAATACGGACATACGATGATAATGTTGTTATAATTAAAAAATATAAACTAAATATATTCAATTCAATATTAATAAGCAGAAAATGAATAAAATAGTGTCAATGAGACTCGTTGCATGGAATAATAAATGCTTAATATACGTAATCATATAGCTGTTTTGGAGCAACTCCAAAACATATGTTTTTTTTTTCAATGTCCTTCATTATCAACTGATTATCTACAAATGATCCAATAGTTGAATTCTTGAATACTAGAGGGCGCTATATTTCTATTAAATATTTTTGCGCGAATTTTTGATTTTTTTAAATTAAACAAACGTTTTATTATTAGTTGGTGTTCATGTTCCAAGACGATTAAATTATATTAAATTATCAATGTATACAAAAAATAGATTAATATTAAAATAAGGTTAAAATGTTCTATTTTTTGTTTATTTGTTTTTTAACAATATCCAAATTCATGAATAATATGACATGAAAGGAATAAGTATTAATAAAAATTATTAACGTAGTTATAAAAAAATGTTAGCTATTAAATGTGGCTTTTACAATAACATATTAGTATGAGAATATAGACAATGAAATCAATTGAATTTGTTTATAATAAATTGAATTATCTTTAAACGAATATCAAAAAATTTTATAGAGAAAAATTTCTTTGACATCGTTAATAATAAAGTAGAATATTTAAGTTTATATTTTTTATTTGGAAAAAACCTTTCACAAACTGTAATTATTTATTCACGTATTCTCATAATTATTTCTTATTCCGGTTTTTGTATTCATTTTTAATTTCAATTATTATATCATTAGCATACAAGTAACAGTGCTTAATTGTTTGAATCGAATTATATCAACGTGTAATCATATATCATTATTAGATCATTATTGATATAATAAATGAGAATGATAATGTATTGTTATTTATCTTATTGCTAATGTTTGTTCTTTTCTCTTTCTCTCCCTCTCTTTCACTTTCGCAGTATTATTTTGTCATAATTATTATTATGTCAATAATATCATTATTATTATTATTCTTATAATTATTACAACGACATAAAAATAAGATTTAGATATAGATATCAGATATACAATTATAATGTTCATGTGAAGACAACAGTCATTGACATTATCTTTTGTTAAGATTATTCATTATAACAGAAATTCAGTTTATTTTATGTTATTAATGTAGTGGATCTATTTTATACATTTAACCAGTCTTCTTTCAATGCAGTTTTATATATTTATGTATAATTTACCACATCAAAATGTATTTTTATTATTAACAGACAATGCAGTGCAAAGACAATGATTAAATGCTTTGATGGAAGATTTTTTCTCTTATAGTACAAACTAGATACTTTTCTATTTATTGATCTCAATAAACATTGTTAATAAATCTTTTTTTTTTTTTTTTTATTTTTTTTCACTATGATTCGAATGTATTTAAATTTATTGTTTAATATTATTTGTAATTTTTACATTGTTTTATTAGTCGCAATGCAATAAAAAAATATTATATATTTTCTCATTTTGTATATATTTCTCCCATTTTTTTTTTTTAATTTTTTTAAAAGTATTTATATTTAATCGGATTAAATTTGAAATCATGATTAATTTTTTTATTTTTTTTCGAAAATTCAGAATCTTGTTTACAGTTTTTGTTGGTTATTTTTTTTTTTTTTTTTTTCAAAGTGATAAAAAAATATGGAATATTTTTTTATAAACATTGTTAATGAATTCATAATTTATAATAATCTTTATTAAACAGCTATTTTTTTGTATAGCTTGTATAATTGTAATTTATTATTGATAAATTGTATTTATTTCAACCACAACAGAAAATCATAAAGTATAAATTTTTTTATCACCTTGCATTTCACATTGTTGTTCATTTACACGCATAATAAATTCCGATGTATATAAATACGTTTTTCTATATATTTTGCATACGAAATTTAAACAAGCAATTGAGTATGCATCAAATATAGTGGCTTATTACATAAATATATACATAAGATTGTACATTAGTTGCACAATGTATTACTACAAAGTGTGTAAAAATTTTCATTAACGGTTTATTATGAACTATGACATTTTTTATAATTTTGAAAAATTGAAAAATTGAACAAAATTTGAGTAGAAAACTAGACATTCAAAAAATGGATATAATCGCATTTCTGAAGGCACATGTTTTCTCCACATAGGTAAATAATTCATAAAAATATTACAATTTACTCATTATTTCATTAGATATGATAATAATCATGAAAAGTATAGTCAATTACATAGTTATGTCAAAAAAAAAAAAAAAAAAAAAATAAAAAAAAATCACAAAAATTAGAACGATGATTATATGATAAGTATTATAATTGTAACATACGTTAGGACCTTTTAATGATTTTTTAATACGTTTACTTTGTATAATTGAAAGTAGAAGAAACTTACTTAATTTTTTAAATGAAAATTCTTCATTTTTGAATTTTAATGTTTTGTATATCCAAATTTTTATTTTCAATTAATATCCAATTGCACTTCTGTTATCTTCTGATTTATGAACAATTAAAAAATTTTTTTTTTGTTACTTTTATGTTCATTTATTGTGTTCATTAATTAAAATAATAATTAATATGGTTGGTGTCTCTGGAACTGTCGAGGTCCACCTCGTGGTTTAACTGTTTGGTAACCAGGATGACTGTCAAAATTATCGTATCCAGGATAACTGTCATAATTACTGTAACTATCATCATATCCACCTTGATAGCCATTAATATATTCAGGAAAATAACCATAACCACTGCCATATCCATATCCGAAGCCCCAGTATCCTTGGCGATTCATGTCTGGATTAACTTTGACTTTTTTGACATCTACTTCTTTTCCATTAATTGTTTGTTTAGGAGCTTTTAGCAATTTGTATACTACATCTTTCGAGTCAAATGTAATGAAGCAGAATCCTTTCCTTTGATTTTTTGTTTTATCAAATGGGGCCTGAAGTTCAACTACTGTTCCAAATTGATTGAAATAAGCTTTGATATCATCATCTGTCATATCTGGAGTTAGTCCGCCAACAAAAATTTTTCCATGTTGTGACTTTTTGCTTACACGTTTCGGATCCACCTTTAAATAATAAAAAAATAAATAATATGTTAAAAGAATTTAGTAACAGAAAATCGAAATAAACAGTTTTCTAAAAGTATATACAATTATTAAGATATTAATTAAAATGATTTAAAAATTTCTAGATAGTACTAGATTTTATAGAAATTAAGTAGTAAACATATTTTACCAAATTACATAGACATTTTAATGGTACAAATTATTTTAATATTTAAATTTCTTTTGGGTAATTGTTGTTTAAAATTTTTAATTAAAGAAAAAAACGTTTATTATTATTCAAATATCAATTGCATATCTTAATTGATTTTTTATTTTAAGAAAATTGATATTTTCAAATGAAAATAAAAATTCTATAAAATATTAATACCTTACGCTCGTTGATATAATGCTCTCCAGAAGCTAAAAGTTTATCAATAGTCTTCGGATTTGTAAAAACCATAAAAGCAAAACCTCTAGAAATACCGGTATGTTGATCCATTTTAACAGTTATGCTTTCAATTTCACCAAATTGCTCAAAATGCTCTCGAAGTTCTTTGTCAGTTGTACGACGTGAAAGTCCACCAACGAAAAGCTTTCGTTCATCATCCATGCCTGGTATACCTGCAGTAGCCTGTTGATTTTTTTGCTGATTTTGTTGATTTGTACCATTCTTTTGTTGATTTTCCTGAGAGTTATCGTTTGAGGATTGATTAGGACCAGATGAATTCGATGTATCCATTTGAGTCTGATAACAGTCAACTGCCGCCATCGTTCTTATTCTGATTTTTACTTTCAAGCTGTGATACACACAAGTACTCTATAAAAATCACGCAAAAGAAGACAATTATTGAGTTTTTTACTTTTGTTTGAAAAGTTATTGTTATAAAGAACTGAATAATGTCAAATAAATGATATTGTTTATGATAAATATGATAAAAATGTATCAAATTTTGCGAAATATTTTTCAATATGTACCTTTCTTTTTTCTCGCGGATTCTACCGGTGTCGAGAGATTGGTTGAAACTCGCCTGCGCCTATGTGCCAACCCCGAGATTCAACCGAAGACAGACTAAAACAGACCGGTCGAATGAAATTAGATAAGGATAACACGATATATGTCTGTGTATTTGTACAATTAAACTATACAATTTCGCATATACATGTGTGAATTTTTCTATAGTTTACACCATTCGTTTCTTTACTATCTTACGGATTGGATATCTCATATATTTACCTCTTTCTTACAACCAATCACGAGATGATAGAGCAATACTAAAATCCAAAAACGGTTATTCTTATAAGATTTTTTACAATTTATATCTACATCATTTTTATAGTAGTTTAATTATTTCAAAGAATAGCTGTCTTGAAAGTTTCTAAATATTTTATTATTTTTTATATTCATTATATCACAATAAATCTCAATTATAATGGTTACATTAATTATTATTTAAAAGTATCTGAAGGCGTTTTTTATGTGATGAATCGCGCCATTTTACAAGAATGTTATTTGATAAAAAAACTTTTAAGTAAAAATTACCATCCTTAGATTTAACTTATTTCATTTACATTATCGCTAAATTCATAACATAATTAACATAAATACTTTTTAAATTAATAATAATTATAAAATGAAAATAACATATTTTACAAAAATTAAAGAGAATTTCTATGTAAGTACATATTGGTGTATTCACAAATTTCATGCCTATACATATTGTATGGATTGTTGTTAAATAGAAATAAGACTTGGCATTTATTTTCGGCAGAACGAAGTTAACCCGCTTTATTTAAACATTAGTATGTAATGTATCTTATTTCTTGTCTCGATAAATTAATCTTTATTTCTATTATCTTTTAAAATCTCGTTAAAAACTTTGATTGAATTTCATTCATCCAATATACATCATTTTTCTTTTACCCAGGTACCGATACTAAATAGGTTATATCAATTAACCTTCATAATATTCAATAAACAATAAATACTATTAATGATAAACTTTTAAAATAATTGAAATACGTATATAAAATATAAATAATTCAAGTCGTTCTTTATGACATACTATATGTATAGCTAATTTTATCTAATATGATTAAAGTTAACGTAAATTATTAATGGTGTAAAGTATCATATTATTTTTACATTGAATATCAATCTTATTGATAGTTCTATCTTTCATATGAAAGTATTATTCGACAAACGACATCTGATTGTCCTGGTTTTAATAGGTAAACGTCAAAATGTCGCGCAAGCGTGTTTGTTATCCTCGAGAGCTTTGAATTTTCAGCTCAGTCGCTCTAAGATGGACGGTGGTGGAGCGTATGGTGGTGGAAAAGCTGGTGCACCCTTCGACCCAATTGCATTTGTACAAAGGCCTCAAGTAATTATAAAAGCAGCATGTTTAGTAAGTAAAAAAACAAATTTCTTTATTTCTTATTCAATTCTATCTCACTATTAAAGTATTTGATAAAATTGCTAACGTTGACATTGATTCTAAAGAAGATATTTCTGGTCCCCACCTTCTCTCATTTTATACCCTCCACCCCTGACAATGGGGTTGTTTTATTGATTTTTTAAGAATTAATTTATGATATTTCCATTATAAACCAAAAGTGAAATTATTATAGTTTTTTGCAATTATTATATTAATAAATTTAATAACTTATCTAAATCAATTAATAATCACTCTGAGTCGATCACCGAATCGATTGTGAAGCCAGAAAGTGGGAGTGGAATAAGGGGAGGTTTTAATTTTCATCTCCCATGCGTCGATATCTTATTTTATTTTAGAATTTGTTTAAAATAAATACTTTGATTATGATTGAATTCGAATAAATGTAATTTTTTAAATCTTCATTAATTCAGTAATTTACATTTTATAACATAAAAATATCTTATTTTGTTATAATTTGAATTACTGGATTTTCCTTCTTCATGTTTGTGTTTAATTTGAAATAACAATAATCTCTTTATTTCTCTATTTGCAGCTTTTCTCGATAATTGTCTTTGGTTGCATAAGTAGTAAAGGATATAAAGAAGAAAATGAAAAAGAATATTGTCTTTATAATGGTGATACAAATGCATGTAACTATGGAGTTGGAATAGGAGTACTGGCATTTTTAGCCAGTATAGGTTTCCTCGTAGGAGAATATTTATTTGAGCAAATGTCATCAGTTAAAACCAGAAAACATTACGTGTTACTTGATCTTGGGTGAGTTTTTCAATCCATTATTGATTTTTGGTCCACTTTCCTCCCTTAAAATAATACTTGAAATAATTTCTAAATTAAATCAATAATTAATTTACTAGATGAGGAGTTGAATAATAGTTACTCTACTTATATTTGAGGATAATATATTTCTGTAATTTTCATTTAAATAATATATTTTTTGTTTTATATAAAAAAAATATCTGTTAATAAATATAATTTTGTTTAAATTTCAATTTTTCTAATTTAAGAAAATTAAATTTAAAAAATTGATTTTACTTTTAGATTTTCTGGAGCTTGGGCATTTTTGTATTTTGTGGGCTTTTGTTATTTAACTAATGCTTGGAATTCAAGCCCTCCTTCTGTTGATGGATATGGAGTAAATAATGTACAAGGAGCTATTGCATTTTCGTTCTTTTCAATCTTCACGTGGGTAAGTGAGAAAAAATATATCATTCTAAAATATACACGTATTAAAAAAAAAATAACTATTTGATGAACGTCTTGAATTGGTATTATTAGGCAGGAAGTGCTTGGTTCGCATTTCAACGATTTAAACAAGGAACAGATGCTGCTTTTGCGCCGAGTTATGAAGCTGACCCAGTACAACAAGGAGTTATAGGAGGTTTTACAAGTTATCCTGATTCAACAGATGCAGCTTATCAAGAACAATCGTTTCCTCAGCAACAACAACGAGGTATGGGTGAATTTCAAGCTCCAGCGTATTGAGACCGTTAGTTGGAAAGCATTATAAATATTCTCCAAATTTGCACAGAGGCACAGCCACTCACTAAATGACTTAAAGAGACTAAATTTAAACGCTGAGCGACCTTATTCTTACATTGCCTCCGTAAATCAATCTGTTCTATTCCATCTGTATGTTCTTTTCATTTATGTATATTTTTGGACTAAAGTGTTATAAATAGCAAATATGAGATTATTAACTACAATAGATTATAGTCAGATAAAATAATGTTTAATAATAATGCTAAAAAAGTTTATTAAAAATTTATTTTTCACTTGAAAATTTAAAATTGATATAAAAATTAAACAGTCCATTTCATCAATGATATTAATTAAAAATGTTTATATATATATAAACATTTACATGATATATAATCTCGTATGTCATTTTAACGTTAATAACAGTATTATAAATATAAATTTATTAAAAATTCATGAACATATTTTTAAACATTTATAAACTAATACTTATAAAATTAATGTTAATATTATTTATTTTAAAGGTACATTTTTTATTCATGTTTAAAAAAGAAACAACCAATTATTGATATAAAATGGAAAAATTTATCAATTAATAGAGAAAAAAAATTATTTGGATAAATGTATTTTAGAGAAGAAAATATTTATCAATTTCAAGTAACAAAAATATTCCATCAATTAAAATACTCTGATAGTGAAAGAGTTTTTAATAACAACTTTCAAGCATTATTGCATTATCTGACTAATGATAGCAATGCTTTTGTAAATTAATCATGATTAAAAAGTTGTTTGAGCTCTTATGTTGATTTTTTAATAAATATTTAAAATTTTACGTAAAAGCATAAATATTATAATATAAATTGACAGGCCTCCTATCAGTAACAATGTAGAAATGTAAACTTTGTTTAATGATACATGCATTTAAATGGTAATGATGATAGTTAAAAATTGTCTTTTGAGTGTTCGCGTTACATACGTTTGCGCGTGAGCGCTGAAAAACAAAAGAGTAATTTGAGTAATCGTAAATATAACAATTAACGATGTCGTTGTATAGTTTGTTAAGATACAATTTTCATTATTACTGTGCCGAGTGCTTAATTTCTTTAAATAATGTCAAATGTAGATCGTTACGGAAGCAGAATATTGAGTCGTGATGTGCAATTGAAGTTATTATAATAGCAGATAAAGTTTTAGATTCATAATTAAGAAATTGAATTATTTATGAATGAATTCTAAAAGAAACATCAGTAAAAAAAATATTGATGGAAATTAATAAATAAAAATATAATAAATATATTAATAAGATTTGTCAGTAATTAACAAACAATAAACAATCAAGGAAGGTTCTAATACATAAATTTAAATGTAAAATTGATCTTTCAATATAACAATAAAAAAAGTTCATTGAAATTAATACCAATACAATATAAAACATATATATGAAGAAATATATATATTTATGGATAATCTCCATTAGATTTATTAATAATAATTTATGATTAGTAAAATGAAAATTAATACTTGAAAAACAAATTAATGGAGAAATTAAAGTAAGAGCCTTCCAATACATAAATTTACAATATTTTAGGTTCATGTATGATGAATTTACGTACAAGTTAGATACTTATGGCATTGCTGTAGTAAGATAAAAGGTAAATAATTCATGTACGAAGGTTTCAGTGTTTAGAGAACAATTATCTAGTCTAGATTATTATTAACATTGATTATATTATACTATAGTTAATTATTAGTTATATACAATATATAAAACAACATTGAATATGTTTGAATTTTTTTACTGCACTGATATTCGGTTCACTTATCTCAGACTTTGGCCAAATAGTACTCAAACTACCTAATAATGTTTTAATTATAAAATATATTCATTATATTATAATAATTAAACATTAATTTGCAACTTAACATATTTATTGTATTCAAATGACCAAGAAATATTCTTGTAAAGATTTTTGCAACTTCTAGAAATTTTTTTCTCAATTGTATTGTTTTGGTGTGTGAATGAATTTGCAGTAATCTTTGTAAGAATTAATATTATCGTTAGTATGAAATACAAACCATTCGTACCTGGTTCATTATTTATTAATTAACTTATTTATAATTCTGTGCTAATCAAAAAGAAAAAAAATTATTCCATTTAATTTTACTTGTGTTGAATGTTAATTTGCTCTAGAAATTAAGTTGTAAATTGGTATACTCGTGTAATTGTTGAAAAATTTGGACTGTCATTCGTGATGTTAAAAGGTAATATTATTCAGTATGTATTATTATTTTTGTGTGTGTATAATCAAGCAATAGATAACAATCGACAGTCCAAAAATGGATACAATTGTATGAATGTTAATCGTATAATCGATAGTATTAATCTATTTGCGATTTATCCGTAGGGCAACAAAAACGAATGTAATAAAAGAAATTAATAAACATAATAAAAGTTTAGCTATAATATAAAGGACAAAAAAACAAAGATAACATATATTCTGCGACTACGAATATTAAGTTTTTATTAAGTTTTGAATTTCTACCAAATTATTTCACTGGTTAATTAATCATCGTTACATATAAATTATAAATGTTATTTCCTGTTTCACAGACTCATTCTCTTCCTAAATAAGTTTATATTCAATGAAATATTATAATATATACATCTGTATGTATTTTTCGTTTTGATCAATATATTTGGTATTATGAATAATAGACGAGTGATCACTATCAATATTATTGAAAATGAGTTATCACTTTTCTATCCTTTATTGAAGATAATCAACAACCAATTGCTAATAAGCAGTCAAAATATTTTAATTAAGAAATTATTGCATTCATGATGCTTTTTGTGCGATTTTGTTCATTACGTAAAAAAAAATAAATTAAAAAAAATTATAAATGTGCAATTTCTGAGCATTTTTTTAATTTTATTTTTATAAATACATAATCGAAAATGAATAAAATCTTATTATAGTATTTATATATTTCCCCTTACTTATTTAGAACAATATTGTTACTTCAATATTTAAAAAAAAATTGAGGATTAATGTGAAATAAAAAAACAATAGCTAGAAAATTGGCTTTTTATTAAGAAATATCCTGTAAGAAGGCTCATAATCTATTCCTGTTTTACAATTTTTATGTAATTATACATGAATAATAATTGTAGTTAATGAAAATAAAAACAACCATATCGATAATATTCCCAATAGTACGAATTTGAATATTTAAATAATAATACTTATATAATTTAATTTTGTAAAACCTCAATAAATAGTGTCTCAAAATTTTATTAACAATGAAAATGTGTACATCAAAAGTAAAAAAATATTATTAATTTATGACACTGGTGGAAACAATTTAAAAATTTATAAATGATCAATTAATTCGTTCATTAATATCATATAATGGTTAATAGCAATACTCCGCCCCTATTGTTTTTCATCAAGATAATTTTACAATCGAAAAATGCTTTATTCGAGATTCCTTTTTTTTTTGAGCACATAAAAATGATATAAATTATAAATTACAATCTCGAATATTCATCGTAGTTTAATCAATAATTATTTATACATAACTAATATTTTTTAAATGACAGAATAATTAATTGAACATTTTTGTAATGTTCAATTAATTGATTTTATAAATTTTTATTGAGGTCGACATCACTTAAATTATGGTATTCAGATAAAAAATTTTCCCTCAATATAAAGTTTTCTATTTACTTAAATTTTTATAGTAAACATCAATTTTTTTAGCCTTTCATTTTCAAGATAAGTGTCTATCTAAGTTCTTATCAGACAATGGAAGAATAGAAAAATTGTATTAAATTAATTTTGCACATCATTTTCTTCTTTGTAAATTTTTCTCACTAATTTTCCTATCTTTCGTTTTTTTTTTTTTCTTTATGACTAAAATAGTCCATTAAAAAATACTACCATCGTTTTTTTTTTTTTTTATATATATATATACTAAAACGTATGGTATCTCTTTCCAAAGGGTCTCAAAAATGTTTTATATTAGTGAAAAAAATATTTCTATATATGTATTATATTATTTATATAACCCTATTTTATTATAGAAAATACTCCTATAAGATAAAAGAACTTGAGAAAATGAAAATAAACCACAGAGATCATTTAACCTTTTTATTATTTTACTTGGTATCAAACCTATTTTATAGTCTTTATTAATCAAAAAATTTTCATCTTTCCATCATTGTAATTATTCATTGCTATTATATTCTTTTATTGATTGATCAATCAATTAATGAGACTCTTTGTACCAGAGATAAATGATGTTATTACAACCATAATCAAATTATCAATCTATAGAGTCTAGAAAAATATTAATAGATCATTGCCGTGCATTATGTTCTGTCTCTAGCAGACATTCTCTTACAAGAATTCGCGCATGTTGAATACCCATTTTAAGCCTTTCAGCAGCACTACGACTTCCTGCATAAGATAAACGAATATCTCTACCCAATTCTTCAATGATCACTAAAAGTTGAGCATATTTTCCTTGTCCAGGAACTGATGGAAAATTAATAGTACTCGAAGGGCTTGATTGAGCGACTTGAACTGTCTGGACACTCTGTAAATTCCTCGGATTTGGCACCGTAATTACTGGTTCAGGAATCCGTGGAATTTCCTGTACCTTTGGAGGTGGAGGATCATTCAATTTTGTTATTGTTATCTCATTGAGTTTTGCTAATTCTGTTAACTTTGCCATTTCTGCCATTTTCGAATACTCTGGTATTTTTGTTATATCATTTTGCATATTAGCCATTTTTATCATTTCGTTCATCTTAGTTTTTTCATTCATTTTTGCCATTTCTGTCATCTTTACCATTTCATTTAATTTAGCTATTTCATTCATTCTTTGAACTTCGTTTATTGCCATTTGTGACATTTTCATCATTTCATTCATCTTTGCTATCTCATTCATTTTTGATATATCATTGTACTTTGCCATTTCGCTAAATTTTACCATTTCGTTCATCTTTGCAAGTTCAGACATTTTGGCTATTTCTTGCATCTTTATGTATTCTGTTGTTTTCGCATACTCTGCCATCTTTTCCATTTCATATCGTTTGGCCATGTCTTGAGACATTTTATTTAACTCGGTCATTTTACTAAACTCTGCTAATTGAGCCATTTGAACAATATGTTCTGGTACTTTACCTCTCTCCATCATTTGTTTTAATTCTGCGGAAATTTTATTCATATTCATCTCCGACATTTGAGCTATTGTAGCAGCATCAGGCATTTTTGAAAGTTCAGCAATTTTTGATATCTCTCTTGCTAAATTTTCATCAAGACATCTCTTCTTCTTAGCTCTATGCCTAGCCATTCTCTGTGCTTCTTGCATTCTTCTAAGTGCGGCTTGTTCTTCTGTCTCTTTAGCACGCACGTTTTTCATCCTTTCTGCTGCTGTATAAAGCCGTATAGCACGTTCTTCGGCTGTTTCTGACATTAGTCTATCGTTTTTTAATTGTTGCATTGATTCTCTTATCTTTGATAATGAATAATAACCATTTTTTTAATAAATTTATTATTTAATATAATAATCCATGTTTTATCCATTTGGAATATCATCATTATTGTCATCAATCATTAAAGTCAATTTTAATTAATGATAATTTTTTATCAATATTTATCAAAGATTTAGAATAAATAAAATCGATGAAAAAAATTATTATTTTATTGGAAAATTTTTAATGGAATCTATTGTTTTTATAACGTGTATCACTGAAAAAGAAAGGTTAATTCATTAGTGATGATGATATAAAAATAACTACTTGATATTAATACTATAAATAAGTTAATACGTCACAAAAGAAACTCATAATAATAATCACCTTGGTACAGTTAGTTATTTAATGTAGATTAGAACCAATCAGGCAGGTGCACGTAAAAAATCAACGAAGTAGCAAAAAAATTTATCTACTTCTCAATAATATTTAACTCCGTTCACTGATTTTAATTTTTAAAGAATAAGATACTTCTTGAAATAAATTCATCTATAATAGTCAGTAAAAATGGCAACAGAACTATGAAGAATTATTTTAAAATATTTTCAATGTCTTGATTCTCGAGTTTTTGAAAATTTTGAACGAAGAAACGAAATGTGGTAGTAGTAGCGCATGCGTAAAAATATAAGAACGATGTCTTCGTTATTTCCCCTTCGCGTTTCACCCAATCACAACAATGGCCGACGTAATTTGGTCAATCTACGAAACTTACGTTTAATCGAGATGATGATCTTGACGTATTTTTTGACTTTTTATCAGTGAAATAAAGTACTTAATATTTAATCCGGCATTCGTTAACACCAACATTCAATAAATAAATGTTAAATAAATAGTAGTATCACTATGTTAGAATGAACAAAAGCGATATCGGCCGACATGTAAGATTTTCGTTCGGGAGAGCCACTTTAAGGGGCCAAGCGAGGTCGGCCCGATAGACTGCGTGTGACGTGGTCGCGTTTATTGACCATAACCCCTTCCTCCTTTTGCCACCCCCGATGTAGAGAGACGAGACGACCGAGGAGGCAACTTCAAGGCGGACAGGTGTGTGTTGCGCTGCTACGTCTCAGATGTGAAATTTCTATTGTCCATCTTCCTTTCCTCCATTCCATCCTACATGTGCTCTTTACTACACTCGATGGGCATTTGGAGAGTACATATTTATTCATGCATAAAAATTACACCGCTATATTGAATCTTTTATACTCTTTAGAGATGCTGATTTTTAAGGTATAACAATTTTATTTTATTTTCTATTCATTATGGACAATTATCAAGGATACTTAAAAAATTATATTTGATAGTATAAAAATTTTACAAATGAATTATTGCCAGTTTAACAATCTTAACAATAGAAATATGAATTTTTTACTAATCAGTAATTTTTTCGAATATATTAAACAAGTATTATTAATTTTTTATTATTATCTTTGATAAAACTCATTCTAGCTTACACTATACATTTATTAGGATCACTGACCTGAATTAAGAATGAAATATCTATTCTGTTTTTGTACTTTTAATCAATGGTAATTTATAAAAATAATGATCATTAATTTACAAGTAAATTTTAAAACGAACGATTAATCGTAATAATTAGTAAAACAAAATTTTTTTATTAGCTGTAGAGGATTAGTGATCTCATGAATAGTAATATAGATAATCGTTCGATCAACATTATAAAAACATTGTTGTCATTTTCATTTTGATATTAATTATTTCAAGAAACGGAGTATCTACATAAATACTTGTTTTTGTTAACTTAAATAGAAAATATCATTCTAATATAATAGTAACAAATTAAATAAATTGAACACAATCAATTTTTCAAGTTAACTAGCAAATCTAATATTTAAATACTAATCATTTTTGTTAATATAAATTATTATTTTCTAAATTTTATAATCTATAGTGAATGATATATATTTGTCATAATTTTGAAGGCTTATAAGTGAATATAATTTCTCAATGATATATTTGAATTAAGTATCGTAGAATCACTTGTATTTATCACAAGTATTTTAATAGAAAAAATATTTTGTATTTTTGTTATGAATATTTTTTGTTTATTATTGTCGTGAATTAATTTCTGTTTCTAGAAGACAATCTCTGACTAGCATTCTTGCTTGAATAATTCCCATTTTAAGTCTTTCTGTAGAAGATCTGCTACCGGCATAAGTCAGTCTGATGTCTCTACCAAGCTCTTCAATAACTTCTAATAATTGTGAATATTTACTTTGTCCTAAAACAGTAGGAACTATTGTTAAGGAGTTTTCTTGTTTAGTATTTCCTTTCAATGTTGTTTCTAATGATTGATTCATTGTCTGGTTATTAGAATTTTTTATTTGAAAAACAACATTCCTTCTTTTCAATTCTGAAATCATAGCCATTTCAGTTAATTTTGCTGCCTCGAGTGCTTTAGCTTCTTCAATAGCTTTTTTTTTTTTTGCTCGAAATCTTGCCATTCGTTGAGCATCATGAAATCTCCTCAAGATTGCTTCCTCTTCAGTTTCATGAGGTCTTGGTAATGGTCGTCTTGGATTTTTCTTTTTCTCTCCATTTGGACTTAATTTTATTTTTGCTTTTGATATTTCTTTAATTGTATTCCATGAATTCTGTCCATTCATTATATTTTGACTTACTATTGATTAGTTTACACTAGCTTTTAATATATAAGATTTTTTTTCGTTGTAATTCTTTTATTATTTTCATTTGAGTAATTCCTCCATTTAATATAATTTTTCGTTGTAAATTAATTATAAAAATATAATCCTTCATCGAACATATCTTGGAATTGGGAGTTTTTTTTTCAATTAATGTAACAAATATATATTTACATATATAATAAATTAAAAATTCCCGCCAATTATCTTCGTAGAGTTTTAAATGTGTTTCAAGTAATTTTATTGGTTAAAATTTATTCCAATAGAAATCACAAATATGGCGGACGGTAATTGGCAATGCGCAGATATTGCGAATCACATGTGATTGAACACAAACGTTACAAAGTTGTAATTGATAATAAATAAATGTTTCTTAAAGAACAAAAAGTACATTTATATAATATGGAGATCGAGTTAATTAAATCGAAGAAGAAGTTAATTGGAAATTATTGAATAAATGGACCCAAAGTTGCAACAACACGTAAGACTTTTTACCGTGCACTCTTTACAACTGGTACAGTTTCACGAAAAAATTCTAAGGACCTGGTTTATTGGAGATTAGAAAGAGATAGTAGTTGTCGCCTCTTCCCATACGCACGTAGTCATTCTCAAGGTGATTCACTCCCAAAATAGTAAGCGTGCGATTGATTGAGTAATAACACTTAATAATTCCAGGCTTCTTTCTGTAATTTTTTGCAACAATTTAAAAAATTCTATATCATCATTTATCTTCAATATTTAATAATACTATTTCTGTACAAAACATAATACGATTTATTTATTGTATATATCCATTAATTATATCAAAGACTAGTTAACAAATGTATATAAATATCATTCTTAATAATTGTTGAGGAACTGACATGTATGTTTCAACTTGTGAATATTATTTTCTACTTTTACTGGTAATTATTCCAGTTTATTTATTCTTTAAACTTTGGTCTTGGTTAGGATGGGAATTATTTGTAAATAATTAGGGAATAATTTTTAATTCTTCAAGATCTTTTCAATGAATAAATTATAAATTTTATTTAATAAAATATGTTAATGTTTATAATAGACTTTTTAATGTATCTTTTATAATCAATATCTTTTGGCAGCATAATACTATTTTGTGCATTTATACAATTAATTTTGGTATATTTAAGAAAATTATATAAATATTATTTTGGATAGATTGAAATTTTTTTTATAATCAGAATGTTACTGAGAATAAAAACAAAAAATATACGTATATTTTTAACAAACAAATATAAATATAATAATTAAAATATTGTAGATATTACTTTGTATATCAAAAGAGTATTACAAATCAATCTAACAATCGTAATATTAATTGTGTCTAAAATTATTCTAAGGTTACATTTTGTCTGTTATTAAAAGTTCATCTAATCCCATTTTTCCTAGATGCTTCCATATTCTGTATCTTGCTACATCTTTTCGTGTAATCATTCCAATAACCTGAAATTTTAATTAAGTAAATAATTGTCTTTTCACTAAAGAAAAGGTTAAGTTAAGTTATTATTTATTTTATACTATAAGTAGTTATTATTTAACCTCATGTTCATCATTAACGACAGGTAAATGGCGAAGACCAAGCCCTCTGAAAAGTCTGAATGCTCTCGGAAGAGTTGTAGACTAATATAAAATGATAGGCAATTTTAAATTGAATATAAAAAATGCTCTAATTAAATATTATTGTTTTAAGTTATAAATTATAATGGAAATTTAATACTCACATGCTGTAGTGTGTAAGGAGAAGGATTCATGAAGGGTCTTAAATCGATAGAATAAGTTTTTTCTCGTTCAGTAATATTAACTTCACCAATACAAGGATATCTCGGATAAGCATTACGAAACATTTTCAATGATAGATCATGTTCCCACATATCACAATATTCATTGAATATTTTATTTTGGAGAAGTACGATCAATTGAGACCGTAATATTAAACCTCTGAATCTTCCATAACAATTTATTTCAGTCTAAAAATATTTTTTTAATAAATTATTCTTTACTTTTTTTGTTGTTATTGGTTCAATTATCATTCCAAAATGATTTTAATTGTTATTAAAAATTATACCTGATCACCAGTTGGTGGATCAACCACAGGAAAGCCATTAAAATCAACACACTTTAAAAGCTCAACAATGTGTCCCACGTTCTCTGTTGTTTTTAATGTAACCACTGGATGACTCATTATCTCACTGGCGTAAATATTATTTGATAACGGCGGTGGTTCCCATGGGAGTAGAGGAACTCCTGCCATTTGTGTATGAATCTCATAAATTCCCTGAAAAACATTAAGCAATAATAATACGAAAAAAATATAAGTTAAATTTAGTCATTTTGATGATAAAAAATTTTTGTCTTATGTTCAGTTGACCAATATACGAGTATATATATATATATAATACCTCATTGAAGAAGTCACCAATCCATTTAGCCATCATTAAAACAATAATAACTGGTAGACCAAATGAAATACCTTGAGTAGTTTCAATTAAAATTACAGTAAGACTTATGGTCATTCTTACAACACCTCCTAATTGAGCTGCTGCTCCTAAGAGAGCATATTTCCCCGGATGAAAGTATGTCTAAAATTATGATTGGTTTAGTAATTCTTTGATAATTTCATAAAATGAATGTATTAATTATTTTACACATGATGGAAATAATTTTGTCAATCCAGATCCAATCAGTCTACCCCAAGCTGATCCGATCAGTAGAGAAGGTATGAAAAGACCGCAAGACATTGATAAACCAAAAGTAAACGCAGCCAAAAGAAAGTAAAGAAAAACAAATACAGCCAATGTTGCGTCATTATGAGAACCTAAGTGTAAATCAAAATATTTATAACTATTAAATTTTTGTCACACGAGGTTACAGAAATAAAAGGAAAATAAAAATTACCTATTGGATCATGAAATAATGATCTAACTGTACTTTCTGGCGTTTGAAACCAAAGAGCAGCAATAGCACTATATTGACCTTCTTTACAAAATATCTGAACGGGATACTTAGTTGGATCTTTTCCTAAAGGCTTACAGTCATTTACAAAATAGATCATCAAAGAGCCTATAGTAGCAGTCATAGCTGCTACTGTAGCAGCCTCAACAACTTTTAACCATTTCTTTCTAACGTAGTTTAATCGAAATACACTTATTTTATAATTTATATGATTCCATAGTGCTCCTAAAATGCCTCCTACAGTTCCAACAGTCATGAAAAGAGGAATTTCATAAAACTGATATGGTATGGTATCGAATTTTCCTAAATTTAAAAGTCCAGGATTTGAAAGGTCTCCTGGATGACCGTGATAGGTACTCAAAATAATATTCAAAGTGAATGTAGATATCATACTGGCGAAAAATGTTCGCCATGTTAAACTTTGATTAAAAAAACTCGTTCCTTCTTCTATACTGAATAATACTCCACCTATTCATAATAAAAATATTTTAGATTATTAATGTAATATGAATAATAAATTGATTAAATAATCATCATTACCGATTGGAGCTCCAAAAGCAGCTGAAACTCCTGCCGCAGCACCTCCAGCAACAAAATCTCTTTTTTCATGGTCTTCTCTAAAATACTGAAATATTTTAAAATCTTTCTTGAACGTTGTACTCTTTCCTTGAGATATTCCAGCAGCTACAACTGCACCAGAATGGATCATGGGACCTTCTTTACCCCCAGCTAATCCTCCAACTACTGTCGAAATGACACCCAGTGATTTTATTGCTAATGTTTTTATTCTCACAACTCGCGGAATTTTTATTCCATTTAAATAACATTTTATTTGAGGTATTCCACTTCCTGCTGCCACAGGTTCTACATAAGCTACTAAAATTGCTCCTATTAAAACTGGTCCTATATTAAATAATAACCATAGAAGATATGGTATCCATAAACAGTTTTCTTTAGAACAAATGTCTACATCTAACATTTTTATATTAGGAAAATATTTTTATTTTTATTTGTTTATCAATAACTTGTATTGTTTGTTTATTTAATTATTAGAGAAAGGATACATTGCTTTAAAACTCCATACTTTAAATTAGACAATTCTTCGATAGAAATATCTATAAAACATGCAACTAATGCTGTAAATATTCCTATTAATAAGAAAATAAACCATCGTGCGAAATTTTTTTTAACTACATATTTATAGCCTTTTTTTCTCTCTTCATCTTGAAGTAAATTGTTTTCACACGTATCATAATCTAAACTCTGAAAAGTATACAATTAATTTAATATTTTTGAATTATTAATTTATCAATATCAAAAATAGATATCAGTTTTTGGATAATCAAGTTTCTGCAGATATGATTATCTTAACTAATTTATTACATTAATGATAAAAACGTATTTGAACAATTATTAATTTTTTTTATAAAATTACCTCGTAATTAGCTGATAAATAATTTGTGGCTCCAGGTTTGAAGTGTTCATTATTAATTCTATTTAATTGACGATTCGACACATCTTCTATTATATTATTAAAAGTATTATCATGTAAACAATGTCTAATATTCTAAAGATAAAAAAAAAATTAAATTCATTTTTTACAGATTGTAGAAAATTAAAAATTAAAGTCAATTTTGTTAAAGCATTTATTTCATTTATCATTATAAAAAATCATAAACCATTTAATTAATATATAAACAAATAGCATTGTGACGTCAAGCTTTGCTAAAATAGGTTAGATTTCATAACAAAGGAGTTAAAAGTTTTTCATTAGTTTATAATATATTCAATAGATAAAAATTGTTTATACCTTAAATCTGACATTAACAACATCATTAGAATATGATGGAAAATTATTCCTAGCTCTTCTAGTCTTTACTAATCTTTCTTCTTCAATATTTGAATCACGACCATAATCAACTTCTTCAACTTCAGAATTGATTAAAACATTCACATGAGTTTCTGGATCTGTCATTTTATACAATCATAAAATTCTCAACCATTGCCAGTGGTAGTTTACTATTATACATATCATTGAATTTTTTCAAATGTAATTAGAACATTCATTATTTTATATTATTATATTAAAACTGATTATAAATTGCACCATCTGATTCACATGACTTGAAATATTATCAACATTTACACGAAAGTGCAAAAGCAAGAAATTCATTCACTGGACTTGACTACACTCAACTATACTACTACCACTATTAGATTAATGTACTCTCTATATATACATATAATGCCTACGTGAAATGTAAATGCAATAAACACAACGTAGTTACTGGTTTGTATTATAGTATAGCTGTTGACGCGCATGAGGAAGTGACTGTTTGGATGTTTTATTTAGTTTGTATCAATATTCCAGCTGATAGCCACGTGACTAATGTATTGAAGTCAAGAATTTGGATGATTCATCCTTTTACATTGTTAAAAATTTTATATGTTACTACTTTTTCTAATTTAAAAATTTTATTTATTATAATTATTTCGACAATAATATATTGTTAAATAACTTATTATTATGTACAGATTTATTTAGCTTAGAATAAATTTTTTTTTCCTAAAAACTCGTTAATAATAAAAACAATTTTATATAAAATATTTCTATTTTATATAAAGTATTTAAAAGGCATTTTCTTTAATATTTCTCACTTCTAAAAAAAGTGTGAATAATGTATGAAGGGATTCTATTCTGGTTTCAGGAGTAACTGGAATATGTACAAGGTTGCAAATATCATCAACGAGTTGTGATAAGTCACTATTTTCTTGGATCAAATCTAGCTGATCACTTTTTAGTTTATCTTCGATATCAGTCGGCCACTGTTGCAACAAAGTATCAATATCAGGCATCGGTTGAGTCAGTCTTACAGTAGGAATGGGCTTGCTTCGATGAAGCTGATTAATATCTTCAATCCACTTATCGATGGCTTTAGGGTTCTTCTCAGCATCCTCAATCCTTTTTATCACCACATGTTTACGAGCATCCGCACTTTTGCTCTGACTTCGCAGCTGAAGATGCAAAACTGCTGGTTCTGACTGATTCGCGCATGGTTCATCCAATACAACTAGACCAACTTTGTCATCTACTCCATCAGGTCTAGGTACTTTGATAAAGGCATCAATATCTCCAACAGCCGGTATAAAGTCTGGGATGTAAGGAGCAAGCTTATAATTCAATTCAATCTTCTGAGGTGTATATCTTTAATAAAATAAATAAATCAAATGATAATTAACATTATTTGACTAATAACTTCTGATGGAATAGTAATATTATTCATATTTATTAGTTAATTCATGATATTAAAATACTTTTATATCAAAATATCAAGGTTTAAATAGTTCTGCTTATTTGATGCATTAATATTATAATTATTTGAAATCGAAACACCGAGCTTGTTAAATTTTTCATCCCAAAAATACTTTATGAGCTTCATGTAATTTGGAAATTTATACCTCATTATATTCTGAAAGAGTTCCTTAACTTCTGCAGATGCTTCTAAATTTTCAAAGTCCTTAGGATTGTAAAGTTCCATAGGCTTCTTTACAGTTGTGCCTTCAATATCATCATCATCAGTTTCCTCACTATCTGACGGATCACTCCGTATAGGTTTCTCAAATGAATTTTCATGCTCTGAAAACCTAAAAAATAATTTTTTAAAACTATAAATATATAAAATAATAATAATGAATAAAAGTACCTTCTAAAACTGCGTTTTCCTAATGGTGAATTAATATCCACATTATCATTTCTATCATTTGATGCCATTTTTACACTTTTTTTCATCGCAGAAGATCGACCACTTTGTGGACTTTTGACTTCTTCTGCGTTTTCAACTTCAATACATTCGTCGAATTTACTAAAAGCTGAAAAATGTTGCTTTTCTTCCTCTTCACTATTACTACTGTCCATTATCAGCTTTTGTCACTTATTTTTGTTTGCTTTTCAAATCAAGTACTAATAAAGTTAAAATCAAATTGAGTAAAAAATTTTGGGATAATTTAACTTTTATTTAGTGGTTATCTATTTTAAAGAAAACATGTCTACTGGTATGTTAGGATTTTGTCGTTGCCATAGTTTCCGTAATTATGCTGTTGACCACATGCGCTCCATATACATTGATAAATTTTATAAAATGTTGAAATTTCATTTTATTTATAGAAATAGAAGTAAATAAAAAATTAAATTAAATAATTAAGGAAAATATCAATAAATAGAATTTTTATGGATGTATGAATGAATATTTTAATACGTTTGATGTCTTTGGGTGTTAATAACATCATCCACAAAGATATGTGATTGACGGTTGATTCCCGATCCACATTGTCACTGTAAAATAATTAATAATACTCGATGAAGTTAATTTAAAATGACTTTCTTAATGAATTTTTAACTCAATGCACAAAAATGTCAAATTTAAATAGAATGTGATTAAAAATTTAATATCGACAAAACTTTCCAAGATATCTATCAGAAAGTTGTTCATTTTTTAAAAGAAGATTCAATTTTCTAAATACTCTATGAGAATTATGATATAAAATTGAAGTTTTTGGCTCGATTCCAGCTCAATAAAGAGCTAAAGTCAAGAAACTAAGTTTAAGTTTCTGCTAAAAGTTTGTGTAAAAATGATATTAATTTGCCGTCACCGTTTTAGTAACTGTGATTATTATTATTTATCATACGATTAGAAGAAAGTAAAGACATTTGTTATTCTTAACATGTTCTGATAATAATGGTGAAATAATGGTAAATTATTAAATGAATTTAAATATTCAAAGTCTTGAGTTATTACTTGATAGCATTAGTGGTAATAAAATATTCATAATAAAATCACGGCTTCGAAGATGATTGAAAACATTGCAACAGATGGAAGTTTGAAATTTAATCGCAAAAGTGCTCATCGTCAAGATTATCGAATATTTCTTGAGATATCTATCGACAATAGAAGCAAATTTAATTTCTTGTGGTATAGTACAAAGCACTTAGAGATTGATATTTTACCTGCTAATCAAATTATTTCCTTTTTTCGTATAAAGATAAGTTATTTCAAAAATTCTATTATCTAATTGATCATTTTCTTATTATTAATTCAAATAAATTAGTTTGATTGTTTATTAAAATGCTAAAATTCATCGTAAAATTTAACATTTATTAAGTAGCAATATCAATATAAAAAATTACAAATAAAAATTTATAAAATTTCGTAAATAATTAATATAAATTTTTTTTTTAAATACAAAATGAGCAAGCCAATTATCCCAGACTATTTGATAATATTTTCACAATATTTATTATACCAACGATTATTTTACTTCCTTCTTATTAACAATAATTGATAAATTGAGAGCATGAACCCTCTAAGATTTAATTTTTATCTTATCTTTTTTTTTCCAACGTCATAATGCGCACATAAATTGAATTATGTAGTAGACATTTATTGCGTTTGAAAATTATCTTGACAGATATTTCAAAAGGTCAATAATACGATGCATGAAGTTGAGTTTTTAATTCATGTTAAACTGGTCAGGGATTTTATAATTTATTGTTTAAAAGAAAAAAATATATCAATATTTACTCATTGATTCTTGTGTAGTTGGATATTTTCTTCAGTTTATTTTTAAAATATAACTTTGGAAGTATCAAATAGGATATTTCCCATAAATTTGTCCACTTCTAGTTCGTCTTATCAACCACATCCGATTACTACTTAACGATGTTTGCGTCCTGTTTTTTCTTTGAGAATTTTGGGAATGTTGAGACTGTGTTAATTTTACGCTAAATCCTGAATGTCTTGAAGTATTACCTCCAGTTGAAATACAATATGGTCTTGGTTTTTGACGAATAACTCTTCTCCTTCGTGGTACACTTTTTTGAGGTGTAGTAGGACCATCACCCCATCCATGATTGAATCTCGATAAATCGTAAATTGACTCATGATTATTTTCCCGTGCTTCGTCAGTTAAATCTATTAATTGCCTACATTAAAATAATTATCAATTAATTCAGTCATTTTTTAAAGATAAATTATTAAAAGAAATAAAAAATTAACTTACGAATTTTCAGGTAGTAAAATTTCTGTGTTAATAATGTTTTCATCATATTTTTTGGACAATTTAGAAGAAATGAGAAGTATGACAATAACAACAGCACAAACGATAAATAAAGCTGCAAAATCAGCAATCACTTGCTTCGATACTGGAGTCAACTGTGAGAATTCCCGTGAAAATATTTCCTGTTGAATGAAGAATTTGTCTCGTTAAGGTATTATATATTGTTTTTCTATCTTTTTCTTACTTTTAAATAAACAAAAATTCGTCGAATAATGGCAAGAAAGGATGCATGTTCCATGCCTGCTATTTGAATTACGCGTTTCAAAAATAAACTTATTCGAGGTATACTTTTCATTTCATGAATAAAATATTTTATAAATTTTTAATCATTTCTATCTAAAAAATTACGCGGCTCTTCGCCAACTGCCGAGAATTTGACAAATACGCTGCCTTCAATTCGTATAATCATTTCGCTGTTGACAGTCACGTGTTATCTCGTTTTGTTCCAATTTTAAATGATTAAAAATTATTAGCCAACGTATTACGACATTGCGGTTCAGGTGTTAAAATGTGTACCTTAAAATTTTTTTAAGAATTCAAAATACATACAAATATACTATATTTCTCTGTATATCACTAATATTGAAATAAATTTTTTTTATTTCTTCTTCATTATTATTAGTTTACATCAGAATTTAGCATAATTTATCACATGAAGTGATGTAAGGAAACACACAAGAATTATATTTAACACCAATAGAAAATGCAGGTCCTTTTTTAAGATCAACAGGGTTATACGGTCCAGGAGTACTTGATAGACCTTGGGAAGGTGGTTTAAATCGCAGAGTAAAAGCTGGTGCTCTTGGGGTGACCCATTTAAAATTAATTACCGTCGGAGAAGGTCCATGATCTATTTTCTTCACTTTATGAAAAGGTATGCCTCTAAAAGATCAATATCGTAAATTTGACTTACAACTAATTTAACGATCATGCCGCACAGTAATACATTACATCAAGATTAATTTATTCTCTATAATTAGTTCATGAAAATCATTATAAATGATTACATTGTAAAAACTGGTCCATTTAAATCCCGTGGAAGATTATAAGGTCCTGCTCCGATTGTTGCAGGCGGTGGTTCTTTCATTCTTGACCTGAGAGAGTATGCCGGAGTTGGTTTGTATGAAGGTAAAGAGTAAGGTCCTGGCGTACTGTTTGCTGATTCTAAAAAAAATCACCAAATAATGATATATTATTTTTTTATGTTTACTCCTAGTCTAAAATTTTGAGTATTAAAACTTACTGAAGGGTTTCCATGGCATTCCGAATGTAAACCCGCTACATTTAGGAGTTTTAGGATAATAAATAGGTCCTGGTCCATGGTGAATGGTATACATTTCAGGACGTTTTCCAATTATAGTATATGCTGGATTTCGTAATTTAGTATGACAATGATTTTTATAACCTACTACAGGTGGCAATTGATAAATCGGACCTGGAGCTTTTAGTAAATAATGCCGATTAATATTATAAAAATTCATGGGTTTTTTTTCTGATAGTATTCTTCAAGTTATTCACCTCTATAAAAACAGTGTGTTTGAGATTTTTCAAATGGTGAAGTAATTTCATTATTTTTAATATTTTTTGAACGATTTTTTTTTTGCTGAGACATTTTTTTTTAAATTACTAAATAAATTAAATATCACATTTAATGATAAATATTTTTTTTCATTTTTAATATAATTTTTTTTTTGTTTGTTTTTAAAACTTTTATTAATCAGCTATTTGTTAATTTATTAGTAATTTGCAGTAAACTTCAGAATATTGAACTTGGAAATGAAGAAAGCTACATAAATAATTAGTAAAAATGAAGCAAAATTGTCTAAAGAATTTATTTATTGAAAAACTTACGTAAAAAAATTCTATAATTGTACACGGTTTAACTAATTCAATCTTGTATTTATCTCCCTAAGATGTCGAGGTTTCAATGTTTAAAAAAAACTTTATTCGTTATCCATGTCTGTAAATGGAAGAGCTTTACATTCGCTATGACGCACTCCGAAAGAGAACATTGGTGGACGTTTTCCAGCAATATATGAAGTGTTATAAATAGGTCCAGGACCTTCAACTTGATCGAAAGACTTTTTTCGTGATTTTAGAGAATATGCTGGATATTTTTTTTTAATAACATCATAGTTCGGATTACCATATGCATTTGGCCCTGGTCCTATAGATTCTTCTTTTCCAAATTTCCGTCCAGCTCTGTAATCATTTTAAAAATAATTTTTTTTAGTTATATAGCAATAAAAAAAAACATCAAATGAACGATTTATTATTTATATACATAGAAAAAGCTCCAATAGTTTCTTTGTGAGGAATTTTAGGGCCTAAACATGCAGGAATAATGTATGCATTAGGTCCTGGACTTGAAGAATCTAAATATTGATTTTTGCGTCTTGGTTTTAATGAAAAAGCTGGAGATCTTTTTGTGTGATTCATTGGAGGACATTTTTCAGGGTGATAAGCACCAGGCCCTGGTCCAAATCCTAACACTATCATTTAATGATTTGATTATTAAACCGTACAAATGATAGTGGCAGAGAAGTTTATAACAAAAATAATAATCGACTTTGTATTTGAATAATTTATTAATAATGCTATATTGATTTATTCAAATAGTCATTATTAATAATCAATTGTCTAATGAATTTTCTAAGCATCGGATTAGAGAGTAAATTAATAAAATATAAATAAACCTATGAATTCAGCTCGTCCTGCTAATGAAAATGCTGGTGGATTTTCTGGACCATGTCGTGTTAAATGATATGTATCATATCGATTAGGCCCAGGACCTGTTGTAATATTATCCTTTTCATTATGACGTGATCGAATACTAAATGCGGGATTTCTGGAGCGTGATGGATCGTGTTTTTCATAACCCATTAGAGATGGGAGTTTGTAAGCTGGGCCAGGCCCTTAGGTGTTAAAAGAACATTTGTTTCAATTACAAACAAAATAAGTATTTTCTAATTTTTTATAACATCAATTATAAAATTATGTAAAAGTGATAATTTTATATTTTTCTTTTTATAGTAAATACTTATTAAAAATATTACCTTTTGATTTACAACTTAATAGTGGTTTTTTTTGAAGTATCAATGTTGACATTGTATTTTTTTGATCAATAAAAATTCATCGAAAAAAAATTATAAATAAAACTTGAAAAAAAAATAATATTGTAAAATTTTAATACTAGTACAAACATGAAGTAAGCTTATTCATATGTTGAGTTACTTATATGAAGTATTGTGCTATCTTTAGTCATTTAAAAATGTATATTGCAAATTGCATGCCTATTAGAAATAATAGTGTCAAGAATATTAATAAAATTATCATAATTACTTGTATTGTTATTCGAAGGTTTATTAACAACACTTGATTTCCAATCAATAGTTGTTGTAGATTGGTCATTGACATTGTCTTTATTCACATCTTTATTCATTATCTTGTAAAAGTTATTAAATTCATCATCATCATCATCATCGATATCGTCATCGTAGTAATCATCTTCATCATTTTTTTTTCTTTCGTTAGCAATTATCAATGACTGTAATTTGACTAATAAATCATCTCTTGTTAAAGGGACAACCTGGTCAGCTATTTGATCCTTTTCAGTGATTAATTTTTTTTCTTCTCCATTTAATTGTTTTTCATCATTATCTGAATGATCTTCTTTTCTTTCACTTTTCTTTCCTGTAAATAGTATAGATTAAATAGTCAAGTAATGAAATAAAGACCTATTAAAATAAAAATAACTAAAAATGTACCTCGTTTCATGTAGCGATAAAAGGTACGTCTTTTTCTCTCTGGTAATTTTTTCAAAAGTAATCTGAACTCCCTATCTAATATAAGAGATTCTTCTTTAACTTTTGATTTGATTATTTCTGTTTTTTCGCCACACTTTGGACAAACCTCCACTTTTAGAGCACAAGATTCACACATTATATGATAAGCATGTTTAACACACTTTTGATCACATTTTGTACATTTACTTGGAGCTTTTAAAGGCTTATATTTCTTGTATTTAATTTTCCATTCGATTATTTCCTTACATCTCTTGCAAACATTTGCTATTTGAATATTATTTATTGTTTTTGTTTTATGAGATGTATCATAGAGATTATTTTTGAATGCATGAGAATTCTGATATTTTTGAGGCCTTGATCTACTGGAATTACCTCTTTGAAAACTCATTTTTCTAAAAATATCAATATTATTTCAATATTATTGCAACAAGGATTTCTAAAACTTTTCGATGTAATTAAAAAAAGGGCAAATTACTTTTGTTAAGAATCAATCATTGTATCATTGAAAATGAGTAACATGTGATAATATATGATAAAATGAATAGAAATATAAAGTAAAATTAATTTCTAACACTTACAGTCTTTCCCTTATTTAATCACTAGTATAAAATATTTCACTTAACAATTAATCTTTGTTGCTAAATTGTTTAAAAAAAAATAATAACACGTATTAATCTATAGATAAATCATCGACTGGCACATTCATCCCTCTGTTGTTAGTTTTAACAACTATTTGACGATTTCAGTGTCACCTAGTGTTGATTGGGGGAAAAAAAGCCAAGCAGCGGGAGCTTAACATGATACATTCACGCGCCAGTAAGTATCAAAACATTGAAAAAAATCAAGTTGATGGTTAAAATATATCCAAGGAACGAGAAAATTGTTATTAAAGCCTCAACAATTTAATGTGAAAAAATACAAGGATATTATTACATGAGTAAACTAAAGAAAAAATTTTCAAGTCTTGTTTTGTTGTCAACAAATAAACGACGCTACGAGAAGTAAAGGGTCACTCACACTTCTTATATATATCTTATGAAGATAGACATTATTATCTTTGTCACTCATCTTCGAAGATATCGTCTGCAAGAGTCGTCAGAAAAGACCCTGAGGCCACAGACAAACCACGTTCAAGTCGATGTTTTATCCTTAAAAACCTGTTATTCCTGTGTTCCCGGATGAAAGATTGTGAGTAGTAGACAACCTACCTACTCTTCCTTTCTCCTTTAACATCTTTATTTTTTTGCTGATAATTTGATTCGATAACGATTTGCTAATGAGTGTATTGAATTTTGCAAGCGTAAACAGTCTTTAAAGATCCATATCCGGATAATCTGCTTGGTAGGAGGTTAGTTTAGAGATTATTGGATCTATTATCGTTTTTTCAGGCTTATTTAGTCATACTTAAAAATTATACTTTAAGTAGTAGATAGTAAATTAAATGAATTAATTTTTTTCAATTTATTATTGAATCATTTAATATAAATACAATAATAGGACATGGAGAATTTAAAAAAAATCTTCTTTTAATAAATTATATCTTTTTTGTGTTGCAGACAAATTGTCACTAAAATTTCAACTAAAATTATCATGAATTTAAATGAATAAATGATACATCCATTAGTAATGCTTCGAGAGATTAGTGGGCTCGGAAGAGAAGTGATAATTTATTTCGTACTAAGAGACAGCATGATAGAAGGCAGGTACCATATTAACAACTAAAGGGAATAAAGAGACATAGTAAAGGGTGGCATTGATTCGTAAATTAAATTTCTCAAACAAAATTTAATATTATTTTAATTGAGTATAAACTCGAAGAAACTTTAGCTCCGCAGCTTGATTTATTTTGATAAATTTATTTAAAGATTATGTTAACATTTTATTTTATATTTAACTAAAAAATAATTTCTTGAAATTTTTCAGCATTAAAATTTACGTGGGCTATTCTAAATTCTGAATGAATTTAATGTTAAAATCAATACAAAGTTTATTTTAGGCTTTCATTTCAATTCTCCTTTGCTACTTCATCGTTGATCCTTGCAGGTGATGGTATCGTCGATGCAGTGGGGTCACTTCAGGTCGAAAGTTCGTCAGGCCAAACTAAACATAGAGTCTCGCCTTAGTTGACAGGTGAAACGAGCTAAAATATTAACGACAACCTTAACGCGACCGACTGTCAATCTGTCAACTATTTCAGGGGAATGATTTGCCTGATCTTCTAGATATATATATTGCACAGCTTCCGCTACTGTCACATCTCCCTGACACTACGTGGCTAAACATTTATGTACTGAAGAGGAGAAAGCGAGTAAATGGGCGGAGGTAACGCAATGCCAGACAATAAAAGTTACAAGCAACAACAAAACCAGACGGCAAATTAGTGGTACTTTGAAATGCTTTTAAAATTTTAATCTTGCATGTCTGACCCATATCTCCTCCACCCCATAGCCTTTGGATTGTGTATGGGACTTTTTTGCAAGAGAGCAAAAGTTATACTTGAACATAGATGTAAAAAAGAGACAGAAGTTTGACATGTCAGAAAACACTCGAGTTTTCCAGTCTCGGCTTTTCTCAGCTTTCATGACTGTCAGTCTAGAAAAAAGCCTTATTTATGGAAGAATAGAAAATATTTCTCGACTGAAAGGTGTATTTAGAAGATAATTGGAATGTAAACTGACATATAAGTAAATTTTTGATACTTAATACGAAAACGGCGGAATTTTTATTCAATGGAATGTCACTTAGATGATAGCATTTTTGACTACTCTTTGCGATAGTAGAGTTTAATTTAATAATTTGTTCAATAACTGACCATTCAAATGATTTTATATGATATTGTTTTAATTACCAATCATATTAACTGAGTTTTTATTTATATTAATTTTATTTTTGTCATAAAAACTTTGTTGATTTTTTTCGTTACCAATGAAAATTTTACTAGATTTGTTAGCATGATATACCTTAAAATAATGTTACAATTACTAATATATTTTCAATGAATTAATATTTATATTTTTCAATGTACTAAAGTAAAATTGACTAAACGTACAGCAGTATAAAAAATTGCTTCGTAAAGAATTTTTTACAATAATAATCTCTCAACTTTATTGTAAAAGCTGTGAGAATAATGGGTGCAGTGTTATTGAATATTTGTGTCGGTTCTACGTTAAAAAAACGAATTGATGCCATCAAGATTTATGTTATTTAAAATGTTTTGAAATATCTTAGTTGAATTGCAGAAAAACAAGAAAATTTTTTACTTTAATGCCGTCAATATTTTCGAATTGTTCACAGATCGCGGAGACTCTAGACGACAATCATAATGAGCTTGATGGTAGTAATTTCGTCATAAATGTATAAAGCATTCTTCTTTAAGCCTTTGTTTAAAGAGGTGAGAAAGTAATTTTATACAGCTATATAGATTAAAGTTTGACAGTTCATTAGTTTTGATCATTTTTATGCTATTCTTAGAGTGATTTAATTTCAATTTTTTTTTCTACGAGCATGTTTATAACTATGGCTTTCTAATACAACAGAAATTACACAATATACCACTCTGAAATTAATATGGTGAGAAAATCAACGAATGAAAAGCCAACGACGTCAAGTGGAGGAGAAGGCTGGGATTGGATTCGTGGACAAAAGTCGTGAATTATTCTACTGCGAGGTCAGTGAGGAGATCGGTAAGTCAAACATTCTTATATATAGATCATTCAAGTTTAATTGATCGCTAGTGTTTTTACTTCAACACGTTTAATAGTAATTAAAAGCTTCTAGGAAATCCAAGACAAATAATTATTGGCAAACATTTATGCAATAAATCTATCTAATATGATCTTCGTTTATTCAATTACATTAGTTAGCACCTATCGTTCTTTTTTAACATTAAAATCCACTTGAAAACTTTTTAATGATAGCTATTCCTTTATTTAAATATATTTAACAATAATTATTACAGTCGTTGAAAATAGATAATATAATTAACAAAAAATTTATAAAAATTATCATATTGGCAAGAGATTATTGGTCATCGTAAAGGAACTAATGTGGAAAAATTTCATGTATAAATTCAATGGTTGCAGTCATAGTAAATATTATTGTTATAAAGTTTTTACTCCAATTAATTTAAAAAAAAAAAACATTTAACAGATAAATATTATATATGGGAAAAAAGTAATAGAGAATTGATTGTATTCGATGAATTGTTGTGTCTCTACTCTTCCGTGATTATGATTATTGCCCGAAAGCCAATATCAAAAACTAGGCTTTCTGAGCAACAATCAAAAGCATAAAGAGTATTCATTGCGTAATTGTTGATTTTTCAGTATTGATGTCATTTTTATAGTTGAGTTACCTTAGCTGCAAAGTAAAACGTATCATTATATTATTATACATATCATAATATTATATTATATAGAGGTATTAAAGTATTGAAAGCTCGAGTATCTGTCGATTTATATTAAATAAAAGTTTAATCATCTGAATCGATGGTGAGGAATAATTTAAGTTAAAGTGACAGGAGTAAAAAAAGGATACAATTTCTTTTACCCCCTTTTGTACTTTTCGCTTAAGTTGAAAAGAGATTGAACTTTGTTGAAGATTATCCGATGATGTTTTCATGGGGTTTTGATGCTGTTGCGGTCGCTTTAGCTTCATATTTTATTACTGACTTGCCGCTGTCCATAGTAATAAAAGTTAACATAACTTCAGTTAAGATTAAGACTTTTAAACATTTGTCAGAAACCTTTTTACTTGATTTAAAACTCCTTTTTATCCCAATAATCTTTTTCGCTTGACTATTATCAATATTTCACCTTGATTTTTATTTAAAATTATATTCACCTTAAACACCACCAATATTACTGAAGAAAATATAATTATTTTGACTTTTTTTGTTATCAAATTTTGATAGAAAAAAGTCATATTTATCGTTGTAACTTTCTTTAAACCACGAAATTTCGAAACAACATTCTTCGATGTTAGTAGATAATGTTTTCCTTTGATGGTAACCACAGATTATTTGTGTTATTTTTTTATTTCGAGTTTTTATCTAATACAGAAAGTATTAATATAATGGAAAAACAAATTTATAAAATTTTATTTCGATTTAAAATTAATTAATGATAATAAACTTTATTTGAAAAAGTTTATAAGAAACAAAATAGGTATATTATTATTTGGATAATGTTTTGTATAAGACAATGATTTTTTCTTAATTTGTTATACCTGCCTCTCACATTCTTCTTGATAACTTTCATGTATGTTTTATTTTTAATTTTGAACATTTTGAAAGAGTAATACAATAACGAAAGAAATAAATGCAAACTTCACTACAACAATTCACTTATTCAATTAGTATTAGTAAAAGAGTTTGAAAATATTTTCTATTAAAGTTCAAGTCATTAAGCAAATTGAATAGTGAATGTAAAAGGAAGAAGAAGGTCAATTAAACTATTTGAAGTAGATAGGTAAAAAGAGTGGAGAGAATGAAGAGAATAATCACAAGTGGAAGATAAAAGCAGAGGTATCAGAGAGAGGAGTTGAAGAATGTGTTGGGTTGAAGTCGCGGACGCGAATGATAGCAGCCAGTGGATACAGGAAGGGTTGATGTGGCTTGAGAAGTAAAGGTAGGGAGTATAGAGGCACGGAAGGGTTGATTTTGGTATGAAGGGGTAGGAGAAATGAAATTGATTCTGCGCAGGACGATTAGTGATTCTCTTGTGGCAATTCGCATGTCCACGCGACCACGGGTTTCCCTTTGGTGTCTGTCCATTAACTGTTCTAATCTCCGTAATTTGACAATTAGCCCAGGTCTACGAGTCGCACAGACGGCTAACAGAATCGCGTCAATCATTCTGGTAATGCGACCAAGTCAATGCACTCATCTCTCTGATGCTTCATCTCCACTATTCTCTCACTCACTCTCTCGTGTTTGAAACTATCTCGCCCTTCCTATTTTTCCTTTCTCTTTTCATACCTATTTCACTCTAATATACTCCGCCATTTCGTTGGGGTTGATTGATTTATTTTATCAGACTCTAGTGTGCTACGACATGTGCACTATATTAAAAATATCTTTAATTAAAAATCATTAAACATAAGCTAAATTATCACACTCTTTTCCTCTTCATTCTGTCCATTTTTTATATCTGAAAAGAAAAAAAATATTTATATGAATGATAATAATTTTATTATTTGATTAAAAAATTATTTGTTAATTCAATGAATGTTGAATAGAAAATGGTGTAATTGTTAAAGAGATAAATAAAAGAGTTAATTAATGTAATAGTTGATATAAAAAATAAGATGGTGAAAGAATTGAATGGGACTTTTAGTGTAAAGAGTTTAAATCTTTAAAACGAGGTCGTTTTCCGGAGGTCGTTAGAAAAGAACGAAGGCAATGAACGGACTAGATCTGCTAGAGATCAAGAGAGAATGCGCGAGGGACAAGTTAAAATGGACTGATAGATCTCTAGATCGTATACTTATTCGTATAGTACATATGCTATATAACAGACCGGAGTTGAAAGTTTAATCGAGAACCAAGGTCGTGCCGGGAGCCACGAAGGAGTTGAGAGGCCACGTGAGTAATCGCGAGTAGAGATCCACGTGGCAAGCTTGATATTGAGGACCTCGGGGATGATGCAACGACACGGTCTAACCCGAGTGCTTTGGCTGTTTAGTATGTTCCGTTGGGTGTAGGCCATTGCCCGCAGGGAATATGCAATATTGCGGAAGCTTCACGTACTTATACCTCTGTATTGAGACGTTCTAAGATTCTCTGGGTTATGTTAAGATATTTATTCAATATAAAACAATTTTTATTCATGCTTTAAGATGTCAGTATTAGATTTTGGTGATCACGAATTCTGATTTAAATGATCTTTTAGTTTAAATTGTATTGAAAAAACAATACTCCTAAATGACGAGTAATTTTATTCTCCATCATATTATTGTATGATGCGAATATAATGTTAATGTTGGAATAGTAATTTTTAGTTCCAAGTTGAAAATAATGAATGTATATGAAGGTAATTATGAGTTGTAGATATTAATTCGATAATGGATATTTTGGTGAGTTTATATGAATGATAAAAGGGCGAATATTGATATATATTTTAGTGCATAATTTAGGGATAAAATTTGAAAACTCGTTGCCGGTAACGCTGAGTTGTGACCTCACTCCATTGACTTTTAAATTGTACAAACGGGATGTTGAAAAAATTTTACGATCCCTTCCACATGGGATTCAAATGCCATCGATAAATAAATGTCGAAAGCAACAGAGGCTCTCGTCGCGTCGAATCTACAGGACAAATACATTAGGCATTCAGCAAGGAAACAAAGTGATTTGTATTAAAGTAAATAGAAAATCATGATTTCTTCCCTTCTCTATAGTTTTCTTCGCTTTATTTACTCTTTGACTATTTTTTTATTATCAGAGTTTATTTATTCATCGCTATATTGAGCAATAAATATTTAAAACAACGTTTATACTCAAGCTAGGCCCTGTAGAATTACTTCTAAATCGATCGAGTATTTGGCCATAAAATAGATTTAATCCATGTTGGACTCCAGTAGGATTTACTGCAGATTCTCGAGAGTACAATGAGAATTTTTTTTTTTCGCGACTCTCCTACACACTTTTACACACTTTTTCATTTTATCTCCATAAAAATCCCTCGAAGGACCATTGAGTAGCTGAGAACTAACACGTGTTCTCGAATACAGGAAAAAAATGTGAGACAAGAAATAATATAATAAAAATGTAGAAACTGTGATCCGGTTTTAAAACTCAAATATATAGATGTATATATACGTAATGATAGTAAGATGATGACAATGCAGTTAAGCTAAAATATCTTGGATCATAAATGTACATCTTCGATCAATATATGATGATCGATACTTTAATAGCTAGTAAAATTTTTCAGGGATCCAGACCGGTTTGAAAGGTTTGTGGTTTCTGCTCTTTGCCCTCGAGAATAAGAATTGCCCTCTTTCTATTCGTGAGTCAACAATAATATCCTTTAGGAGTCATTAGTCTTCAATTTTTTTTTCGGTAGATTCACTTTTCGTAATATTCTTTCTTCTCATTGAGAATCTTCAGTAGAAGAGATAATAAACTAATTCATGTTTTCTCTTCATTACTTATTTATTTAGTCTCTAACGCATGACATTTTTGTATTTTAATTTTTTTTTTGGTTATTCATTATCAAAAAATAGAAGAAGATTGAAGGACATAAAGCTAAATATTACGTCTAAAAACGATAAAATACAATAAATAAATATAATATTTTAGTGACAAATTAATTATTTTTGTCAAATGGTTTGAATTTTTTGAATTATTGTACAATCCAAATGACTCAAAAAATTTAATTCAACTATCAGATCAATATTATTTGTTGTTAGAGATATCATTAGATTATCGAGTGAGTAATAAAAACATCAAAGTTACTTGAATAACTTTGATCAATTTTCTAATGAGTAAAAAAGTTGAATAAATGTTTAGCAGTATACATTTTTCTTTCTCTCGATAGTTTCAAGTAATGTTACACAATCTGAAACTTCCCCACAGACACGGTCGATCAGTTAATCGACTTTGATACACCGACTTTGTAGTGTGAAATTGTTTTTTTTTTTTTTTTTTTTTTTTTAATACACTACTATGAGTCTTTAATGTTAATGGAAAAATACTAACAACTTTTTTTAGTATTACATGGAAAAAAGTTTGATTAAATGATAAAAATCCTAAAACTTTTTTAAGATTAAAAAGTTAAATTGTTTTCAATAAAAGTATAAATAATATTAAAAGAAGAAAACATCAAAAATAGTTGAAACTCATTTTCCTAAAAAGAAGTAAAGATTGTTGAAAATAAATGTAACATAAATTTTTTTGACAAGATAAAGATGTAATTAGATGACAAAAATTATTGAAGGAAATTTTGAAAGACTCCAAAGTCAAAAATTATTGTCAATAATGTTATTGTAGAAATGAAAATAAAAAATAAGATTGGATTGGGGAAATCAAATAAAAATATAAACGTTTGCGAGATTTGGTAACTTTAATATGCATTGGACGTCAAGAAATGTTATCGTCATAGTTGAACGTAATCGGATATTTCAGACATCCTGACAGTGGTTTCTATGTATATTCTCATTCTCTATTGAGTTGAGTATTTTGTGTACTCCACAAGCTAGTCTATTACACATACTAAACTTAAACTTTATATACTCGACTGTATTGTACGTACATTCATTTTTTTTCGATGCACATTTAGTAATTTTAACTCTACCATCAACTATACTCTCCTCTCATTATAATAAATCTTTTGATCCATCAACTGATGTAACATGACTTTAATTATAATCAACAGAATACAATGTAAACTGTTACTCCCTCATAAATTTTAATTAAATACCTATTTTCTTAATATTTTATTTATTGTTTTCCAATATATTTATTATTCATTTAATTAACAATTATGGATATTTTTATGGTTCTATCTTGTAATTTACTCTATACTCATTTTAGACGTTATTCTTTGTTAAAGATTATAAATAATAACATTTGATTGATTTCAGTGTGATTTATATCTGTTACTATTTCTGATCAAACTTTTGATCATTGTGATTTTAATAAGCAACTAAACTTCATTTTAGTTTCGTCTAAAATTGTTGATGATTAATTTATGAGGATAAAAAAAATTATCAGAAAAAAAGTGACATGAAAATTGAATTGGAGTAGTTTTTTTTTTTTTTTTTTTAAGACGATTATGCAAAAATAAAAGGGAAACCGGAATCCCTTTTGACAATGAAAAAGTGTAACCACAATGAACAACATTCTTAAGTACGTGCTATACTTATAACGTTATCGGATCATGCGGGACCAACTGGTGTGTATTACCATACGCATGTCTTGCTTACTCTCGCGTCACTGACACCTTCATCCTTGGATTATCCTCCAGGTACGAGTGACGATAATATACCAAGTGTGTGAACAGGTGGTTTAGTATACACGAGGGCCATTTATACAACACTCACGTCGGCCAATTGTTTCTTCTTCACTTAAAAAAAAACTGTATATCAATAACATTAACAAATTTCACATGATGTTTTAGAGCAATTTAAGTTTTAAAATTATTTTTGACATTGAGAAATTCTTTTTTTTCTATCTCTATCACTTAAAAACTGTTTCTCAAGTATCTTCTAACTGTTTAAAATGATTTAAAGTAATTACTCCACACGTTCAAATAAATTTACCAAATAATCATTCTTTAAATGTGTACTGAGTCTAAGCAGTAAAGTTATTTTTAAGAAATTTCAAATAAATAAATAAAGATTTATTTTTTATTCACTATTATTAATATGATTTTAATTCGATAAAGATTATTATGTTATTTGATTAATGATAAATATAATTAATGGAAAAAAACGAGTTTATTCAACAGCAAACAAACTGTTGCACATAGATCTAGTCTAGTATAAAGTAAAAATTGAGGCTAACGATATAATACCTTATAGACAATCGATAGCACACAAGGAGGCGGAAATTATGAACGCGATACTTTATGTATCTATCTTTGAATCTTTTGAATAAGAAAAAAAGATAACTAATATCTAAGATTGATATTTTAATAAATTTATAAATGATATTAAAGCCATTATGGATACGTATGATATACATATATGTGTATCGCTCTCTCTCTCTCTCTCTCTCACACACACACATACACACACTCTAATGGCACGATGTGTGTAGAGATAATAACAATAATCCTGTGGGAAATAACTGATTATGTGTGGCCAATTAACTTCGTTTTAATAATCTCGCTTTTCTACTGATTTTACTGATTATCATTTCAAGTTATCAATTAACTGCTATTGCAATTATTCATTTTTTCCTTACCTTTTCAATTTTTTCCCAATATTTTTTGTACACTAATAAGTTATCGTAAATGATTAGAATTGAAATTAATTGTACCATAATAAATTAGAATATTAAAGGGGCATTCAAAAATGAGTTAAATATGATTTATTATAAAACAACTCATTAGATAGGGATAAAGCTATATAGTGCCATTGATCTAATGATCAAGTATTTATAGCGTGTTATAAAAAATGTAGATCACTTTTGTTTTTTATTACTATTAACTCTTCAGATTCAGCAGGAATGACTTTAAAATAAAATTTATATGTTAATTAAAACGTCAGGTCGATGATTTAATTGTCGTCTCACGAACAGAAATGCAAAGAGTAGACAAGAAGAGAAGGAAAAGATATAAATTTGAGAAGCACGTCCCACGACAACTGAACTGCAGAGTTCTGAGTAGTCTTACAACTTCTCTTTAGCTTCCTCATCCCTTTCTCTTGATTTTTTTCTCTTTCTTGTTATGCCTATCTCCACCTTTGCAACTCCACCATAGAAAAATTAAACAGAACTTAACGAGCAAGTAAAAGAAAAAAGAATAGATAAATAACCTCCCCCACTGTTTTATGCAGTGATCGAAGGGAAAAAGGGGCACAAAATAATATTCTTATACGCGTTGAGATCGTTGGCCCCCTTATTCTAACGACTCTTGAAGAACAAACGCTTCATGGAGACCCTTTTGACTTTCTATCTCCTTTCTTCGATGAAGAACCACTTGAACAATAATTTCTCGAGTGCCTGATTAAAAAAATCCAATGGCTGTATGACTTTTAATTTATCATTTGTCAAGTTTTATTATCGTTATTATTATTTGTTTTGATAAAACGATTGGATTATTAATATAAAACATTTTTAAGTAGATATTATCTTCAATTGAAAATTTTTATAGCTTATTATAAAATGATTTTTGTATTAAACTCGGCTTATATAGTTTGAAAAATAATTCAAAATTGTCATCTATAATTTGTCTTTTATATTCTCTTGAATCTTCTTATTCATTTTGTGACTTTTTTTGTGACAGTTTAAATTATCAGTTAAATCATTTTTTTCTTTTTTTAACCTTTAAATAACAAAAGAGAAAAATGGCAAGAATATGAAATTACATAATTAAATTGAAATGAAATAGATTGTGAGCAAATTACCGGTATTTTTAGCTATAGCTATTCAATAACCAGTTTTATAAATCACTCTGTATTTTCTGGAGTGAAAAATCTGGCAAAATGCAACAGTAATACCTCACTTGACGTAAACAGTGTGTCTTTACGTTTCAACCGGTTGCCAACTATCGCTGACTGGTTGACGTGATGCATAAATACACCTTAAAGCCATGAAGTCGCAAAAGAAAACCAAGTCAAGAGACTAAAAGGACGGAAAAAAAATACGAGAGGTGTTTCCCAAGACATTGCACCTGTCTCCAACTTCATTCTTCATCTTCATTCTTATACACTTTCTAGAGCAATCTTGTCAGTTATTTTTCAAGTGTGTAAATGAGCTCTTTGACGACTTTATAGTCAACTCAATTTCAAATAAGTTTCAATTCCAAAGTAAATATTATTGATCTGTTATGACGACCAAGTCGTAAAAAGATTCACGATATAAAAACTAATTAAAGACAAAAAAAACATTCGACTTTCTCATATTATTAATATAATACAATATTTTCATTTTAATGTAAAACTATTTTTTAAACTGTAATTTAAAATGAATATGATTGATGAAACAATGTTAACTTATTTTTAAAGTATAACATAAGTTCATGAAACGTTACTATTAAAGAAATTGAATTGACTTCTTCAAGTTAAACTGAAAATTAAAAAAATGATTTATAGAAATAATGTAATTTTACCAAAATTTTAATGAAGAAAAATGAATTGGAGATAAATTATTCAGATACTATTAGAGAAGAAGAACTTCTTGAAGCTTAATTTAATATTAAAGTAATGCATTCAAAAAATTAATTTTCAAAATTATTCATCAAAGGTTAAAAAAAAAAAAAAAACGATGTAGTAATTAGCTATAATTCTTTACTGGTTGGGATAAAAATGAAACAAGAATTAATTAAGTGAAATATTGATAAAAAATATGACTGAAAGATGATGAAATTATTCTCAAAAGTAATAGAGTTTTTTGGGTAAAAATTTAATTTGTGGGCATCAACATGACACTGTAAGGGTTAAAAAGTACAGAGTAAATCGAAGTTTAATGGACAGAATGGAGTTACTATGATTTTTTCCGACTACCAGGAGTGATCGGCCGTCAGGAAAGTTGCACCGTATTGATAGACGCAAAGAGTTAGAGAAAGAGAGAATATAAGAAGAGGATGAGGCAAAGAGGTAGATGGTGATGCGAATGGAGGTACAGAGAGTAGAGAAATAAAAGACAAGATAAGAGAGGAGAGTAGTGTATATAAAAGTAGAAGAAGAAGCAAAAGCGTGAGTTATTCTCGGTGATGCGGCAGAAATCAGAGTCGGGTTCCATTATCTGTGAGAAATAATCGGGAGAACACGTAGGCGTAGGCTTCTCTTGCTGCTTTAAACGAGATTTTCAAGCAAGAAATCTGTCGAGGATAAAGCATCGATGCGGAACCATTTTTTATCAACTTCAAGTTGGCTGAAATTAACGCCAACACTTGGCTATTCTGCCCATTCAGAATTTGAGAAATGATTATTATTCCACCGACTGTTATCATCTTTTTTCTATAATATTTCATCTTTTTATTAGGTTGCTTGAGTGAGAAATACTCGATATCAATTGATTACGTTTATTAATCTCCACGATTGGTTGTACTTCATTTCTAAGTAAAAACGAGTCTTCATAATTGCCGCTCCCTGTGTGATCTTTCGGTGCTGATGAAATGATACTTCTTTGATTGATTCGCAGAAAGTATTTTATAAGAAAGTCCTTGGCGCATAAGGTCAAATGAAATTTCAGACATTTCTCCAAGTCATTAATGTGAAAAATATTCAATAAGAATGCTAAATACCCACTCATAATAGTTTGTCTAAAAAAGCTGCCGTTACCATCTTAAGGAATAACTTACATGTATCACTATTTACATTTTATTTGATCATTTTTATTAAAATTAACTGTAGAAAGAGCTTCCATTTCTCCCACATCTCCAAATAGTGATAATTATTTTTTTATTAATGTTAGTCTTTTTTGAAATTTATTGTTAGTTCAAGTGGCCACACTGCGACACATTTAACTGAATTTTACATATGGTTGACGTGACATAAGTGATAGCACTAAATCGATATGAAAAGAAAAAAAAAGTAAAAAACAATTATCTTGCCATTGTTCATCGAGAACAGACTTGTGTATGATTCAGAGCCAACAGCCACACGAAATGAATTTGATATGGATTGTTTTATCGTTTCCATACATATGTATTTGTCTTTTTTCTACTCGATGGAATCAGTAATTTAAAATATGCTCGTAATTAATCAGGTCTATTACGAAAATGTTGTATATTCTTTTATACTACTTTTTTATAGTATTAATTATTTTCTCCAAATAAGTTGTTTTTTTTCTCTTTTTCATAAAAAGGACTTTTTTCAATTGGAAAAATATCATTAATTTACTTGGTAAATTTTAACAGTATTAGCCTTGCAATCACTTAAAAACTCAATTGATATTGAAATATCAATATTTGTTGAATATCGTCAATGGAAATACCGACTAACGAGTAAATAACTTTGAAAAACATTTCTAATTAAAACAAAATCGGAAAAACTTTATATCATCTTTTAATATTTATCATCATCATCATATTAAGCATTAAAAAATTAAAATTTAGTTATTTGGCCAAAGTGTTTTTCTTTTTTTCTTTTAAATGAGTTAAAAATAATTTATTTATATCAATTTATTCAAGTTTGAAAGAATAAAATAAAAAAAGTATTATTTTATGTTAAAAAAGTAGAGAATGATCCGAGTAGTAATAATTCTCGTTTTGATTGAATCGAATCCATATACGGTGTGTTGGACAAATATTGAATCGTGGTTAATCCTGTCTGGTATAGCGATAGAGAGCAGTTTAAATTATTCTTATAATTGTCAATTTTCGAGAAATATTCTCGAGTTTTGTACATGGTACATAGACCTTTAACAGAAGAGAAATTCAGTCCTACAATAGATGTATACATAAATATTGTGTTTGAGTAAATATATAAATTCATTTTCTTAAATTTATTCCACAGAATAAACGTTGAATCAAATGATGATGTTATCTCAGATAAATTCTTTAAATTTATTTATTTAAACGCATCCTGAATTAAGAAGATGAATTTGCTGGTGCATTGAAGTGAGGAGATTTGTTGGTAGGATAGCCTTGAGAAGAATTGGCGAGAAGGCTTCTCTCTCACTGCAACAACTCTTAAAGCTGCAACAGCACAGTCAGAAGGAATGAAACCAGTCGCAAATGAATGCTCAGAAGCAATTCTGAGAACGCGACCCCTTCGATGCAATAAACACAAGCCAGGTAATATCATCTAGGAAACTCTAAAAAATATTACCACCAAACAGTTGCAAGATTTACCACCGTGTCATCGTGAGGCCATTCTGTTTTCTCTTATTCGCTTGATAAACTTGTTAAATGGTTTGCATTCTTCTCTTGACATATTTATTTTCATCAAAATAAATCCTCTTAAGATTCAATCATATATTATTTATTTATTCATTCAAGAATATTTCATTAAAACTAATTAAAAACTCATCTCAAGTAATACTCAAATAAATCTTTTTTTCATCATTAAAAAACATTTTAAAAAATTTGAGATGTATTATTGGAAACTCAACTACATTTTTCTACCAGTCGACAGTTTTTCATAATATTCTGATACATATTTATATTGAATACTGAAAATAAAATAGAATGAATAATTTCAATCAAACACAGACTGTAGTTTAATTATTGGATAAAAATTCACTCATTGACAGGAACATCAAAAATATTTGATAATTTAATTTTCCTGTATCATTTTAATGTGACAAATGCAATGCCAAGTATTTCAAAATCAGTAACATAATTGATTGTGATAAATGATATTCATGAAATTTTAATAACATTGAATTTGATTTTTTTTATTCTGTTGTTACTGCACATATATGTATACTGATGAAAATATTTGAGCTAATTTGAAGGATAGAAGAGAAGTGATATAATCAATGTCATGTAAAATAATTATGTTGAATTGAGAAAGTAATGGAAAACATTGTTATTAATTGAATTTATTTGTAAAGGCCATAATTAATACCAAAAATAGGATGAAACATACAAGTTCACTTTGTCATTTCATTACTTGACCATTAAGAAACTCGTTTATAATGCTGACGGCTATGTTGTAGTACGAATTCCACAATGTCCGAACTTATTCCCAGAGTCGACATTCTCTCACCTGAGGGCTAGTGTTAGATTTTCTTGACTTGTCCACGTCGTGCCTCTGTATAAAATGAAGTTCAAGTAATGCAAACTCTTGGCCTGAATCACAGCAATAGTAAATATAGTGGCTCCTTTCTAAGAGTCCTAAGGAGTTGGACTTCCTCAATATTGTCAATACAAAACGAAACGATTGATGAAAAAAAAATAAAGGATGTAGAAAATTGAATAGTAAAGGACTTTTTGTGACACTTTTAACTTTAGAATATCCTACATGTTTTTTTGACGTGACCGTGAAGACTGGAATTGTATTTGAATAAAATACTAGCCACGCTTTCAACGTGCATTCTCTGCTATGATATTACTTTATGCGCATTGTTGAAATGTTTTTACAATGAAATCATCAATGATTATTTCTTGAATTTATTTGTATGAAATAATTGAGGTGATTACCAGCAATGAATATTTTTCAAATACTGTCAGATTAATAGTTTTGTTGAAATATGAAAAGAAAGAATACGTTAAATCTGTTGAATTTATTGCCATTAGAAGAATTATAAAAAAATAAGAGAAAGCAATTTATCTACTGATTTTTAATTAGTAAGAAGCTGGCTTTTAATTGGAGTATAGAAGATCAAAATAAGAAAAAAATTTAGCATGACCCAATAAGCTTTGATTTGAAGAAATGAAGTGGCTTGAATTGAATTGAAAAGTATCTGAGTTCCTTTCATGATTTAATAGTTTTAAATTGTGAGGTTTTTATGAAGAATCAGAGGATTAATTATTTTACAATATGATAGTTTAGTTGATGAATAATTTATTTAGAGAAAGAGGCTGGTAGTCGTGGATTATACTTCTCGTGTAGATCGGAAGCACTGAGGGTTGCATTTCGAGATATGATAGGTTGTATAAAGCACAAAGCCAAGTTTTCCATGAAGCAAAAGGACCTCTTGAGACGACTTGTAGTAAATTGACCCAGTTTAATGATCTCTTCTTTCATTGCTATACCATCCAGGATAATTTATTCTACGCTTCACTTTTATTATCTTCGACGTTTCAGTGGAATCTGAGAGGTTGGGCTTTACTAGAAATTGTCAAAGGAAATAATACAAAAGACTACTGAGACATGATTGAGAACAACTGCTTTCGTATTCAAATTGTTTAGAATACTTTTCATCCAAGAACATTTATTTATTATTGCTCACTGATTTTTATTACATTACTTGCAATATTTCCATTATTATTCATTATCATTATTACAACTGTGTATCGAATTTATTTATTTTATTAACCAGATATAAGATGTTTTTAAGATTGACAGAGAAATAAAAGATAATATTTGATAGGGAAATTTAGAAACATTCACCATATTGTTGATGACATTTGAGTTTCATCATGATTATTATTTTATGAAAAACTGCATATTGAATTGAGATTGAAAGAGAAAAATGATTAATAGATTTTATGACTGATAGTGAAAATAGTTGAATACATTATTCCTTACCAACAGATAAATAATATAAAAATTTTCTATCTCTTTATTTCATCTCTAATCAAGAGTCAATCCTTCTCTCTGCATATTTCTCTTTATGATTTTTCTCGTTTATCAAGTTTTCACGTGAATGAGTTGGTGCAACCTGTCAAATGTAAAATATTGGCACATCTAGGCAAAAAGCCCGCGGAAAGCCTTCAATTTCTCTTCAGTAAAAAGCAAAAAGAAAAAAATAATAAAAATATTATATTTAATAAAAACAAGAGAAAAACATTCCCTTTTCATTTACATAAAATGCATTTTTTCTGTTACTGTTGAGACAAAAAAATTACATGAAAATTCCATATTGTAAATAGATATCCATTCAACTTAATTTACATCATTTTTCGTCCAAGAATTTCCATTTTAATATTATTATAGAAAATTTTCATTTCATCAAATTTCAATAAAATGACGTACATTTAATATTTATTCCTCATAAAAAATCGTCATTGGTTATTCATTTTTTTTGATTGTGTACTGCATAATCAAATTAACTAGTAAGAGGCGGTTAATTATGCCAAGAAAATAACAACGTTATCGAATTTGCTTTTGAATCAACAGAGTTTAAAATTCAATTACATTACTAGGAAAACTATAATCCAATACCTCAAAATCCTCAATCATACCCGATCTATTATTCACCCCAATTTTAATCTCTCACATAGCCTTCCTCCTCTCAATCTTCCTTACATCTTCGTCATCATCTGTCCTCTGGTTCTCTTTCCATACTCATACACACATTCACCTCATCCTACTCACGTCCATATCTCAACCAGGACCAACCCTCATCTCCGTTACGTTTGAATCTATGCTAGCTGGTTTCCGTTTTACTTTTCGCTTCCCTCACATTCCCCAAATTCTATATCCGATCACAATGATACAATCGATCGTTTCCCTCTACTTTTCTCAATATTTGTTTGTGTGGACCTTTTTAGTTCCAGGTTTAATTTCAATATTTTCTCGTTAAATTTCTAAAGAGTTTGATCGAGAAAGTTTTATCAATTATTTTTCTTCTTAAAAAATAACTGTTACCTTAAAGTACTTTATATTATTTTAATAAATAATAATATTTTTTTGTGTTCTCTTTAACTGCTATTACCTATTAACAAATAATCTTAATGGATATGAGAGTTTTGGAAATTTCTTTTAGATCAATATGACGAGTCTAAACACTTGTTAAATCTAAAAAATGTGTTATCAAACGCTTTTAGAATTATAGTCAAAAATAGATACTTATATTATCATTTATCATGACAGATTGCGAAATAACTTTAATATGAATTATATCCAACGATAATAGGTTTGAATCTTATCAAAAAGTATGCTTTCTCACATGAAGAAATGAAGAATTGAGCAGTGGTAGATGGTGGGAGGGGATACTTATCTTGTAGAAAACGATTGGTTCAAGTTAAAAAGTATATAGATTTGAAGCTTGAAATCTTATAGTTTGACCTCGATATTTTTTATGTTTACTAGCATACGTGCCAAGTTGGTAAATATGTCATCAAGTTCCAAGGACCTTTGACCTGGTAGCGAGTGGCACAAACTACGTGCCTTTGCTACCAGTCGTGTCTTGGAGTTTGTAAGCTTCAGTATGTTGTCTCGTACGACTTTTCCCGCCAGGTCACACTACAACAAGACTTTAATACAAAAGTTCCAAGTACTGTTGCAAGCTTATCCGAACCAACCTCAATGGCACGTACTTTGAAGCTCGTCAACGACCTTTTTTTTGCACCCATGCTATCTCAGCTGCATCCTCAGACAAAGATTTCAAATACATTGTTACACCAACTCGACTTTTTAATGGATTAAAAATGGCTTTTTTAACTTGACAATAATCATCTAAACTATCATCTATACTATGTGTTCATATTTAAAAACACACCCCAAGCTTAGAAAAAAAAAAGGGACAGGCTTTCCCACACTGGTCGTCATGGAAACGAGTAGGGATTTCGCGAACCGTTCAGAAGTGGGTAGAAAGCAAAGCGCCTTTTTCTGGTAAAGAAACCATCTTGAGAAACAACCCACGTAATGACGAAGTTTATTGGTAAAACCTGTCACCATTCAATGGCTTTTAAAACTTTTCAACTTTTAAGCGTAATAACGATACAAAATTAACCTTTATCAACTTTTCAAGTATTTATTATCTTTTTTACATATTTCAAGATTAAAATGACTTTTCCCCATTTTTAAAAATTTGACTTTTTTTTTATAAAACATTAAATAGCGAATCGGAGACATATTATACAGGTATTGTTGCGGAAACATATTTGTTAGAAAGCTCAAACTTGAAAGCAAAATGAAATGATTAAATGGAGACCTGAGACAAAAAGGTTAAATTAAAATGGTTGAAATAATAAAGTTTCTTTTGTATATTCCGTACGAAAATTTTTTTCTTTTTACACGCAATTGAAATAACAACCATGAAGAATTTCAAATGGAGTACAAAAACGAGTCCTAATTTTTTTTATTTCATTTTAATGCCCATGGTACTCCTCTTTGTATATTGAGGGAAGGATATATATCTTACCATAGTAGGTTCAGGATGAAGAAAAGATAAAAATGATTCCGTTAGCAAGTTGGCAAAATGTACGTGATGCAAACGGAGCATAACGTTAGGAGAGTAAAAGAAACCTCTTTGCTCTTGGATTCAGTTTGTGAAAGATGCTTTACCTTCGTTTATCCAATGAACGTTTGGTGAGAGAGGACAAGAGTGTAACGCTTTGCCTCACTCTTCGCACGCTCAACCGAGCTAAATTACAGACGTTGTTTTTCGTTCCATGAAAAATCAGGCAATAACTCGCAAAAGAGGAAGCAAGATGTATAGCTTTAAGAAGTTTAAGTATGAAGGAAGAAGATGAACTAGGGATACTGTCATTACTCTCTACTCTGTTGGATAAAACTCCTCTGAAATGATGATCCTTCCAAGAATGTTAAGGAATGTTCATGTTTTATGATGAGAAATCACTAAATTAGCAGTATCTATAATCCCTATTATTATCATAATCATTATTGTCGTTTCAGTTAAATTTTCATTCCATTCCCAATAGTTGAAAAGTCTTTTTTCATACTCTACACTTCAAGTGAATTTGTATTTCATTTTGCTCGCCATTCCATCCTTCCAATCGCTTTCAATTCATTTAATTATTTCTCGACATTGATGGACAGCTAAATGAAAATTTTTTGTGCATTGTTTAATTATTATATTTTTTTAAGACATCCAACGAGTCATAATCATTATTATCATCATCTTTTTAATTAGATTGACATTTTATCTTCCATGCTTCATTATTTTATATTATTAAAAATTCTAGTGCTTGGAGAAAAAAAATCAAGTACATGTAATCATTAGAATGACAAGTATTTTTTGTGTCATTGACCTTAAAAATACTGATTAACTTCAAAATTAATTTGATCTTGGTTAGATAATAAGATGAAGATGATTGTATATTGATACTTTCTTAGTTATCCTTTCAATTAATTAATCATTTGAACGCGTATTTGGAGTAAATAAATCATTATTTTATTTGATACTTGAATCAAATTATTTTATTGTTCTTTTAGTGAGCTAGTACTCTCTACTAATGGAATAATAGCTGAAAGATTTCGATATGAACAAACTCGTTCAGAGATTAGATAAATTCATTTGCAACATTATCTAAGAATTTTAATATAAAAATAAAAAATAGTTGTATTTTTTTTGTCATGTGCTGTAAAGCATTCAGGTATTACACTTAAACTTTATAGTAAATAATGTGCATAAAATTGATCTTAAAAATTTTTATTGCATCGTAAAGATTTTATACCACAACAGGTGGAATGCACGAGTATCAAGAAGTGTATATATAGTAAATGCTACAGTTGTTTTCTTAGGATTTTTTTTTATCTGTTCCAAGAAATCACACTCTCTTTTTTATTTTTTATTATTATGTGACACCGTAAAGTGTCGAAGCGTGTCAAAAATGTATGCAGGATGCCAGGAAGGAACTAAAGCATATCTAATTACTTCCTACACTGATGTATAATTCTTTCTTTCATTTGAAAAACAAAAATATATATGCTTAAACAACAAAATTGTGAGAAAATTTATTAATTATTTACTTTAAATTATTATATGAATTAAGCTTATTTAAATATAATGTATAAAAATTCTAGTAAAAATATGTTCATTAAGTTTAGAAATATTTAGAAAAATTATTAAACGATTTGAAGACAAATAATGTCTTCATCCCTCATCAGGATATTTCAGAGGATAAACAGGAGAACAAAAAGTTTGAAGCTTGACAACTCAAAGCCTTGGCATACTCTAGCGGATTTTATCAAGGATAAGCAAGATAGGAAAGAGGCCTTATCAAGGTTAAATGATTCATAGCTCGAAATGGGGCTGAACATATAATATCAGAGCTCTGGCCAAGTTCCCTCTTTCGTGCAACTTTCATCTCTCATTAATTACGTGTTTTTCAATGACTAAATTTCGACTAAATCTTAATTACATGAAGCATCAAGTGTTTATAAATAATGACATGCAGTTTAAAAATTATTTGTTCACTTGGACAAATCACTAATAAATTTTTACAGTCAACATCAAGAAAATTCATTATTTATTCAGTCTCTCCCTCTAGAAATACATCTCATAATGTGAATGATGTTTCGCTACTGGTAATTGTGCATAGTTTTCTCACATCAAAAAATATCCTGATGAGAAAGTTTTTTTTCCTTCGTGACGAACTCTCAGACTGAATTTATTTTTAACAGTAATAATTGATTGAGTAGAATGCCTTGATAATTAAAATAGTAATAGTTTCATCACGATTTGGATAATCAGGAGGAAATAATGACAAAAAAAAGTGTGAAAAAGTTTGTGCTAATGATAATGGTTAGTGAATGAAGACAAAATGGAATAAGCCACGTGATCGAGATCTAATGATTCAGTTGTGATGAATGTCAGGCCAGATAAACTGTCCAACTATTGAATGTTCTGGAATATAACCTGGCGTGCTTTACTTTATCGTTCGATAGAAAGAGTCCACATTAACCGGAACCTGTCCTTACGGAACGCGCTCTTTATTTCGAGTTAAATGGTCATTAACCACTAGATTACGACGGCACTTGTGTCCCATCTTTATCTCACCACTTTGCTTCTTTCGCATGCTCGCGGCCTTGAAAATAAATACTCACTAATGAGGTAATGCCCGCGAGGACGTTATAGACTACAATCAAGAGTAGCCCTCATCCTTATTTATACAATATACAATATAAATGGAGAAAAGAGAACTAGAAATCAGAGTTAAGAATTAAATCGAATAAAGAGATAGAAAATAGAGAAAGGGAGAAGTAACGGGTCTGACTCAACTCGTGACTCTAAAAAATCTAATAAGACCATCATTCTATCTTCCCTTTTCTTCTCATTTTGCTTCTATTCTTTTCCTTTTTGTCCTTTTGCTATTTTTTTTAATTCCGCTTTTGGGACTGTGTGAATTGAATGCCCGTAGGCTCCAGCTGTGTGTGACATTTGACTTCTTAAATTCGCATTGGATTTTTTTCTAGATGAACTAGAATTTAAAATCTTTTTTTCTTAATTAAGTCCATTTATTATAAAAAGCTAGAACTTCCTAACTTGAATATACTTGAAAAAATTTTCTTCATATCAATTGTCTTAAATTTCTTTGATTTTTTCGTTTTTTTTATCAATCATACATATCTAAAATGAGTAATAAATAAGGTATATGTGAATGTACATGACCATAAAAAAGTTTATAATTAAAATTAATAGATGAATAATTATTTTTATAACTTTATTTATTAAAATACTCTGGCTATTCTAGAAGTTCTATAATTGAGACGTAAGTTATCCACCTTCTTTAATTAGTCTCATTTATCAAATAATTTCGCTTAATTTCATTAAAGTTTTTTGAATTAACATATTAGCTCATTTTACATATATATATATATGTTCATAAATTTTTTAATTAAACTCAAAAAACTTTATGGATAATAAATTTTTTAATGAATTATTTACTTTGTGTCAAAAAAAGTTGAATTATATTAAAAATATCTCAAATTGATTACATTTCTCTGAAACTTTGATAAAAATAAATGAATGGAAAAAAAATATTAAAAATTTTTTTTTACCTTTATTTAGAGAGAAAGTGAACAGTAGATGATCAGTCAAAATTTCATTTAGGATTGTCATTTGTGTGAAACAAATTTTATTTTAAATTTAAAATACGTCATCTTTAATATGACTATTTTTTTGTTTAATGTTTATTTGGAAAAGCATGAATTGGATAAATAAATTACTGAAAGTTGGATCAAGTAAAATAGTCTGTTGACTTTGAATGAGAGTTCATATTAGGTTATTTGATTGATTTAAAGGAAAAAAGTGATTGTTGTGATGATAAGAGGCGGTAAATGAGAGAAATAGTTGAAATGTTGTGTTGATTGAAGGAAATCGAATGAATTTAGTTGAAAATAGTTGAAATGCGTAAATTTCCCTAAGGGCAATATCCATTGGAATATTTCCAAGGGAATTTAAGGCTGAGAATCCTCAGAACATGAATCCTTATAGTTGAAGAACGAGAAGCAGGCGATCTGGCGGTAGTGAAAACCACGAGAGAGCTTGGAGGGTATCGACCTAGCCTAGCGGAATCTCGAACGTGGTATACTCGGGGAAGCAGTGGTACATAACCAGGAAATGGTTGTAGAGTTCCACAATTCTGTTACAAGTGATATACATTCCTCTCATCTTCCTCTTGTCTTCCTTTCCCTCCTTTCTTGTGAATTACATTGAAAACTATTTACACGCCCACGCGACTAATGTTTCCCAAATAACCTCCATTAAAGACTAATCGATTTTTGAAATTGATACCACCACTAATATACTCTACTCTTAAATATAAAGACTTGACTCATTACCTCGTTATCTCTCCAAGTCCTTGTCCTCGTTCGACGTCTCTTTTTCATGACAACGAGATATAATTCGTTCAGATGTCCTGTAAGTGTCCAGTTGCGATTTGTTTCCAAAGCCAGTAAAGAAATTACGCGGTGAATTTCAATTTAAATAGAATGCCACGGTGTAAAGTCAACAAAAAAGCTTCCATCACGACTTGATACGTTTTTTCGAATAGAAATTCACTTTGTTCTGATAAGGAACAAAGTCAAAGTAAAGTACAAACTATAATAAAGGATTGAGAGATTAACGTGAGGATAAAACACGTCCACCAGACTCGAGTCTTCGTGACAGAGTGCTGAGACTTGTATTCGACGCGGTTTCTACTCGACTCCGTTGTCCCTCTCATGCGCTTTTCCAAACTCGCTCTACTCCCACTTCTCAGTTTTGCTATCATCTCCCAATCCCCACCTTTATTATTCATCTTCTCTTTCTTTTTTGCCTTTTTTCTTTTTCTCTTTCCGCTCGTTTATCTTTTACGTATCTTGTCACATGTGCTATATGCTTCTGTTCATCTCCTTCATTGCATAACTTTTGTCTCTTCACACATTTTCTAAACTTATTTTTGTCACCGTATTTGAATTAGTCCATCGAAAGTCATCATTCCCCCAAGACTCTTTTTTCTCCTCAAAATCTCCCTTTTTCATGCTAATTATTTGCTTTTATTTTTAATACAAAAATTCAATTGTTTTTTTTTTACTTGAAGAAATGACAAATTTGACATATTAAATGTTAATTGAGTTTTTTGAAAAAAAAGGCAAATTATAAATATAGATAAAAGCGCGCTTGTGAGATTCTCCCCACCTCAAGGTAACCACCCCTAACATGGTAACCCCCACTATTTATTGGTATCGCGAACCAGTCGGCAGGACAACGGAATGTTACGTCACGGCGTGGGCAGTAGCCAATGAGAGAACAGCTCGTACCACACATTTAATAGTACGACACGTGGACGCAATCGTTTGTGAACGGGATAATACATTCTTAAGATAGGACAATCATACATATGCAGTCAATGCATTTGATTTACATGTGTGCTCTGTTCACGATTGGAACACACTATACATAGCAATTGCTAGGAAAAATCGCACTCAACATGCTTATATATACGCTATAATCCTATACAAAATGGCGAATATCATAGTTTAATTGTTTTTATTTCATAGCTATATTGGTAAACAATTTTTAACATGCCAAATATTTTTACGAGTTAATTTTTAATTGGAAAAATTCGTACAATTTAGATAATTAAATTAATTAATATACACGTAAGTTTGCAATTAAATAAAAGTTGCTTTTAGTTGATACAGTGGAACATTTAAAAAGTATTTATTATGATTTATTATTTTCAATAGTATTGAAAGATTAAAAAAAAATAGTTATTATTTAATTGGCAAAGTGTCAGGCAATGGATTGGATAAATAAAATAAGTAATAACTGTAATAAGCGAACGAAAAATAAATTAAATAAGGGAAATGGATCTAAATTGATATTTAAACAAAAATAGATATCTTTCTGACAAGATGGAGAAATGAATAATTGGTTAAATAATATATGAAACCTGTCCTACTTACCATATGTCTATCGGAAAATCGACTAGTCTGACATTTTCTGACCGGAATAATTAAGAATAATTAAATACGATTGGTTTTAAGTTGGCATGAAACTTCCATTTAGATGAATTAATAATTAAAGTATACGAACATGCACGAAGTATATTCATAGAACTGCGAAATATTATTGAAATTATGCAGATATGTAATAATGATGATGTTTTAATATGACATATAAAAGGATATATAAAGCATTCATAAATAAATATACAAAATTATCTGGCTTTGTGATACTCACTATTTCTAAATAAAAATTGTTTTAATCCACTAAAAATAAAAGATAACAACATTTTTTCAATTACTGAGCTTGTCACTAACATACGCACTTTATTTTCTTTGTTCTGATATTAAACTGCGTTGAAAATCTCTTCAAAGGGATTCTGTATACGTTCATGATGAGCTTCAGTAGCTTTTATTAAAGTTTATCATTAAAATTTAATCACTTTTTAGACAGAATTTAAAATATCACTTTTATACTTAATCTATTGATTTTTCTAAAATCTATTACTTATCATCATTTTAATCATTCATCTTATTAATAAATCCAATGGAATTAGCAATCAGACTTTATTCAATCATTTATACTTTTATTATCACTATTTTATTGATGAGATAATGGATATTCTACTATTTCACTTTGCCACTATTTTAGAATAAATTAATTGAAAAATTAAAAATGAATTATTAGTGAAAAAAGAAATAAACTCGGATTGATAATCATTTTTCAATGAAGTGAAACTTCTATTGATAGAAAGGATTGGAATGACAATAAAAAATAAATAAATCAATCAATCTTTTATAGTGTTAATTGACAAGCAGTATTCTCAATTACGTAGTGTCACTACAGAACTGGAAAAGCTATTTCAAATAAACGAATCTGTCAGTGATCTTCTGTCACAAACTTCAAGTATTGAGAAAGCTAAAGTTGAAAATAGATAGTTGTGTTAATTATTTATTGAATTTGCAGCTTTTCGGAAAAATTAGTGATAAACTTAAATGACAGTAATAATAAAAATGGGTGGTTCTGAATGTGATGGGTGCATCAATAGACCACACCTTCTGAGATGAGTTTGACCAGAAGTCGCCAGCTGAGTGGCTTATTAGGACTCGTATCAACGACAAATAATCGATATGTTAGTAGTCGAGGAGATGTAGCATCATTTCCACCAATAGGCAGAGTTTCTTTTCTAGGTTTTCAGGGTGTTTTTGCCACCCTCTCGCATGTTCAGTTCTATTTTTCCCCTTATACTGAAACCGTTGTCTCTCCATCTCACCCCTGGCCATCTCAATTTATCTTTCTGTTATTGTACAAAATCTAACATAAAATGGCGTCATAATTATCTCTGACTCGATTGAAATAATATTTACACTTTTTTCTTATTGAGTTAAAACTGTAAATGCCAATAACATCAAAATCGTTTTAAAAAAATCTCCCATTCAAGCTTTCGAATAATAAAACAGATAATTTTGATCAATAGTGCATTATCATTCTTCAGAATGCATTTTGAAAAACATCTGCTCAAATGTCTATAAAAAATTTAACCATGATACTCTTTATTATTACTAGAGTTTTTTTTTCTAAGTCATTTTTTAGAATAATTTTCATATAAAAAAATATCTAAGATAAAATGTAGCAAAGAGTTGGTATTTTTTATGGAATGGTGAAATGATTAATAAAGTGAGAGAATAAAAAATAATTGACGGAATTGATAGATACTACTAAAAATCAGTAAAAAGTATTTACTATTTCTTAGCAAAGATAGAGAATAAAAAAATTACGAGTATTGGAGGGAAATATGAGAAAACAAGTTTTACTAAACAATGGAATAATTACAGTCTTATTGCTGCAAAGCATCGAGTATTTCAATGTTTTACAGCTCAATGAATTGTGTCGACAATCAGTGATCTTTGACGATTAACGGTATTTCACTTCCGCGGTTTTTAGATCCATCATTTCTCTCCTATTATTCTTGTTTGAACAACACTTTGAAGAAATACCTCAATTTATTCATTTCATTTATTCTACATCTATCATTTATTTGTTCAATTAACATTTACTTATTTAACATTTTGAGTTTATGATATTCTTAACTTCATATCAGTGAAATATTGATATCAATTTTTACTCGAATTATTTGAAATTTAACTTTAATTAGTTTTTAATCCATCATTGTAAAAATATATTTGATGTAATCGAGCAAAAATTATGACATTTTCTTCAGATTGAAAATAAAGAAACTACATTAAAATTATTTAAAAACAAAAAATATTGATTATTCTTTTCTACAATTACATTTTATTTTTGAAATTCAACTCTCCGTGTTTTAGTGTATTCTACGAAAGCTTAATCTACTTTATTAAAATATTTAAAAAAATTAAAATTTTTAATATAATGTTAACTATAAGAAAGAAAAGGAATTGTTTGCAAAAATGTGATCTGTGATCTCTTTTTAACAAAATAATTAGTCTATTAAAATAAGTTGATTTAAAAATACAATTCTCGAGTGACGAGGAATTTTCCTCGACTCATCACCTTTATCCTCATGTGCCAAACTCTTCTCATTTTATTTTTTCTCTATCGAAAGCGTCAACTTTTGCGCGTGCCAGAGTGGAAAAAAGGGAGCCAGCGGGGTAGCCAATTCTTTTGGTCAAAAAGGAGGACGAAAGGGGAGGAAAGAAAGGGGAAAAGGAGGGTAGTTGGTTTTTTAGGGGTGCGCCACCCTATATAACTCTCTCTCTATAGCCAACCGTGTCATCGTCGTCCCTTGGGTTCGAGTCAGCCGTCCAACTCATCGATACCAGCAAAGACAAAGAACGACAATAACCAAAGATAGAACTTGAAAAAAAGTCCAAAATTGTGTATCCGTGAGTTGACAAAAATGAAAAGTAGAAATACCTGATAAAAATAGTTATAGATTAAGACAAAGAAATTTCATGACGAAAAAACCTTTAATTTTTTTTAAATTGTCGAAAGAGTGAGGGTGAAAATGAAAGGTATCGGCTTCCGGACTTTGTGTTCTTTCATGATTAGCTTCATTCGATATTTTCTCGTTAAACCATGCAGTTTTCCAGTTTTTGTTTCATTTCTTTTTTTTTTTTTATTGAAACCTTAACTAATTAGCTAATCTATTTTTTTTTGCCCATAATTTTGTTCCGGAAAATGTGACTTTTGTGCTTCTAAGCATGACTTTGATAATTTCTTTACGTTAATCTGTATATTGTTCATTTTTTTTTTGGAAAGTGGTCAGTCGAAATGATCCGGTGATTGCTCAATATCTTAAATATTTTTTTAAGACTATTATACTCAAATGCGAAAATTGGTTTCATTTAGAGTCCATGAAAAATAAATAGTTGAATAACCTAGATTTTAATTTCATTTTTGCAACAACCGATAAAATATAGATATATTGAGGAGTTCCTTGTTATTTAGACGAAACTTTTATAACAAAAGATTTGAAATGGAAAAATAATAAAGAAGCTTTTTATTTATCATTTAGAAGTTTAACTCAAACGTTATAATTTATAAATTTTCTTCCATTTTCTCTTGACAGTCAGCGAAAAGTATGACACATGTTCGAAGTTGTAACTGAAGGTTTTGAATAATACGTAAATTGTTCATAAATGTTTAACATATTTAAGCTGTCCCTTTTTCAAAAATAATCTTCAATAAAATTATTCAATTATCGTATACATATTTAAATATAAATTATCAGAAAATATCAACTGCAGTTGATAAATATTATATTACTGCACTTTACTATTATATTTTCAAGAGAAAATGATGATTTATCAATATCAAAAAATTCATTTCATTTACAATATTAAAACAAATTATCTTTAAAAACAATAAAGAATCAATTAATGTATAAATTATTAATTTGAATCAAACATTAGAGAATGGGTAAGTTTTTAGCGAAAAAATATTTGTTTGAAAAGTATTGAATAAAACGGATGAAAGAATGAAAAGTGAATTCAAAAATAGACATGGTATAATATGGAATGTCGGTGGGAAATGACTTCTATGGAGGCAAGCAATTCGTGTGGAAGAAGCATTTCACTCTCGCGAGAAAATCGGAGATCATTGTACCTCGGACCAGGAAGATCACGAATTCACGGCAGCGTGCATCATCGATTCCGCTCGCCTTGCTCGAATGAGCATCAGAGAAGGGCCAAAGACGTAGAGCTGAACCGATCGCGCACAACCGGACCACTTATCTATGCGGTCTTTGCTCTCCTCTCCATCTCTCTTCCTGCACAGTTCAAGGAGTACTCATGGTTTTAGTACATAACGGAAGCATAAAGTAAGAGAGAACCAGAGAAACTATAACGTTTATTCTAACGCGTCTCTTCCAAGAGATTTAAATCATTTTGTTCTTTCTTCACAACTTCCTCCTATTTTAGCACCACAACTGACCATCTTGAGTGCTGTTGCGTTCTTTTTTCCCAACAACAATAATCTTTGCTTTACTTCCTGAGTTGTTTGACTATTATTTTAGTTTACCGTTATCACTGGAAAAACTGTGGCATTGTAAATGACCATCACAAAAGTTATTATTGAAGATCAGTTCTAGAAAATCGTAAAAATTTTTTTTAAATTGTTTTATTAGCATCAGTTCTAGTGAATCGTCAACTTAACTTTATAACCAAAGTATTTCTTTACTTTATCAAGATAATAAATTACTATTTTTTCTTTTTTTGTTAAATACAATTAACCACTGCAAGGATTACCATGCTGCCATGATTACTGTAAGTGAGTAATGGCTTTTCATCAGCATAACTCTTTGATTTAAAATTAATCATGAATTCGATTTACAGTAAAATAGATAAAAAGATATTGTAATACAAACCTTTGGTATACATATTAATTGATAAAACTCCATTCCCGCATGATATTTTAAATAAAAAAGAATTCATTGAAGTGAAACAGAGTAATCCATCACTTGAATGTTTGAATCCCACTCAAATTCTATTAACCACCGTGCACAATTACAATTCCAAATCGATCCACATATTTAAATAGAATCAAATTTATTCGACAAGTTTTATCGGGCCTTCAATCAAATTCAAAGCAGTCTAAAAAGGTATAGACAACACAACAACGTGAAAGAGTAAAAAGAGAACGAAAGGGCACGTGCCCCTTCGCGTAACACACTGACGTACGACTGGTGTAAGAGTTCGACCCGCGATCGCTTCGCGTATTATTATTTAAAACAACCCTTGGAGCTATCGAGCAGGGGGTAGGCCAGACTTGGAATCGAGGTTTTCAAACTTACACATTAAAACCTTCGATGTATGTACACAAGCAACATATGAGGAGGTTGAGAAATTTAGTGGGGAGTTAAAAAAGTTGTTGGGGTTTATATTGGTGTACGTTTTATGTAGTTTAGCCAGGAAGGGTGAACAGCTTCGCGCGTTGACTAGGTCCAGGTGCCGAGAACCAAGCCTTTGGGGTCGTGAAAAAAAAGGGAAATAAGGGAAGGTTCTCTCCCTATATTCGTTTTCTTTCCATGAATATCTATTCAAAAAATTATAACAAAATTTCTTATTTTTATAAATCATTCTCTCTATACGGATCGATTAACATCGAACCATCCCTCAAAAATTTTTAATATGGATATATTATGTTATTTACATTGAGTATTGCTATTCATTGTTATGAAAAGTTTTGAATCTATAGCCTTTACCATTGTATTCACATTTGAAATTTTTTAACATTTACGTCATCTCTCATGAATCGGCGAAATTCACCTTCATCTGAGAAAAATTTACAGTGCTGAAAAAATGAAATATTATGGATAAAATTAAGAATCCAACAACATATTTAATTAAACTAGTTTATTATTTTTATCGTAAATTTTTATTCTTTAATTTTTTAAGAAGAAGTGAAAGTATTCTATAAAATATTCGTACTACACTCTGTAACTATCGTAATTCTTTACTTATTAAATCTTTTATTTATCACTAAATATTTGTGTTATCAACATTCAACATCTGATAGTACATGAGTATTAACAGTTCGAAACACCACTATAGTTTCCTCATAGTTGTTTTGAAAGTGTTCGAGGGTGAGTAGACATGTAGTAGATACGCCACCTCCAAAAAATCGTTAATATGGATATATATTATTTTACTGAATATTGCTGATTTATTTATGCATATCGTTGAAATTTATTATTGTAATGCTATATATCGTTTGCAAGAAACAGAAGTTCAATTAGCCACCTATCGGTAAGCATGAATAGTGCAACAACACTGAATTGAGGAGATAAGCGGAAAAACTCATTGATATTTAACTTTATATCAACATTTTTGCACGAAGAGTCTTTGAGTTTAGATAGCATTTACATTAATTGTACAAATGATATTGATTAGTATGAGTCATCATCAGAGGACGTCTGTTAACTGATCTCGATGTTGAATAAGTTTACTTTTGAAGGTGTGAATTTAGAATTAGTATTTTGAATTTAAAGAAAGCTAGCTACAGAAACAGCTTCTCTCAAAAATTAGTTATATGGATATATCCTGCTGAATATTGCTAAAATTCGAACTCAGCACTGAAATTTATGAGGTCCAAGTACTATTTTAAATAAGAGAAGACCAGGTCATGAATGCCATCTATTGACGACTTATGAAGATATTGATTAATTAAAATTGGTTAACTAATTATTTAAAATTTAGATGGAATGACAGAAAATATTCAAGCTTAATAACTCCAGATAATATCAAGACATTTGTATTCTTTCATTCTTGATAAACTTCAGAATAGCGTTGATGATATTGGCATCAAATATTAGAATCATTATAAATAATTTAATCATCATTATTAATTCTAATCAATGGTGAGTTTTTCAATTCTCTTTCCAATTTAGTAAGTGCAACCTCTGGTGCATATGGGGATGGTCTTGTGTGTCATTGACGTTTTTGAAATCAACGTACTGCATATATAACAATCGCATTAATCTCTGACGACAGACGAAAACACTCACGCTTTTGACAATTGATTTTGATAATTAAATTATTCCTGTCAGATGGTCATAACAAACATGATGCCGGAAGCAACTCCATTTCCATTGCAAAGTCAATGGTCATTTATTAATCATTTTCATATATACTGTAAAAAACTGCTTAATTTAGAAAATCTTATAATTAATCCGCTCAGTAAACCGTTTATTGTTTATATAACTTGTAAACATTTAACATACTTCTATGTAGATTTTGTTGATTCAATAAAAATCCAAACTCAATTCATTTTCGTCATTGTCTATATTCATGACAATTTGAATTGATTTTCATCAGTATTAAAAATGTTGTTAGAAATGATAGTTAATTTTTTAGATTTACGAATAAATCTCAGTAATGATTTATTCAATATATTAGAGCTCTATAAATCAAATGTTATGAATAATTGAATATCTATTAAAGATTGAAATGGATGATTGCATTACTCTAATTAGGTAAAACACTGCACATATTCCAAGTGACATCTTAATAAAACTAAAGTTGATCAGTGAAGAGATACCCATGAAATTAAATTACAAAAATTCAATTATAATCTATAAAATGTATATCGCTTGAATTATACTGCAGTGAGATGTCAGAGGTCTCATAGTTCTAGATATGCGCATAATTTGTGAGAGAAATGAACACTGCCTCCCGCTTTACTAGATCTGTATACTCTCAGTATTATTCAATTCTCTAGAACATCATTTAAGCAGCTGTCAGTCTCTCGAAATTGTCAAACAGAGACACATGATGCGCAAATTTATAACAATTACATAGTCTACAATTCTTGGCAGCCCGGAAACGAATTGAAAATTCATTAACTGTCTGATGATAAGTAAACCGCTCGCAGTACTCCATTTTTTTAAAAATAAATTTTTATTTTTTTTTAAATCCTAGCTTGAGCCTTTAACCCCACGTTACCCTCTTTTTTCTGCTAAATGTATTGATTACATTCTAACAAATTAAAATTAATCATAATGTAAAATTACATTATAGAGCTGTAATGATTCGAAAAATTTTTTATGATGATAATCTTGTAATAGAACAACTAATTATCGGACAATCAAAATATTTAATAAAATTTTAAAAAATTGAAGTAAAAACCGTTATAAAATTCGATCTCAGGGGAGAAAAGTATTGACGCCCGCCATCTCCCCATTTTTTCATCATTGATTGGCCCCCTTCGAGGCGCAAGAGCTACCTAATATTAACCCCGTTTCCAGAAAAAGGATCCCAAAACAGCCAACGAGTCTTTATATAAAAATGCGGGCAAAAGTAGGGGGTAAAGGGGGTAGCTTGTGGAGCAAATTCGTGAGGGGTTGCTAACATCAGCAGAAAGCTAAAAAAAGAAAAGAGAAATTAAAGGAAGGACACAGACACAACAACTGGCTGCATAAGTTCTCTTTCTCACCCCCAGTTAAAAATTCCAAAAAATCCTATTGACGATCACCCTATCGAGGAAGGATCGCTAAACCATAGAAAGGATTTTACAGAGAGCCCTGAAGTAAAAGTGTTTTCGCTCAATTTTTACCCCTAACTTACTATTTCAGTTACAGCTAATATAGAAAATAAGTGAGAGAAGGGAAAAAAAATTGAAAGAACAAAAAAAACTATTGTTACTTGGACAGACGTTGAATGAAACCAGGGTTTAAAAAATTATCGTTCCGTTTCACAGTTTTCGTTATTTTTTCATAATTCATTGTATTCCACTTGGCATCCTACTGATACACAGAATTATACTGTAATAGAATTTCTATCTCTTCCTTGGTTATGCATCATTTATTCGACCCACTAAAAATTAACAATTAAACTTAAAGATACATTTTTTAAAGATAAAATTTTATTTAGAATTGTTTTATAGGCGATATACCAATTTTATTAATAAAAGTGATTAAAGAATTATTGGAGTTAAAGTAGAGATCTTAAATAATTTTTACTCTACTATAAATTCCAACTGTATGTCTATATTTTCATGCATATAAAGTGAAGTATATTACAGATTTCTTCATGAAAATGACTGATAAAAATTTTCTATACAAATCTCAGCATGTAATGGAAGAGGTTTTAATCGATGCTGTCAAGTATTATTTTACAAAATAGTAAGAAAAAGTGATAATCTTGAATGATTAATCATGAAAACTAAAAAAAACATTTATAAATAAATAACGAAGTACTTATTATAGTACTCTGTACTTAACTTATTCAATTAACGATACTATTCAATTTTTCATTTCACCACTATTAATCAATTTATCCCCACAGTCTGCTATTTAAAGGATGATCCGTTTAGTGAAAAAAAGAATCAGTATTTATTGATAATCACAGAAAATTGTTCGAAATAAACTAAGTTGAGTGTTTTAAAATGCCCTAGTTGTGAATTGTCTATAAACAATCAAAAAATAAATCAATTAATTGGATCTAAGATATCGACATTGGGTGTAGTATGCTGAATATCACTATTAGAAATCATATATTCAGATACAGATATGTAAAGTCCAACTAGAAGACCGATTCCACTAGCAGCATAAACATTTCTTTGTAGAATAATACATGTAGCAACACAGAGTCCAAAATACGTTGCATATCGAGCCATATTTTCATGTCGCTTACGACCAAGAATGTCTGGATCTGTATGGAGAAAGATTTCGTTTTGTCTAGTCTAGTTCAGTTCTCAATCTAATCATTATCAACTATTTTTTACAACTCGTCTTTCTTACTTATACAAATATTGTCTTTTTTCTCATAGCCGTCAGCACATTTGATACACATGTCTGGACCATCTCCATTGCATCTATTACAAGCTCGATCACAACCTAACGATAAAAATTGATATAAGATAGTATTTGACTAATCAAATGTAAATAATACATTGATGAATACTCACTCAAACAAGAAAAACTTCCGTCCTTATTAATACAAAATTGATTGCCAGGACAATATTTTTCGCTCTCTAAACATTCATTAATGTCCAAGCACCCTTTGCTTTCCGTTGCTTTCCAGCCCTTTCTACATCCTCCTTCACAGTTGGCAGCCCCTGCTCCTTTACATCCTTTGGCACAAGCATCATGACAACTGGAGCAGAGTAATTTATTTTCATCCCTATAAGATTCATAGTGGCCTACGGCACATTCTGAACATTGATCTCCAGCGTATCCTTTATCACAAGAGCATTGACCATTTCCTTTTCTAGTTCCAGATCCTTTACATCTGCCATTATTATTACAAACTTTATCTGGATAACCAATACACTTAATACATTCAGGACCGAAATGATCTTTAGGGCAGCATCTTTTAGAGTGTTTTATACAAATATAAACATAGATATCAGGGTAAGAGTCCTGATGATTAAACCACCATTCTTCAATTGCACTTTCTAATTCTTCGGCTAACTCATGACATTGAGCTTCACCTTTTACAACTCCTTTGCATAAACCTTCTTGAATTTCTGTAAGTCTGACTTCGCTTCTAGCATAAGATTTAAGATTATCTTCCTCCCAAGCAGTATCTCCTCCTTCAAATTTGCCTCGTTTAGTTTTATCGAAACCCTGTAAATAATCAATATTTTATTTAGAAAAAAAAGCAAATTATGAATCATATAGCGAATCAATAAACAATGTAATTACCGTCTTAAAGCTTTCAATAAGTACTTTACAAGCAGCACATGGTGGAAGTTTCTCAGTCTTGAGTTTTTCATCAACAGGTGATGGAGGGCTCAACGAGGCTTTGGCATAATTAATTGAGCAAATTACTGTCAATAATACAGAATAAAAAATTATGTATTCAATCAATTTTTGCATATTAATTACACTAATTTGTTTACAATCAACTTCGTAGGTGTATAGGCACTATTTTAGGTTAGATGTGTAACTCGTGCGGTATAAAGCAATTGTTAATGACAAATAATTAAATTTCTATTGACGATATTTAAGATTCTCGATGAATTCTCCAGCAGAAAATTCTCGTTTTATCTCATTTAATGAGAGAAGGCCAAGCTCTTGAAGATGTTGACAGCAACAAACACCACCTGATAAAAATTTTACTCCAATGAGATTAGGGCATATGTCAGCTAATAACCAATCAATTTCTACCGCGTATTATTTTATGAATTTGTGTCTAACAATTTGCTGTCACGAAATACAAATTAAAATTAATTCAGTGACTAATTCTGTTTTAATTTTTATTTTCATTACAATTTTTTATTCCAAATCTTTACATTTGAAATACTTTTTTATGAAGGAATATATAAATTTTATTCTTATGTAATAATTAATTTATGTGTCAATTAGAATATTAAAGGTTTTGCATGGTTGTTTAAATATTTATTTAATTATGGAAGTAATGCATAACTAAATAAATCAAATAAACAATGAAAACAAGCATTTTTGGGAACCACCCAATTATATCATCAGTCGATAAATCGGTCCTGAATAAGTTGGTAGTAGTATTCTGCCAGTAGATGGAGTCAATAGAGTATTCTAAAATGGCGGAAATCATCTTTGAGAATAACCTAACCTGTGAACTACTGTAAACGCAATTTCGAGTGACGTGTCTTTGGCTAATAATTTATTGGTTCTAATAAACACAGTTTTATAATGTATATTGTTGTTTAAAAAGATTAGATATTAATTGTAATTAGGTAACACGAATAAAATGTTAACGAATTTTGAAACAAAGTCAGCTCGAGTCAAAGGGCTTTCCTTTCATCCTAAACGTCCGTGGATCTTAGCAAGGTATTTACTATCGAATTTATCATAAATTTTTAATCAAATAATTATCAGATTATTATGTATATGGTGATTATGATATATTTAATCATTTCAGAATTTTTAAACTTTAAGTACTTAAAATTGGATTGAGTGTAACAAATATATAACTCAAGAATTATCATAATTTATTTTTAAATGTTTGTTTGTACATAGTAAATTTGTCATCCCTGTTATTTTTGGGTAATTTTACAAATTATGCCTTTTAAATAACCAGACTAAAATTTTCATTATTATTCGAAATATTATAATCATTACAATCAATAATATAGTTTGTTGTTGTTCAGACATTTGTCGTAGTAAAAATCCAATACGATTAACTATTGATGAATAATTCAGTTTTTATTAGAGCAGATTGAAACTAATAATAATGATTATTTAAAATTTTCAAGTTTGCACAATGGATTCATTCAATTATGGGATTATCGAATGTGTACGCTTTTGGATAAATTCGATGAACATGATGGTCCAGTCCGAGGCATCTGCTTCCACAATCAACAACCTCTTTTTGTTTCCGGAGGAGATGATTACAAAATTAAAGTATGGAATTACAAACAAAGAAGGTGTATATTCACTTTATTGGGTCATTTAGATTACATTAGAACAACAGTATTTCATCATGAGTATCCATGGATTTTGAGTGCCTCAGATGATCAAACTATTAGGATTTGGAACTGGCAGAGTAGAGCTTGCATTTGCGTTTTAACTGGCCATAATCACTATGTCATGTGTGCACAATTTCATCCTTCTGAAGATATGATTTTGTCAGCATCTTTGGATCAAACTGTGCGAGTTTGGGATATTTCTGGATTGAGAAAGAAAAACGTAGCTCCAGGTCCAGGAGGTCTTGAAGACCATTTAAAAAATCCTGGAACCACAGATTTATTTGGCCAAGCTGATGCTGTTGTCAAACATGTACTTGAAGGGCATGATCGTGGAGTAAACTGGGCATCTTTTCATCCAAATTTACCCTTGATAGTTTCAGGTGCTGATGATCGTCAAATAAAAATGTGGAGAATGAATGATATGAAAGCTTGGGAAGTGGATACATGTAGAGGTCATTACAATAATGTATCTTGTGTTTTATTTCATCCTCGACAAGATTTAATCTTATCTAATTCTGAGGATAAAAGTATTAGAGTTTGGGACATGGCTAAAAGAGGATGTCTTCAAACATTCCGAAGAGAGCATGAAAGATTTTGGGTTCTTGCAGCTCATCCAACATTAAATTTATTTGCTGCTGGGCATGATGGAGGAATGATAATATTTAAATTAGAAAGAGAACGACCAGCTTTTGCTGTTCATGGTAATTTGCTTTATTATGTGAAGGATAGATTTTTACGAAAATTAGATTTTACTACGTCAAAAGATGTTTCGGTAATGCAACTTAGAGGGGGAGGTAAAATTCCGGCTTACAGTATGTCATATAATCAAGCAGAGAATGCAGTTCTTATATGTATGAGAGTTCCATCTAATATTGAAAATAGTACCTATGATTTGTACATGATTCCAAAGGATGGTGATTCAAATACAACACCAGAAACTAAAAGAGCTTCTGGTGTGACGGCTATCTGGGTAGCAAGAAATCGATTTGCTGTTTTGGATCGAGGATTTTCAGTGAGTATATTATTATAACTTTTTTTTTTAAACATTTTTATCTTGACAATAATATTTATTTTTATTTTTTAGTTGGTTATTAAAAATTTAAAGAACGAAGTAACAAAAAAAGTTCAAATTCCAAATTGTGATGAAATTTTTTATGCAGGAACGGGAATGCTTCTCCTCAGAGACTCTGATCAAGTGATTCTTTTTGATGTTCAACAGAAACGTCAGTTAGCAGAAGTTAAAATTTCAAAATGCCGTTATGTTGTTTGGTCAAATGATATGTCTCATGTAGCATTGTTATCAAAACATACTGTCAACATTTGTAATCGAAAACTTGAATCTCTATGTTCAATTTCTGAAAATACTCGAGTAAAATCTGGAGCATGGGATGATTCTGGAGTATTTATTTATACTACAAGTAATCATATCAAATATGCCATTAATACAGGAGATCATGGAATAATTCGGACTCTTGATTTACCTATTTACGTGACGAGAGTTAAAGGAAATCAAGTTTATTGTCTGGATCGTGAATGTCGACCGAGAATTTTGAGGATCGATCCAACAGAATATAAATTCAAACTTGCTTTAATTAACAGAAAATATGAAGAAGTTCTTCACATGGTTGTCAACGCTAATTTAGTTGGTCAATCCATCATTGCTTATCTTCAACAGAAAGGATATCCAGAAGTTGCATTACATTTTGTCAAAGACGAAGAGACTAGATTTAATTTAGCCCTTGAGTGTGGCAATATTGAAGTAGCTCTAGAGGCTGCGAGAATATTGGATAAAAAAACCTGTTGGGAAAGATTGGCTCACGCAGCTCTGTTGCAGGGAAATCACCAAGTGGTAGAAATGTGTTATCAACGCACAAAAAATTTTGAAAAACTGGCATTCCTGTATTTAATAACAGGAAATTTAGATAAATTGAAGAAAATGACTAAAATAGCAGAAATAAGGAAAGATGTTTCTGGTCAATATCAAGGAAGTCTTCTTTTGGGTGATATTTATGAACGCATTAAAATTTTGAAAGAAGCTGGACAAAGTTCTTTGGCTGCAGTTACAAAACAAATTCATGGAATTGAAACTGAAGATGATGAAGAACAAGCTAATTCAATTGAAGAAGAACTAAAAGATTTACAGCGTGGTGCGATTCATTTTAGACCACCAGTACCTGTACAAAAAATTGAAAACAATTGGCCTTTATTAACGGTTTCTAAAGGATTTTTTGAAGGAGTTATGAACTCTAGACGGCATAACCAAGTGACTGCTGCTTTAACTGCAGTCCAATCTGAAGACGAAACTGGAGCTGATGGTTGGGCTACTGATGATGTGCTTGGAATAGATGATGAAGAAGGTGTAGAAGGTTTTGCAGATGCAGAAGACGGTGGTGCTGGATGGGATGTTGAAGATGTCGATCTTCCTCCAGAGTTAGATACACCAGGTTTGGGGACTAAAGAAGGTTATTTTATTGCTCCAACTAAAGGGTTATCAATAACTCATTATTGGATGAATAATTCTCAACTTCCGGCAGATCATATTGTAGCTGGATCGTTTGATACTGCATTTAGACTTTTACATGATCAAGTTGGAGTAACCAAATTTGATGCTTATGAAACGCATTTTCTTAATATTTTTGCTAGATCTAGGACCAGTTTTGCATGTCTTCCAAGTATTCCTTCTCTTTATGCTTATCCACAACGGAATTGGAAAACTGCAACAGTTAAAACTGGTCTCCCTGCTATTGGGTTACATTTAACGGAACTTGTGCAACGATTACAAGTGTGCTATCAACTAACAACAGGTGGAAAGTTTATTGAAGCAATAGAAAAACTTCAAGCAATTTTATTAAGTGTTCCTTTGTTAATTGTGGATACGCGACAGGATATAGCAGGCGCTCAACAACTGATTCAAATTTGTCGAGAGTATATTTTAGGCTTGAAAATGGAAACAGAAAGGAAAAATGCACCTAAAAGTACTTTAGAAGAACAAAAGAGAGTATGTGAAATGGCAGCATACTTTACTCATTGTAATCTCCAACCTGTTCATCAAATTTTAACTCTCAGGACAGCTGTTAATTTATTTTTCAAGCTTAAAAATTATAAAACAACAGCATCTTTTGCGAGAAGATTATTAGAGTTAGGACCAAAGCCCGAAGTTGCTCAACAAGTCAGGAAGATTCTTCAGGTTAGTAATTGATGATTTTTGGGTATATTAGTTTTAGTAAAAAAATTTTCATAGGTGTTTTTTGATAATTATTTGATATATTGACGAATGATTAATTTTGGCATTTTTTTTTTCTGTTAAGGCTTGTGATAAAAACGCAGTTGATGAACACGAAATGAATTACGATCAGTATAATCCGTTTTCTTTGTGTGCTGCAACTTACACTCCAATTTACAAAGGAAAACCAGAAGTCAAGTGTCCTCTATGCGGAGCAAGTTATCATCCGCAGTTTAACGATTTGTTATGTAAAATTTGCGAAGTTTCCCAAATTGGGAAGGAGTGTACTGGTTTAAAAATCAGCGCGAAAGCGTAAAAAAAAATAGAAAAAGACTGGTGAAATTTTTAATGAATTAAAAATATTCAACTTCTCGATGTCGTATTCTGCATATGCTAGGAAAGGTCAATGACCTCAGATAATTTTTTTTATGGCTTAATCTTAATAATAATAATCGTAATGAAGTATTAATCTATCATAACTGATAATTTTCTATTTTTTAAATTATTTAAATTAAGGTAGAGAAAATATCTTAATGATGATTATACATTTAATAAGAAAAGAAATCAATTATAATACAATAAAGAATATATAATAAAAAGGAATGTTGAAAATAATCCAGACATGATTTTAATAATTTCATAATTATCAAAACATTTAAAAAGACGCCACGTATAGCTATGACTAATGACGTCAATACAACGAAAAACCCTAGAAAATAAATAAATAGAAGGTCAGGTTAGATTTTGATGCTTGGCAGCATTGTATGTTGTTACCGATGCAACTTTCGTGTGCAATGGCGAATGTATTTTGTGGAGGCCGCTTGTGCGTGCCGTCAAACTGGTAATTGTATGATAATTTTAGTGACGATTGAATGTTTTAAAGTGTAGCTCATTTAAGTCGACCTATTATTAATCATCTTATACCTTTGAATATTTAATCGATATATAATTAGCTAATTATAAAATATCATAACAGTGCGCGCGCGAAAATTCGGCGACGTGTGTGTATTTGTTTAATACAGTGTAGTTTTCATTCCCCAGATACTTTTTCAACATATATAACTGACAATAAAGTTTACAATGGTGTAAATACCAATTAAAATTATGGGTCAAATAATAAATTACTTCAAAAATTCGATAAATAAGAGTCTTAACCTTAAAAAATGGTTTCGATAATCCATAAAAAATGTACTTAGGTTATTACAAAGAGTTTTTCGCAGCAAATTGTGGATAGACAAGGCTGAAGGATTGAAATAGAAATAGGCGTAGAACGAGAAAGAACATGAAAACAGTGCCGTAAACATTACGGGCTTAACTGTACTAAATGGATAATAGAAAGAGACCGTAATATATTAATGTGAGTGTAAATGCGATAGCAAGAAAGACCAACGTTTGTAGATAAAGGTTTACATTACACCCGCGTAGCGGAAAGCCGGAGAAAGATAGACGGACAGAAGAGGGCCCCCGCGAGGGTTGCGTTCACGGAAAACCCGCGCGCGGATTTCCACGCTCTGAAAAATATTGATAGAAAAGAAAATAAAATTTTTTAGTAAAAGAATAAAAACTTTTAGTCAGTATTTGATACTTAAGTCGTCTCAAATTTCTCGGCAAGGTGCTGAAAAGGTTAAAAATTCGAAAAGTAACCACCCTAAAACGCCGGGAAGGTTAGTTAGAAATACTGAAGAACAGTGGACTCTAGATGGTGTATTCGGAGTGAAAAAAGTGACAATTTCATAGTGTTTCGTATGTGGCGAGACTTTGGAAACACTAAAGAAGGGAAGCAGTTGGAATCTTAGAATAGGATTGAAAGAAAAAAGAAGTCATCTGAGATTTTGAGATAAATATATATTTTTTTTAATAAATTAATTAAAACATAAATATATCGCAGGACCCCCCTGCTCGTAGGGTAATACGGTGTTATGAAAAAATGATGTGATCGACGGTCATCATGGCGGCACCCATGTTAAAGTGGAAACGAATCACAAATCCAAGCGGACCTCAACCAAGACCCCGACATGGACATCGAGCTGTTGCCATTAAAGACCTTATGGTTGTCTTTGGAGGTGGTAATGAGGGGATCGTGGATGAGCTTCACGTTTACAATACAGGTAATTTTATTTTTCATCGTTTGGACGGCACTACAACCCTTGTTGCGTCCTATCAACCGACCAGTGCGCGCCGTTCAGTTCCCGCGATTCAATATGGCGGCACGCGTTGACATGACGGTCACCGGCCGGACTTATGATAGAAAATAAGTCCTACAACCTATAATGGTCAAAGAATAAACTGCTAATTTATCTTTAATGATATTTATTTTGCTGGAATTTTTTTTGGTACTATTAACAAGCTAAAAATCTTCAAATCATCAACGAAATAATTCACAGTGTGACATTTTTCCGATGTATACGCGCGGGAGCAGCCATTGCTAATCTCTTCTCCCACCAACCGGCATTTCCCATCATTCCACGTTCACATTTATTCTTCCCTCTTGCGTTTCATCACCTCCTGCCGTGAATTCTCCATCGCAACCACAAACACCGCTGTTTTAGGTTGATGCACCCGCATGCGCATTGTGCACGCGCGCTTTTTGATTATAGGCTAATTTAATTGATAATGATGGTGTTTATTTTTTAGCCACAAATCAATGGTTTGTCCCATCAACCAAAGGAGACATCCCTCCAGGATGTGCTGCTTATGGATTCGTTGTGGATGGAACGAGGATTTTAGTGTTTGGTGGTATGGTAGAATATGGAAAATATTCAAATGAACTCTATGAACTTCAAGCAAGTCGTTGGGAATGGAAACGATTAAAACCTAAACCACCCAAAGATAACCCACCTCCTTGTCCAAGACTTGGACATAGTTTTACTTTGATAGGAAATAAAGTCTTCCTCTTTGGAGGTCTAGCAAATGATAGTGACGATCCAAAAAATAATATTCCTAGGTATTTAAATGACCTTTATACCTTGGAGCTTCTTCCTAACGGCCAATGTGCCTGGGAGATTCCTGAAACTCATGGTCCAGCCCCTCCACCACGAGAATCACATACAGGAGTGGCTTATACTGATCGTACAACCGGAAAATCCTGCCTTGTTATCTATGGAGGAATGAGTGGATGCCGTTTGGGTGATTTATGGTTTCTGGATGTTGATTCCATGACCTGGAACAAACCAATCGTTCACGGACCAACACCTCTTCCTCGATCATTACATACTGCCACTCTTATCGGTCACCGGATGTATGTATTCGGTGGTTGGGTGCCCCTAGTTGTTGATGACATCAAAGTCGCTACTCATGAAAAAGAATGGAAGTGCACGAGTACTTTAGCATGTTTAAATTTAGGTTTGTTAATGTGTTTTAATTTATTTTCATCAATTATTCATTAATTGTATACTAATGGTATAAAATAATTTTTAGAAACATTGACCTGGGAACAATTAACTGTAGATTCTTTGGAAGAAAATGTCCCTCGAGCTCGTGCTGGTCACTGTGCAGTCGGGATTCATAGTAGACTTTATGTCTGGTCTGGGAGAGACGGTTATCGTAAAGCATGGAACAATCAGGTTAGTTACTTTTTATAAGCTAACATTGTAGTTAATATATATCGTCACTTCCTGTTTAACTTGTTTTTTGATTGTTACTTTTAAGGTATGCTGCAAAGACTTGTGGTACCTTGAAGTCAGTAAGCCTCCAGCACCACCTAGAGTTCAATTGGTTCGAGCTTCAACGAATTCTCTTGAACTTAGTTGGACTCCAACGCCGTCCGCTCAATACTACATTTTGCAAATACAAAAATATGATATGCCACCATCAACTGGGCCATTCCCAGCTGCTACACCTGCTTCGACAACACCTGTAGTTCCTCCAGTAACAACTCCAGCCATAACACCAGCTTCAACAGCTGAAAAAATTCCAGTAACGACTACACCTATTCAAGCTTCTACCCCGGTTCCAACAACACCAACTCTACCACTTCCAACACCTACACAACCGGTAACTACTGTAATCACTCCAGTTGCAGCTTCTACAACTCCAGTACGAGCTGCTATTGCTCAAAGTCCAGTAAGAGTTCAAACACCAGTTCAGAGTCCAACAGTTAGACCATTAACGAATCCAGTGGCTAAACCAACAACTCCACTAACTCCTCGTGTTGCTACTGGCAATGTAATAAGAATTCGATCACCTATCGTTACTCCAGTTTCATCAGTTACTTCAGAACAGACTCCTGCTACTCCGGTAGTTACTACATCTGGTCAATCTCCAACAGCGATGTCTGGAATAGCTGCTTTAGCAGCAGCTGCTGCAGCAACTCCTAAAATTAGCATGAATAATGTCCCAAGTAATGTAGTATCACAAACTTCAACTAACACCGTCCGGATAAAAACCGCTCAACCTGGACAACAGATTAGATTTGCGGCTCCGGGAGCTACAGTGTTACGAGCAGCCTCTCCTCAACAAAGTAAACAAATTATTCTTCAAAAACCTGGTCAAAATATATCAGGACAACCTCAGATCGTTCATTTACTTAAAACTGGTCAAGGTATGGTAGCCAGTGTACCAAAAGTAAGTTTAATTCCAGGAAAAACCGTACAAACTGCCGGAGGCAAACCTTTAAATCAAGGACCAACAATTTTGCGACTTGTGGGTCCCAATAGCGTTGGTGGGTCTAAAATTTTAACAACTGTGAAAACTTCTAATCTTGTTGCAATGAGCAAAGGTCAAGGTATTGCTGGCAAACAGACGATAATGATTACTAAGCCAGGTGGAAATGGAGGATTAGTGGGTAGAACTAATCAGATCATTGTAGTTACTACAGGGTCTGGATTAAGGGCTGTTCAAGCTGTTACAACATCTCAAGCAGGTCAAGGAGGAGCAATAACTACTCCAGTTAATGTATTACCTTTGTCAGCAGCAAATCACGTGACAAATCAACAAGGGGTTAAAATGATTGTGGTTTCATCAGCCGCTATGGGCGGTGGAACGGGAGGAAAACCCATCACAATAACAGTTCCTGGTCACGGAGGAGTTCCAAAAACTGTTACAATTGCTACAAAAGGTAGTCAGCAAACAATTTTTAATCCTTCAAAAACTCAAATTATGACAGTTCCTGGAATTCAGAAAGCTACTGATGTAACTGGAAAACCTGTTACTCTTCAAATGTCGGGTGGTCTTGGTGCTAAAACTGTGACTCTAGTGCCTACCAGTAGTTCCATCGTCACTACCTCGGTATCTGGGGATTCAATAGATACCAGTAAAATGTTATTTGTTCCTCAAAAACAGCCTTCAGCTACACTAGCATCGACATCGGATGGACCTGCGACAACAGATGCAGCCTTAGCAGCTTTAGCTGCTGAAGCTGGACTTATTGATCCGGTTCAAGAATCTTCTGGACTTAATTTTATGGTGACCGATGATACTGGTGATGAAAAAGCAGAAGATAGTTGTAACGGAAATGAAGCAACCACTACAGCTGCATTGGTATCTCAATTAAGTGCTGGTGAACCTATGCAAGTTGATGGAGATGGGAATTTTGTCATACCACAAGTTGATGGACCTGTAGATATATTATCTTCTGATGATGAAGGAGAAGATCCAAAAGTTGAAGAAGAATCAACTATGCAGCAATCGACGACATCACCAGATCCGCCACAGCAAGACAACCAAGAACTCGAGCAAGATGTCAATCCATCAATTACTGAAGATGCTCCTCAGATAGAGGAATCTACAGAAAAAGAAGATAGAAATCAAGAAAATGTTGAAAAAATTATGGAAGAAAGTGAAGATATAGCAGAAGGAGAAGGAAATAGTGAAGTTCCAATGGAAGCAAGTGAACCAGATTTACCATCAGAAAGTGACATGCAGATTGTTAGTAATGCTCCATCAGAGTGTTCATTAAAGTCTGAATTATCTGAACTCCAACCATCTGAATCGATAGAAAATAAAACAGAAAGTGATAATTTAGAAGATAAATTGGAAACAGAATGTGAGGATAAATTAAATGATTCGGAAGTTGTTCAGGAAACTGAAAAAGAGTCGAAAAATTTACAAAATGAAACTAGCGAAGAAAAAGATAAAATTGGGGATGACAATGAAGAAGCAGAAAAACTTGAAACACCTTTGACTAGTATTGATAATGACGAAGAAATGAGTAGAGAATCTTCTTTACAAGCAAAAGCTGATCCTGAAAGTGAATCTATGGATGTTGACATACCAATAAAGATAGAAACAGCTCGATCGCCATCAACACCAGTAAAACAAACGAAAATTTTAATGGAAACTGAAGAGCCGATTAGTGAAAAAAATTCACCAGCCACTACTGTAGCTAATGGACGAGTTACGGCTGAACCTGACACTGACTCGTTGCAGAAATTAAATGCAGTAATAAAGCCTGAAGTCAAAGAAGAGCCGAAGAAAGAAATTTCGAAAACAGAAAAAGAAAATGATTGCAGAGAAAATGATGATTCCACTGCATTGACAACATTAGCAACTGCAGCTCTAGGATCTGCTGAACAACCTGTAAAACCAGCAGTGAAACCAGAACTTACTGAAGAAGAAAAGAAAGATTTAGATTGGTATGATGTTGGAGTTGTTAAAGGAACCACGTTTACAGTTCAACATTATTATCTACCCGGTGACAGTCCTCTTGACATGTCTTTACCTTTAGCAGATATATTCAAAGGAAGAGCTAAAGTACCTTTAGAGTCTGGTACAGCGTATAAATTTCGAGTAGCTGCTGTTAATAGTTGTGGGAAAAGTCCGTGGAGCGAGGTAAATGTTATCAATGATAAAATAATATGATTTTTAATTTTTTTCATGTTGAAAAATGTTGAAAAATTTTTTTATAATAATTTTTTAGGTATCTGCATTCAAAACGTGCCTACCGGGATATCCTGGTGCTCCGAGTGCGATAAAAATTTCCAAGTCAGCGGAAGGTGCCCAATTGTCTTGGGAGCCACCTCCCAGTAATTTAGGACCTATTTTAGAGTACTCGGTATATCTAGCTGTTAGAAGTGCCAGTGCAGTATCAAATAATGCTGGAGAAGCAACAACCGTTGCAACGACTTCTACTCAACTGGCATTCATTCGAGTTTATTGTGGACCCAACAACTCATGTTCTGTTCCTAACAGTTCGTTAAGTGCAGCACACATGGATGTAACGACAAAACCAGCTATTATTTTCAGAATAGCAGCGAGAAATGACAAAGGATATGGACCTGCCACTCAAGTGAGGTGGTTGCAGGGTAAATAATAGAAAAACAATTATTCATAATGCATGTTAATAAATAAAATAACTTTTTGAAATTTAGTTAAAATTTACGATACGTTATTTTTTAAAAGTTATATGATTATTTATTCATTTTTACAGATCCAGCCACAGCAGTTAAAAGTAATCCTCAAATAAAACGATCAGTAGGTGATGCACGTTCAGTAGCTAATTCTCCTTTGAAAAAAGTGAAACAAGAAGCTGATAAAGATTACTCGTGAGTTGTTTTTTTCATTCATTTTTTCATCAAGTCCTGCTCGACAAACAAATCAACTCCCCCATTATTTTGTTCAATATTGAAATTTCATAACTCAACAGTAATTTTTATTTTCTCGCTGATACGCACGCCTAATAAGTATCACAATTTATAATTTAATAACTACTAATTAATAATTATCATTAATATTATAAAAAGTGAAGTAATTAATATAAACAATCAACAAAACAATGTAATGACTAAACTCTTGAATCGCTCGTAATTTTATTTCCTCTTTAATTAATGCGAACGAACGTTTGAGTGTAAAAAAAATACTATGTAATAAGAGATGAATATGTGATTAGAAAAAAAAATTTAATAATAATTCTATTAGAGTCTCTCCGTTTATGGAAAATTTTCTTCCATTTATTTTTTGTATGAGTGTGTTATCCAAAAATTTATTAATAAAATAATTAAAATAATTAAAAATTAAACGAGGTACGCCAAGTGTTCGATTTAAAACGAAATCACATCGGTACAACAGCCTCAATCCTTTCGCTTACTTACAAAAAGAATACTTCAATCGTCATTTATAAATACTTGAAATCCCTCAGTCATTAATCATTAGATCCATTGAACATAATTTATAAATAAAAACAAAAAGGCGTGATAAAACTGCATTTTTAAAATTTCTATTTGTAATTAATTACTTTCTATAAAAAGAAAAGTTTTACAATACATATCGTGATTACCTTGAGCATGAAAAAATAAAAATCAAGTTGAACGATTATTACATTAAATAAATAACGAAACAATAATAACTTGATTTTTTATGCCATAATCATCGATATTATATCTATAACAAGTGGTAGTAATGTGACCAATAATAAAAGTAAACAAATAATAGGGGGAATATTGGATATTTTTGTAAGAGTAATGGGATTATTTCTAACTACAAAAAAAAATAATCAATTTCTCTTCTTATTTTTTTTTCAAATATTTGTAAGAAAAAAATTCTTTCACTATCTGGAATTGAGTCAAATAAGAAATTAGACCGATCATGAAAAGATATTTTATAATTTCGAATATTTACGAAAACTTTCGTAGCGTTCAAGGCCATTGACATCGAATTAATTTTATTTATTGAATAATTATTTAATTAGTCAATTTAATAAATAATCATTTAATTAATAAAGTTAATAAGGCCGCATTACGAAGATGATATTGAGCTGTCGCGGTTAATTTATTACTGATATTTTCAGTGAATCATAGAAACCAGAAGTGATGGGAGTTGATAAATGAAATTGAGAATAAGAAATAGAAAAAATATAATGATGAAAAGAAAATAATAACAATTACTGATTAATGATAAATACATTTATAAAAAAAAGGATAAATGAAAACGTACTGTGGCGTTATTTTTGTACCGATTCCATACAACATTCTTCAATCCTAATCCATCGAACTTCACGCCAAGACATAATAATATTAATTGATGAAGAAATAAAATGATCCTCACATAAATAATTTCATAGTTTATAGAATATTAATTAATGAATAAAATAAAAAAAAACACAAATGTTAATTGCATAGTGTCTGAATTTCTCCGACTTAAATTATAAACATTTATTCGACAAAAATTTAAGTCAATGAATGAAAATACATGTATAAGAATAATTAATATTATTACTATTATTATTAATAATATTATGATTATGATTATAAATATTATTCTAGGTGATTTTGAAATGAATGTAAAGTAAATGTATAATTTCACAAATCACCGAATGTCTAAATTTTAATTTTCATAAATAAATTTAATTATTTACATTATAATTAATAATAAGTCAAAGACTTTTTTAAATTTTAGTTATGACAGTCGTGATAAGTCTCTGTTTACTTTAACTTAAGCGAGTAGGAATGCAAGTAAAGTAGCAGCAAAGATTTATGGAACATTCAAATTTGAATAAATAATTCGAATTATAATGATTGAAATTAATTAATTGTAGAAAAATTCTTTACACTAATTTAATCTTTCTTTCAGCATCTAAAGTTTTTATTATTTTTATTTTTTATGTAAAGTTAGCCATTTATTATGCACAAAAACATATCATGATAATTTTTATTTTACTTATGTTATGCTTGGTCTTGCACTAACATCATATGTCTAATCAGCTCAATAATACTTCAAATCAAGCGATAGTAACTGGCTCACTTGTTGTTAGGACTAGAAAATATGAAAAATCAATTTTAAAAATTGAACCAGGTGTTTTCGGTAATGATGGCCTTAAAGCTACGCAACAGGATAACTTCGTAAGAAATCAAAGTGCCTAGGATGATTAAGAAATTTTTTCTTTCGAAAGTTTATGATGTTTTTAAAATGTTTTATTCGACAGTAAAAATTCAGAATTATTACTTTATTACAATAAAAAATTTTTTTATTTTTTCATTAATCTGACAAGAGAAAAATTACTGGAGGAAAATAAAAATTGGCATTTTATTTAATGATTTAAAAATAAAAATCATATAAACAAAAAAAAGATAATAAGAGATCCTTTTGTAATTTCAATTTATGTCTTTATTAAAATAAATGAGAAGAAAAATTAAGATCCGAATTTAATAATAATCATGATTAAGAAATATTTAAAATAAATGCAATGTGCTTAACGTCTCGATCAGGAACATTTATATTATTTATTAGTTTTAATGTTTACGATGAATATTTACCTTAACAAAATGTTTCCACAAATGCGATTATGATAAAATTTAAGAATTATAATTGAAAAAACAAATGTTCTATATCTTTTCTGAACGTTAAGTTTTAAAATCTTTTATTTTATAAAAACGCAACGAAAATTTCATTTTATATGATTTGTGTTCACGGTAAATTATTATACGTTAACATGAAAAATAAGATTGATTTTAAATATATAAAACGACATGCTTAATGATGACCATAAGATTAAAATTGTTCCTAGTCTCATTGGAAAATTTCTAATCAAAACATGAGTCAAAGACTTTAAATTTATTAACAATAAGTCGAGGAAAAAATATGATGATTGTGGTGAACAAAAAAATACACGAACAGTCTTGGGTCGTCATTGAAAACTTTTTATTGTGTGAAACGAAGTTTTTTAGTGATTTTTCATGCGTAATGATGGCAGACTGATTTGCTAAATACTGGATATTGTATATAGAAACAAAATTTAAACAAATGAAAAGAATGATGAAACACTCAAATGATCATAAGATAGATTATTTCTTAAGAATATATCGAATTTTTCTGTATAAAAAAAACCCAAAAAAGATAACGTATATTGGAAATATAATGATACAATAAACAGTAGACTAATGAGTGAAAGCATAATAAAAATATAAGAAAAATAATGATAATAAACGTATAAATAGATAAATATCTTCATTCTTTATAAGAATCTAACAATAGACATGCAAATTGTATGTCTAAAAGTATTTAAATCATTACCAACTAACCAATTGATTGAAGATTAATGAAATTGATGATAAAAAATATTAATTATTAAGATTTATAACAAGAGATAGAATGCATAGGTGTAACATGAAAAAAAATTAAAAAGGTGAAAAATAATCAAGTAAATAAAATAATTATTAGTTAATGAATGAATGAATGAATGAAAAAGAAATGATAGTAATTTTTTTAGATGAATATTGAATTTATGATATATTTTATTTTTGTTCATGAGCACACATGTTTATTATTATTAATAATAATATTGAATAGAATCTACAGAAAAGAAAAAAAATTTTTGTTTCAAGAAGTTGAATAATTTTTTTCTCTATAATCTAAGTAGTTGAGAATTCTATTTTTTTTATTATTTAATTCAACTTACTAACTTGTCAATTGTTCAACAAAACTAATATAGCATAGAGAAATATTCATCATCTCATTTTATTAGTTTTTAAGAATTGAACCACAAATAATTTATAAGTTATAAGTTGACAGATACCATAAGATGTTTGAAAGAATGACTTTTCGTTAAATGCATAGGAAGAGATGCAATATAAATAATGAAAAAGGAGAATATAAAGGGTAAAAAAGAGAATTTAAACAATGATAAAGTATAAATTTAATAACGAAATAATATGTTGACATAAAAGTGTTTCCTCTCGTTTAAGTTACAGTGTGATTGCTATACTTTTCACTCTATTCACAAACAAACTATTAATTCTCTTCAATGGTACAGTGTTAAGTATATATATATTATATAATAAAGATAAAAAAATACATGTCAAAGTTTTTATGTACATCTAACGATAGAATATTCCTTTATCCATTATTATGTTTGAATTGTTTATGTTATCTTTATCATTTCCAATTTTAATACGTATATTAAAAATGTAATAGCTTCACGAGGCCATTAAAGGTTCACAAATCATTTCTGACTACTTCAACTGTATATGGTTGAACCTTCTTATGCTATTTTAGGATGTTCATCGTTATGGATAACACAAGTTGACGATTTACGTGATACGATTGCAATCGTTGACTTCTTCAGTCAACTACCCATTGCCTATTCCTTTTTTATTTCTTCAATACTTTGCCAACCACTCGTTATAAATTCTGTTTGAGTTCTGAGTTTGCTCACTGAAAAAGGATCTTTGAGACTTTTGGCATTTTTAACTTGTATAATCCTCGATCTATATTTTGCGATTTGAAGCTACCATGACAGTGGATTCCACATGATTTCATGATCTGAGTCTAAAACAGGAACTCTACGATGCCTAAGATAAATGGAGAATTTATTGATCGGTAAATAAGAATAATGAGTTTTCAATAAATTGATATAAAAAATATAAATGTGTATGTTTATTTTTAGGTATCAGATACAGTCGTGGAACCCTGTAAAGCAATTCTATTTCTGAGTCAATTGATTGACCAGAGTGACAGGACAATTTGCATTGATAATGAAGTGCTGACAACATTCGTATGATCACTCTAAAGATTTCCACCCTTACTGACAGTGAGTTAAATCGGTTGACTTCATTCATCATGTCTGGAGTTACTACTAGTATAGTGTTGAGTTTCATTTTATTACTATAATACAACTCATTGAACAAGTTAAATTTTTCCAATGTTCATGAGAATACAGTCAATAGATGATTCATGATTTATAATGAATTATTTTTATAATTTAATAATTATTATTTATTAGTTAATTTGAAACTAGTATATAGTTTAAAATTTTCATTGGTATTAAAGACAAAAATGGGGGCAAAAATGAACAAATTTTTTTTCTGTTCCATCTGCTATATTCTCACGGAAAAAAGGATAAAGAAAAGAAGAAAAACGTGAGATTGAAGATTTTAGGTTTGAGGGCGAGAGTAAAGGAGAAACAGAAAATACCTAAACGTGACTATAGTAGTAGAGAGGGGATAAAGATGCGAATCGCCCCTTCTACGCATCGCGCAGAGCCTTTATGACATCAGTCGATCGCTGGCTTTGGTTGCGAAGCGCAAGCTCAAGCTTTTTCCCCTTCGAATACTCGCCCTGTTGTCCTTTTGAGACAGTATAAGTGTTTAGTGGAAAATTTAGTGAAAAATCTTTAATTTCTAATTTTTTACGTTGTACCGAAATCAAAAATTTAAGAAAAAAAAACCCAATAAAAGTGCAAATAAAATATCTCCGAATTGTGTGAGTGAACTGTGATTGGAAAGAAAATAAATTTAAATCGAAAAACCGAAGTGAATTTAAAATGAGTACTCCGGTCAAGAAGGTGCCGATTCATCTCCAGGTGAGTTTAATTTTTCATGGATATTAATTATTCTTGTATAAAGAAAACAAATGAAAAATCACTTATTATTTTTCAAAGAATAGAATGAGGTGATTTAATTAATATGACTAGCTTTATACATGTGGATAAACAATAAGTTGATTGTATAGCTTTTGTTTCACCTGATGAAAATATAGTTGATTTATTTCTGTTACCTGCCTTTTCTCAAAGCCGGTAGCCATGTAATAGCATTATGGTTTCGACTTTTGTCTTTATCAAAGTTTTTTTTATTGATTTTAAAAAAAAATTCCAATTATAAAATAAAAAACAGATTTCTTTATTGTAAAAAATAAATAGACTTCTATTCTTCTTTTTTACGTTTGAAATAGAATTCATATCACACATTTTGATTCACACTAGATCAATAAATCTTTAGTGACAATTGAAGAGCAATGATATCGAAATGAAATGACTTGATTGGATGTAGGAGTGTAGTGAGATGTAATTATGATCGTGAATTAATTATCATGATCAAAAAATCCTTTAAAATGATGATATTTAATAAATACTATTATCAAGTCCTGTTTAAAAAAGTTGAATAATTAAATCAATAGTAAATATATTGATAAAATAGCTTTAATACTTGATATAACAGTAACTCATGAACGAAATGAACATCTAAAATTTTTCTGATGACGCGTAATTGAACATTTACACATACACCAACTATGAGAATTACGTAATTTATTCTTGAATATCTAGAAATAGGCGTTGTAAAACATCGACAGAAATCTCTAATTGGGAACTATTAATTATTTCAAATGTACTTTGTAGATGGTTCTATAAAATATCACTCAAATGTGTATCACATAGTAGTTTTATAAAATAATCAATTCATTAATAATTCTATGATAAAATAATGTGATAAAATAGTTATTTTGACTCAAGAAAAAATACATTCCAGAGTTATGGAAAATATATTATTTACTGTTTATGCATTAATTAAAATCGAAAGTTTAATGAATTCTCCAGCTGTTGGTAATTACATTTTTATTGTATAATTAAAGTAGAAAGAATATTAAGAAATAAAAATTCTAATTTATGATAATTTTTTAATGAAAACACTCTATCATATTTTTGTTAACTATTTTTCACTTTATTTACTTAATTTATTTATTTTGAATTATTTGGTTAATTATTTTTTTAATGAACTACTTCAACATGCAAGGTTAGATGGAAAAAAAAGAAATTAGGAAATGACTGAAGAAACTCAATCCAAAGTGATATCAATGAATATAAATGTATAATAAAATGTAAACAGAGGAGTTAGTGTGAAGTATGTTTTGAAAAAAAATTAATATACATGATATGGGAATTTAAATGAGGAAAATGTGATTTTCATGCGTTTATACACAATATTTTTTTATTGCAGTACCTTTTATATTATTACGGATGTACGCTTTGGTAAACATCAAACATTTATTTATTCAAAATTGTAAAAGTCATAAGAAAAATACAAATTGTTTTGAATTGGAGGATGAAAAAAAGGTAAATGAACTCAACACGTACCAAGGGACAGTGTCGCTATACAAACAAGAACACCTGTTCAGACCTTCAACCTACACTACTCCAAATAGTATAAAATGTTGTATATAATCCAATGAAACTTCTTGAACCCATTCGATTGATTGATAAAAAATATTGTGCTCAAGTTCTTGGTTAAATTTCATTATATCTCCAGCTGTTTATTAGAACTGCTCATAGAGTTTAAAACGTCCAAGTGGCTTGTCATTAAAGATCGAAATACTTGAAAATGTATACTGTAAACACTGATCATTCAACAATTGTAACATACTTCAAGTCTCATCGACTTTTATTTTATTACTAGGTGGTTTCTTTGTGCACAAGTAATATTAAAAAACGTCATGAGATAAATTTTTAATGGCAATACTTCTGTGAAGAATGTCTTCGACTGTTCCGGCTGTTGAGCTCAATCGGCACGTGGTGTAAATTATCTTCAACTATCACCTTCTTGTCATCACCAATATCTCTATTTTTCTACACTATTGTATTGAAACAGTTTAATAGGTGACGGCTTCTTTTTCATTAACTAATTGGAATTTTCGAAGTAAATAATTAAATAATCCACATACTGACGGGGAATAAATCTGATAGGGGATGTGGGTAGAATGATTGTAGGAAGGGAATCGTTACATCTTGAAATAAATTAAAGCTCTCATAAAAGTGGACGTTTCAAAAATAACAGAAAATGGGACATTAGATTATTTTTATCAAATTCATTAAAATAATCAGCAATCTGGTGACTTATTGATCTTTTTATCCATCACACATGAGGTAGAGCATATTTAACATACATACTATTATCTCCCATAAATAATTATCTATTTTGAGAAACAGTTGAAATTGATTAAAAATTTGTAATTTTTTTCTTATGAAATTGTTTATTTTGTTTGATTGATCTCAATTGGATTAGAATAATCTATACTGTCTTATCGATACACTATAGTAATATTCATATTGAAAATATCAATAATATCAAGTTATCAAGATGATTTTAAAAATATAATCAACTGTTTATCTATTTTGAAACAGTTGTTTTTTCTTCAAGTACCATTTCATCATTTTATGTTCTTTTATCTTTGTTGGTCAAACTTGGTTACTTTTAGGCTTTTGTTTACAGTATTATCTTCAAAAATGCGCGTTCAGGAATATAACTCTAGAGACAAGACTTGTGACTTAACTGACAACCGGAACAATCGGTTGTCCCGTTAGAGTTTACGGTTGTAGAGTGGCCGAACTAAACGGCGAATTCGTTTCATTTTGATGAAGAAAATAATTTTTATGTTTTGAATATTATATCGACTTTGATTCAATACAATTCTATTTATAGATGAGTCTTTGTTGTTGAATTTTGCAAATACACCGCAGATGGGAGGAGTGTCTATTTTCTGTGAGTCTATTATCGGTTACATGAACTTTACTATTTCACTCATGTTTTATAAAATATATGTGTTCAAGTATAGAACGATTCTATCCTTCAGTGCTCGGAATAAACTAGCATTGTGGCTTGTGGCAGACAGAAATCGATAGTTCGTCGACACTGTGTCGCTCGAGGAACATTACAGAAGTACCTATATCGTCGTAAGATCCATATCTAAATGTAATACACAAAAGTAAAAGTGCTATAATTTAACTCTGAATGAACTTTTATTGATTATCGATTGCAACTTTTACACAGTCTACCTCATTCATCAGTATGATTTCTTTTTATAAACAATCATTATTATTCTCATACTCAAAATAATATCCAAGTGTACCAATTATTTAAATAACTTTAATGGGAAAATCATGTCACCAAATATCAAATGGAAGATGTCTATCTTTAGTCTGACAATTTATGACAGTGATACATACATGCGTCCTGACTACTTGGCGAATTTCTTTGCAGACTTCTGGGAATATTGAACTTGAGCCAGAAGCAAATAGGTCGAGAAGAGTATTCTAAGACTGTAAAAACGAGCAAATAAACCTCAAAACTTACCAGAGTAAAAAAATATTTTCTTTGAAGATGATTATTTGTAAATGAGTTAAAATTACATACTTAGCTCTTTGTAGCGGTTCGTAATTAAGTCATTTTAACAAAAAATTATTGACAGTGAGTAGGTATGTAGTAAAATAATAACTACTGTGAATGATTGCTATCTTTATTATTGAAATTAAAATGTTAGGGTTGATTCTCCAGTCTTTGTGAAACAACGCAGGTTGTTGATTGTGTTTATAAATAACTATGGGGAGGAACTGGTTGGCCAGGTGTGACTTTGTACATCCACTATTTCCGGACAGCACGCGCTTTTGCAAATCAACTAGACCATGCACTACAATCTTATGACCTCTTTACATGTTTATTTATTTTCAATCCATTTGATTATCAGTATTTCATAACTAGATTCTTTCTTATTCTATTCAAAAAATAATAAATATTTTATCAATAAAGTACTTTTTTTGTTTTCAACGTATTGACCTTTAGTGAGTGTCTGACGACCATGACATGAATATTTGATCATGTTGGTGGATGAGACAGTGAAAGTTTGGTCGATGATATAATCTAAATTACTTTGGGAAGTGTTTGGAATTACGATGTCTTTATACATGATTCCTTACTTACTTACTTGGATTACACTTAAAAGAATAGAAAAATTTCATGTTTTTCAGTCAAGTAATAATTAAGGTCCAATTTTCCATCAGAAAAAATTTTTTAATTCTTTTAAGTAAAAATTAATTGCTTAATTACTTCCACTCTGATTTTTTTAATCAAAACCACTAATTAAATTTAAAAAATGGAAAATTATTCTTTAATTCAATTAGACATTCTTTTATAATTTTTATTTGAAAAAAAAATTCATTGCATTTTCTGTTTTATTCCAAATTCAAAAAGACATTGTGAGAAATTTAATATGGTTTGCCAAGTGCCCTCAACGACAAATGATTCGTAATGGTTCAAGAGGTCAGCAGTTTGCAAATGCATGAGCTCCTCCAGTTGGTGTTTACGCACTGGAACCAGTAGGGAGATTAAAATCTGTTGCGCGAGTGAGCACATATACCTCCAGGGGTTTTAAGGGTGCTATCAAACCCTTCAGTAATCGGTCTTAACCAGAGAAAATCTATATCAGCGGTCATAAGCAGTAAATAACAAGGGTGACAGCCCTCATCGTGTTCATGTACAATACAAGAGGTTCACATACATGGTAATAGTGACTGTTGTGCTATGATACCTCTTTGAGTGTAGATATTTTAAATTCCATTTTGAGATAAAAGCCTTAGACTTCCTTCAGCTTTTTATTTATTTATATTTTTATCCCCCTTTTCGAGTTGTTGCTGTCGGAAATCTAAGTCTACAAGTTTTATGTAATCCACAGGATAATTATTCTTCCTTCACATGAAAGAGTAATTACATTGATCAAATTTTACATTTCCAACGACATATATTGTAAAAACGCTTTATAAATCACTTAAGAATATATTTGATCTGAGAGATTCTTTTTTCCAAGTAGTTAAAAGTTATTTTTATATGAGATTAAAATAGACATTTTCAAATAAATTATTTGAAGAAAACATGATGAGTACGATGACCGCGAAATAATGCAAACTCAGATATTTCAACAAGAAAAAAAATATGGAAATTTGCCAAACTAATTTTATGTCACATTGAGCAGTGCTGAGATTGATTCTAACAAAATCTATTCATACTGCTAAGACTGCAATACTTGATAGAAATTGAAAGTGGATCATTTAACATGTAGACTTGTGTTGATGATGGCTCGTGCGATGTAATATTATAACACGATCATTGAAAATTACATACAATCATGAGTACACGGTTGGATAGGCATGTCGAAGAGAGTAATGATTTTCTGACATAGATATAAGATAGAAGGTAATATAAAATGATGACGAGCAATTTAAAATTGATAAAAATTGACAATAAACTACAATTGTGATCATGAATAATTTGATTTGATATAACATCATTTAATGATGTTTAGGATTTAATATTATGGATTGATTAATGCCATATCTTTATAACTAATACTTTATTTCTATTTCAGAGTGCTGCAAACAGATTGCTGATAAAGAACGGAAAAGTTGTGAATGCTGATGGAATTATTGATAGTGATATTTATGTTGAAGATGGAATCATCAAGTAAGTAAACCATTTATATCTTTTTTCTTTGATAATCATTAATTGAATTATAGTAACTGAGAAAATTACTTGATAACGATCGAAAGTCTACATAAGTACATTAAACCAATAAATTTAATATTAAGACTGAAGCCATATAGTTATAAAGAATTTTTTGTTTGGATTCACAATATTTATTAACTGATCAACACCTTACAATACGATTACACTCATTCATATCTTTCAGTATCACTGATTTTATCAATTTAGTCATTTTTTTATGATAAATTTTTTTTCATCAGTTAATTATTTTCTATAATTGTAAAAATAAAAATAGTTACATATTACTTATTACTTATTATTGCATTGTATTAAAATGTTTTAAATTCAACAGACAACTTGGGCGTAACTTAATAATTCCTGGGGGCACTAGAACGTTAGATGCTCGTGGAAAATATGTGATGCCTGGAGGTATTGATCCTCATACTCACTTCGAATTAGAGCTTATGGGTGCCACATCAGTGGATGATTTTTATCAAGGAACTAAAGCTGCAGTAGCTGGTGGTACAACAATGATTATGGATTTTGTTATTCCTCAGAAAGAAGAAAGTATTCTCGAAGCTTATGAGAGGTATCGTGCCACTGCTGATGAGAAAGTCTGTTGCGACTATGCACTTCATGTTGCTATCACTAGTTGGAGCCCAAAGGTAAACATTCCCTCGGTATATTTTTTGTTTACTATCACATAACTAAGCTGTATATGTATATGATAGTAAATTACTGATAGAATAGAGAAAATTTCCTTGTTTAGATTTTGAATCACACAATAAAATTGAGAATAATTTTTTATGTTAAAAATAGAAATAAGATAGGAGGGAAAATTTAGAAGCTCTAGAATAGTATAATATAATGACAAATGAGTGTAAATGAGTACCAGGTCATTGTGCCACATGCACTGTGAATTTCGCACGCTTTTACAAAAGCAGTTCTTTGCACTAAGTTGCTATCCCGTTGCCTTATCAACCAATTTTATTTACTTGCATATAATGACGAGTATTTATGAGTATTTACGATGGATAATAGAAGTGAACTTTGAGAAGATGTTTCGTGTAATCAGTTGAATGTGATAATTTAGAGATTAAACCGGTACTTCTGCAGGTGATTTAAAAGAATAATGATGTTATGTACCTAGGGAATAGTTGTTTATCAACTTATCACTTGCAAGTTCTCGTAGCAGTTCCCACCCTTTTCCAGTGACTCAGACACTTATTATTATTACAATTCTGGCTATTGGTCTTCATAAAGTTTCAACATCACGTCATATCATTATTCTACTAAACAAATCTAAAAAATTTAGCCAATTATTGTAGTATAATAATAGCGATATTTTTTTATTCGTAAAAAAAATATTCAAGTGTAAAGAATTTAAAAAAGCCTGGGTAATTACGTGAGAAGAATGTATAAACTTGTTAAATTTCCGGTTAGATTTAAATGCAATTGCTATGGCTAAATAGAAATTAAATACGAACTCAGTGACCTAAATCAAGTCAGTAGAACGATGTACTTTAGTGAAAATAAAAGATTTCTTCAATTGTTTGTCAAATAATTTCATGTTATTAGTGTCACTATAATTACTCTTAGAGGTCTAAACTTTGTGTTAACCGTGAGATATGTGCTACTAATTCTACGTAATTTTGAAATCAAAATTATTATAGAATGAAAATCGAAATATTTTCTTTTGCTTTCTATTTGTTTTTTTTTTTTATTTTTTTTTATCAAAGGAAATCATTAACAAGTTTATCCATCTGTATTTCTGTGTACTTTAGCGTGTGATAAACAATCAACCTACTTCTTTTTTGCTTACTTGGTAGTAGCGAAACGAGTTTAACAAGAAGACAGAAAAGGCAAGAAAAAGAAGGGAAATTTTTGAAAAATATTCTAGAAAATGATTCACTTGGTTGATTTGATTAATTATTACTTTCAATTAATTTGTCAATTAGTCGTTTTTATGCAGTAAAAACGAGTAAACTTTGTAAATTTGAACTAACTTGAATAGTTATTATAATTTAGTCTTGTTAAAAAATCGATTATTTGAAGAGATAACAGAATTGTGTGCACTTGCTCCATTTCTAGGAAATCTTCGACCTAGATTGATGAAACGAAACGTTAACTACTTGCAGAAAATTCCAATGATTCCGACTTCTCAAGATTAGTTTTGATTTGATTAGTTGCAAAAAATATTTAAGAAAATTAATATCTAAAAAAGGAAAACTAATGATAAGACATTAATCGATAAATCAACTTTATAGGTGAAAGAAGACATGATGATACTTGCCCAAGACCATGGAGTTAATAGCTTCAAGATGTTCATGGCATACAAAGATCTCTTCATGCTACGTGATCCAGAATTAATTGAAGTATTTACATTTTGCAAAGAGCTAGGGGCTGTTGCTATGATTCATGCTGAAAATGGTGACATTATTGCAGCGGTAACAAAAATAATCTTAAGGATAATTTTTAATAAAATAAAATTAATTACAGTAGAATAAATTATAAGAATACTTTTTTAAATATGAGTTTCTTTCGTAAAGTCGTTTTTTTTTTATTTAAAATTCATTAAAATTTTGCAATGAAATTTATAGAACACGAAGAGATTGCTTCAAGCTGGAGTAACAGGTCCTGAGGGACATGAAATGTCACGCCCGGAAGAAGTTGAAGCCGAGGCTACAAATCGAGCTTGTGTAATAGCCAATCAGGTAATTATTACATCTGAAGTTATTTATAATTGAAATTATTATTGTTCCCAAAGACATACGTGTTTTTTAATAATTGAGTAATGTTGTGAGTTTTATTTTAAGTAGTTATATTGATGTAATCATTTTAGAATTTTTCAACGTTAAAATATTTTTATTTTCTCATTTTGTTTAGGATAATTATTTTCAATAAATTTGCATGAAAATATTTTTTCAGCTTGTGCTATTAATGCTTTGATGATGAATAAGTTATTGCGATACGGCTAACACTTGATAGTATCACATTGTAAAAAATTATTTTGTGTCTAGTAGAAGCACACGTGCTGACAGTTACACGTTTGAGAATTACGACCGGATGTCGCGACTTGTTTGGGGAGTCTGCTGTTCATTTACTAATGCTTATATCTATTAAGAACCGTGCATGTTTAGCAGTTTCTAGGTTGAGTCATGCAAAAATTGATAGACCCTAAAAAAATATTGTCGAACATGAAATAATGTATTCAACTCCTCAATTCGACTGACAATACTTGATAGTTAAAATTAGCAAAATTAATGAGTTGGAAAAATTACTAAACAATTGATAAGAAACTGTCGATACTTTTGACGTTGAAATAATTCTTGATGATGAATTATTATACTTATATGTATCAAGTATCCTGAACGTGTTAGATAATGTTTTATTAATGTACTTTTAATGTTACAATTTTGCATGAATAGAAATACATATTATATGGCACTTAGGTTGGCTGTCCACTGTATGTTGTGCATGTGATGAGTCGTAGTGCGGCGGAAGTTATTGAATCTGCCCGGAAACGAGGGGTTTGCGTTTGGGGCGAGACTTTAGCTGCTGCTCTTGGCACCGATGGCACTAACTATCGGCATAGCTGCTGGAGACATGCTGCAGGTCATATTCTTAGTCCTCCTCTTAGACCAGATGAAAATACTCCTCAAGATCTTATGATTAAACTGAGCACGTGAGTTTAAGTTTATTTCGAAATAATTATTCTTAATTAATAAATGATATGGAGGTGTCATTTAGAAGTTAGAAGTAAACGGACGAAATAATTTCATTTTTATAATGATTTAATAATTAATTGTAAAATATGTCAATAAGAAATCTAAAAGGTATGGAATGATGTTAAACAGAGAATCTTCCACGTTCTGAAGTATGAAAAAGAGACCGACCAGTTTTTAGATAGATCAGAGCAATCAAACCTGATGGCCATTTCTTGTCATAGACATGAATTTCAAAAAATTTCTCTCTCATGTCATTACCTTACTTGATTTTAATCATCCATTTCAAACATCATTCTTATTTATTTTTTTTATTATCACATTAGAAACAATTACTTCTTACTTATGTTCCAATCTAGCTCAACACATTATTCAGAGCCATTATGCCATCAGAGTATTGTCATTTGGTCAAGATTTTCACACTTGGAAGTTATTTAAAGAATAAGTGAAAAAAATATTGAAGGAGTTTCGAATTGTTAATATCATTTATTATATTCAAAACAATTAGATGAATTGCACTTTTTACATGTGTAGAATTTGAAAGCATGACTTTATTATTTACCAGTTTTCCTTTATTTCTAATTTAAAATTGAATTCATTTTTGTCACTGAAGCATCTCAATTATATTTTATATTTATGCTATTTGTCTTGTTGAACATAGTTACTTGTATCACATGTTGTAAAATATGCATTGATTTTAATGGTGTACGAGCAATTAAAAGTATGCATCAACTGTACTAGAACAGTTAAACTAGTCGTTATGTTATTATTAAACTTGAAGAAAAAGTTGTTAAAGTACAAACTGATGGAATAAAAACATCGGAGTTGATTTTATTGAATGACGTATTTAGGTAAACTGTCCGTTGTACGTGTCAGCGGTGATGAGTAAATCTGCAGCCGATGTGATATCTGCAAAACGTAGTGAAGGTGGTATTGTATTTGGTGAACCAACTGCTGCGAGTGTAGGCATTGATGGTAGTGAACAATTTGGAAATGACATGGACAAAGGACGTCGTTTTGTTACTTGTCCTCCACTTCGACCAGACCCTACGACGCCTGCTTACTTAATAGAAAAGCTGGCTGAGTAAGTAATCAACAAAATAAAATTATCTCTATTTGTATACAAATAACAGTAGAAAAAAAAATAAATTGACTTAATATCAATAAAAAAGAGCAATGCTACGTGAACAGGGAACTAATGTTGTAAAAGTAAGTATGATGAAAAAAGTAGAAGGTGGAGAACATTGATGAAAAAGTGAACAATATAGAAAGATAATAAGACAATTTTATTTAAGTAGTAAATAGTATAAACAGAAACGAGACTGCAATATGAGTATAAATTGATTGGACTCTCGAATTGGCTTATTAAGGCATTTAAAGAAAGTTTTGAAATTAAAAATTTCACTGGAAAGCTGAAAAAAAACAAACCGCATAATGTATAAATTAAAATAATTGCGACTCGAAAGGTAAATAAGAGAATTAACTCAGTATTACAATTTGCAATATAATATTGTCATAGTAGATAAGTTGTCTGAAAGGCTGGTTGAAAGGAATTGAGAGTAATTTCTAGAGTAATTGGACGGGAAGTGAATGATAAGTGATAGAACAGAGCTTATAAAATACGTAATAAGTTAAAAATCCATAATTTATACAAATCTCTACTAATTAAAAATACAAAAAAGTTGATTATCACTATTGATCAACCAACTTGTTGTTAAGGGAAACTGAATAAATTATAAAGTCAATGCTACAATAACATATATATTATGATCAGATTATTAATTCATACCTATAAGTAGCAATAGAATAAGATGATGGAGGTATTGTGTAATAAATAATTTAATTATTATGATTGGTTAGTAATCAAATGATTTACTATCTGATAATATCTCACGAAAATAATAATGTGAAATGAAACAGGGATGGGCTACAATGTACTGGTAGTGACAACTGCACTTTCAATGCCGACCAAAAGGCTCTCGGTAAAGATGACTTCTCCAAGATTCCAAATGGTGTTAATGGAGTCGAAGACAGGATGTCTGTTGTCTGGGAGAAAGGAGTTCACGCTGGAATCATGGATCCAATGCGATTTGTGGCTGTTACCAGCACTAATGCTGCTAAAATATTTAACTTGTATCCAAGGAAAGGAGTTATTGCTGTTGGATCTGACGCAGACATAGTGGTTTGGGATCCAAGTAGAAAAAAAATCATTTCTGCTGAGACTCATGTTCAAGCAGTCGACTTTAATATTTTTGAGGTAATGCTCTTTATTTATTTATTCATTTATCTATCTGTCTTGCTATTAAGTTGCATTATTATTTATTAATTTTAATTGTAAGTTATTTATAGATAAGGCTAAAAAACTTTAACGTAGTTTTTTCTATTCTATTGTAGGGGATGGAAATTAATGGAGTTCCTGAGTATGTAATCGTTAACGGACGCGTTTGCGTAGACAATTGTGAGTTAAAGGCCGTTCATGGTTATGGGAAATTCATTGAAACAGCTCTGCGTCCACCCTATGTTTATGAAATGGTTGAAGATAGAGAAAAGGTGAACAAAAATTAATTTTTCTTCGAATATTTTACTTTGAAGTATATTCCATCCATTGAAATATATACAATCAATCTATAAAATGGTTTTATATTTTTTATACTTGATATTTACTATCAACTGTGAATAATATGGAACAAGTAGTTAGAATTTTTTGATAAATAATATCCTTTAATCAACTTCCATAAATTAAGTTTTATAAAAATGTAACTGGCAAATGATAAAATAAATAATTTGATAGATATCTATGATGACCATTTTAATCTATATATATATATATATATATATTTAAAAATGTTGCGGATGAATTCATATAGATGCCCAGAGGAGTTGCAAGAACGGCTGCTGAAGCTAAAAGATTTGCTGAAGAGGATGCAGCATTAGCTAAAGCAAGAGAAGTCGCTAGAGCTGCTGCAGCTGCTAGAGCACAATCTAATCAAACTAATGGAACTCATGAATCTATTCGTAGACTTAAAATTCAAGAAATTGATTGCACACCTACACTACCTGATTCTGCTGTTGTTACTCCTTCAGCTAAGGGACCACGTTTAGAAGGACAAAGAAATCTTCAAGATTCAACATTTTCTATCAGTGGTAAACTGTGTTTTTAGATGTCTTTTGCATACCTAATTAACATCTTTTCGACACTCATTTATTTTCGTCTTATTTTATTGTCTGCAAATAGTATATCTTCTGCTGTTTATTTGTTTTGTTGTTATTTTACTTTTCAGTGATTGTTTTGGATCTTTCTAAGTATTTAAATTGCTTTCTTGTGTAATTATTCTAGTATTAACATTTTTTGTTTAATTTTTTTTAGTTTACCAATACAATATTTTTTCTTTTTCATCTTCTTATAATTGTTCGTTTAATATATTATGAATATTCTCAATTGAAAAATTGTAATATTTAAAAAATTTTTTACAGAGGATATTGATGAAGCTCGACGAGCTTGTATTCGTGTGAATAATCCACCAGGTGGTCGCAGTGCTGGAGGATTTTGGTAATTCTAAAATTCAGCTAAAAGGCTTGCTTTTGCGTGGGTATTTATCCAATAAAAAAATCTAAACAAAGTTTAATAAAAACAAAAATATTTATAAATAGAAGAATGATCCTATCACGCTCCTCATTTACACAAATAATATCCTTCTCATTCATTTTCATCTCTTCATAATCATCCCAAATCCTGGGGAAATTATTTCGCTTTTATTTTCGCTACTCACCAAATATTATTAATACATATTTAACCATCTACTAATTAAAAATGTAATAAACCCATCAAGGTCTGTGTCACCGCCGGAAAATCGCAAGAATCAATAGAAAATTATGAATCATTATTTATTAAAATATACCTACTATGCTTATAAGCTGCTTTTTCATTTATAAATATATATATATATATATATATTGATAAATGAATCAATTCAACATTCAGATACATACTAAACATTTATGCATAATTGCTCGTAATATCAATTACTCATTAATATTCATCAACAAGTAATATTAAAATTCATTAGGTGTTAGTTTAATTTATTTATAACAATAGTTCATGTTTATATATTATGTGAAGTATGAAGAATGGAAATGATTCTGATTAAGAAAATTATTATATACATTTACAAGAGGCTAATAAAATATAAAGTATACAATATGATATTCAGACTGCTCTAAAATATAATACAATATTAGATATTAATAAAAAAAAAAGTTTATGGGTATTATTTAATGTTAGTTTACAAATAAATAATTTCAAGCATTTAATCAGTTGAAATGTTGTTATAAAAATGATTTACTATAATAAAAAGTAAATTTAAATTATTATTATTATTATTATATTAAGCACTGTTTCATTTTCGTTTTATAATAAAACATCAATTTAAATAATGAAACAAATTTCGTTTGAATATTTTATATAAGATGTATGTTACGATTGACGATTTTTAAAATAAGTTAACTATATAGGTGAATTTTAACGCACAAAAATTTAATACAAATAAATTGTATAATAACGAAAGAAATTAAGGTTTTCGACAATGTATGGTTTGAGTAATACTTATTGAAATGTAATGTTATAGAATCAATTACTATTATTACTGTACAATTGTTTAGTAATATTCAATTTATTAAATATTTATCATTTAAAGATGTTTTATGACAACATAATTTTTTTCAAGTTAAAAGTTTATATTAAAACATAGTTCAATTATTAGTCCTGTTTTGTTGTTTGTATTTTATCTACACACACGATAATAAAGTGATCATGATAATAAAATACAAGTCACCAGAAAGTATCAGACAGAAATAATATCTAAAAATAATTGTTTGGAGTTCAACCAATAAATAAATGAAAATTTTGAATCGATATCTGGAACCTTCGTTTAATAATCTTTAATAATCAAAAATAAAAAATGTTATTTCTTATTCAAATACATGCATGAGAAAACAATCAGATTATTCACTGCACTTCAAAATAGGGTCATTAATAAATTAAAAACAAAAAAGATAATTATTGTCGATAATAATACTGTAGTATTGACATGACACAAAAAAAAAATTTGTTCAATAATGAACAAAGAAAAAATATATTAGAATTTCTGTCATCATATCTTTTTTATTGAATACAAGCAAAAAAAATTAAATATTCGCGTGCAGTGTTTATCTACTTAATTAAATGTATTCCCTGTCAGTCAATGTTTATTTAAATATCTGACTGGCAGTCACTGTGGGTAATCTACTCCAAGCATTATATCACATCAATGTAAGCCAAGACAAAGCAAAAATATTATAAAATAAATAATAACTGATAAAGTAATTAATTAACAAGGGCATCTAATCTTATTACTAGTATTAACAGTTGATTGATAATCTATTCATAATAATATTGAATATTCTAAATATTTTAGAAATAAAAATTTTTCTACCGCATTTTTTGATGCTGCACTTCTTAATAAATTATTCAAAACATTTAGATAATTAATTTAAAAGAGAAATTTTTAATTTTTTACTTGTGATATGAAATCGTGTGACATACTTTTTTAAATATTTACTGTATACCTCATGAAGCTCCATGTTGCTCTAGTGATTATCTGGTACAAAATTTTGAGATCATTCTCACCAAACGTACTCTATTCTATATTCTTTAAATATTCTGAAAGCATCGAAATAAATTCATCAATAGTTTATTTAAAGCAAATATACATTCACTATATATATTGTTATACTTGATTTACATCTTTTGTTTCAGTAAAAAAACATTAAAGTCATTATTAACTATTTTTCAAAGATCAATTGGTAACAATACAAATATACAATACCTAATTATTATTATTACAATGGAAAAGGTACTTCACACCTTCTCTCCAAGGAGGTACCTATTTTTAAAAGGGACTATTGAATTTGGATCACTCACATAATAGAAGTCTATAAAATTTATGATGAGATTTTACGGAAAAATTGACTTTAGTATCCGGATAACATAAAGCAGTAAGAGGTTGTCTCAAGATTTTCGGACATTTTCGTCTTGTTTCGAGATTTTCCGTAAATGCATGAAAAGTAATTGAACAGGTATAACTAAACGAACAAAGGAAATACAAAGTACATGGAAATTCTTAAGAAGTGGCCTCTTCTTTTTCATGTTTCCTGGATATTCTATAATTTTTTAATTAATGTACAAAAATTGATGATAGATTTTAAGAACTAAATTTCATGTTTTTTCAAGGGACTTTATTGACGATGTTTCTAATTTTAATTTTAATATAATTATCACAATTACTAATTTAATCAGTGTATTATGATACAATTTTAGTGTATACCAGTTAATTTATATGTCTGTTGTAATGTATATGATTGTTTTCGAATAAATACATTAACATATTACATGATTAAATTATGTTGAGCAGAAATAAATAATTTGTTCATTTTATTTATATATATAATTTGACAAAATAATATTTAATCATGGGTATCTGGAGTATCTACTTTTTTTCTAGCTTTTTCTAATATCTGCTTCAATTCACACGTTCTTGCTGTGATATACTGAAATATGTAGTTATTATTAGCATAAATTATTTTTGAAAATATATAATATATTTTTTTAGAATTACCCCTGAAGTATTCCTCGATATAGTTATTTGACTATCCAACCGTCTTCCTTCAGTTAAACCAAAGTATTGCTCCAATTGTCTCTTTGACAAATTAAAAAGTTCTGAACCAGTCATCTCTTTCAATTGTTTTCGGATTCTATAAAAATGAACATATTTGCTACTTTTTGATCCCTTTTGACGATAAAAAGGTTTAGATACTTACTTTTCCGAAAAACCTTTAGCCATCAACCACTCTTGGACTTCTCGTGGAGTTGATAGCTGATCTATAAATATGTCAGGAGTTTTAACTACTTCTACATGTTTCTTTTTTTCGCGAAACATTGTAAGTACATATTTTAACTCCTGTTGCATCTTTTCTTGGTCCGAAAGTCCTTAAACATTTTATTATGTTATCAATAATATGTAAAAAAAAAAAATATACATGCTATTATTTACCTCCATTATCAGATTTGTAGCTTTTAAGTGTATTAGTTTTACTAGAAGATGTAGAATCGGTATTTGAAAAAGTTGTAGGGGTAGGTAAAGGTGGTGGAGGTGGAACAGAAGGTATTACAAGTTTTTCTAGTCCTTTAGTCATTATCGAAATGTCCTTAGAATCTTTAAAAGTTGATGTAGACAGAATTCTTTCATTTTTCAGGCTTAAACTCTCACTATCTTGCGATGAATTGCTCCATGATTCCGATATACTTTCCAAATCATCTAAATTAAAAACTTTTATGAACATCTATAATGCTACATCTAAATATTATTTTAATAATGAGAAAAAAATGAAATACCTTTACTTGGAGCTTTGACAATCACATGAAGCAACAATTCATAAGCAAAAAATATACTCCCGTTTTTTCGAAGATTTACTTAGAAAAATAAAACTCATATATGATGTAATGCATTAAGCTAAATAAATATAAAAATAGAATGCAAATGAAAAAAGCAGTAATGATCTCAAGACTTCACAAATAAGCACAAATAGAGATGAAGTGTATATTAAATCATTTATTAATAATTAAAAAAAGATTTACATAAATTACATAAACTGAAATACTGGACGGATTATTGTATCCTTGCTAATAATTAAAAAATAAAAATTTGTTTATGTTCATATATGTATAAGTTTATTTATATTTTTTAATCTATTTTTTTCGTTATGATACGATAGTCGTGACAGGAAGGAACACATCAACATTGTGAAATCAATCAGGCTCTAAGTATTTAATTACATTTAGAGATTTTAAATATTACGTAATTTTTATTAATCTATTCTATATATTGAAAATAATTTCACAATGTTAAGTATTAACTTTTCAAAGAACATAGATCATTTAAACAAAAGTAAAAAATTCTTGTGGATTGATAAAAATTTTTCACTTTATGAAAAATATAGTTTAGGATGGACACAATAATTCAAAACATAAATGCAAATTATTTTTAGGACAAAAGCTACATTCAGAGACAAAAAAAAATTATACAGTAGGTTGACAAGCATACATCATTCCCACATAAATCGAGAAACATGATAAAAAATGTTAAAATAAAAATTGACAATTTAATTTCGTAAGTTATGTTACAAAAATCCGTAAAAGAATATAAAATAATTATTTCAAAATATTTTCTAAAATTTGGTTAGTTGATAAATACAAAATTCCATGTAAACTTGATTAAAAATATGCATAAACTTAATCAAGAAATCGATTGATTGTTTATTAATATTTATTTATGTGCTTTTATTTTCTATAAATATTGTCAGCAAAAATAAAAATCCATGGTAACTCAATCCTCTTTAAATGTAGATAAAATATAATTAATTTTAGAGTCATGGATTTCTTCATAAAACTTTAACTAATATTTTTATTATTATTATTATTATTATTATTATTATATATATTTCACGTACTATTAATTAGTTAAACAATGTAAAGACATGTAATTATATTTTTAAATTGACACTCATAGATTAATTTTATAACACTAATGCTTTGTTCATAGTTTTTAATCTAATCTTAAGATAAATATACGTGTTTTGAGATTGTATTCATTTTATTACTTAAGAATTATTTTATATTTAGAAGCATAATATAAAATCCTAATTTCTTACTTTCTCGATGCTTTTGGTACTTACATGTTCAATTGATATATGAATATAAACACTCTATTCATATACATTTGATTGATAAATCAGTAAAAATACTGATGTAATGAATTTTGTTTTTAAAAATATCGAAATTCACCTTTCTTACCAAGACGCTCTTTGCGTACCCAATCAGCTGGAGCTGGAGGTGGAATTGTGTGAGGTCGGTGAGTAGTTTCTGGTCCAGGACTAGTACTAGTTCCCTCAATTTCAGAATCCTACAAATAAAAAAATTATATAATATTGAATATCCATATGACCAAACGAATCGGTTATAAACGGTTTATCGGTTTCATAAACTTACCGCATAATTATATCCATGTCCTTGCCTTGGATATCTTGAAGAATATAAGGGATTATTAAATACATCATTATCAGCATTATGATTGGAACTATGTGGTGTAACAATAGTGTGAGGAACATGAGCAACTACTCCTCGGGAATTCCTTGCTTTCCACCATTTCCTACTGTCGTCTAAAACTTCTAAATATTCTCCTCTAACTACCGTTAATTCTTTATCATTATTAGCAGTCCTAGGATAAGTAACCTGAACTATTTTAGCATGGCGAGCAATTAGCTCATCTAGCCAAGCATCTTGGGCTCTATCAATAGCAGGAGCACCTCTGGGTCCTCTTTCAATTGAATCTACAGAGATATCGCTATGAGCTCGTGTCTGATCGACTCTTTCTCGCTCTTCTCTTCCATATAATTCAGATCCAGGCCCATAATTCCGATCGAAATAATCATTACCACGTTCTTCTCTACTCTCATACTCCAAGTAATCACTGCTGTAATGAGACTCTTCAACGTCTCTGTGGCTATAATAATTATCACCTTGTTGTTCGGGAATTTCATCCCTTTTGGCTTTATCGGCGTTCAAAAGTGAAGCCAAATGATCATGATCCCTTTCTTCTGGAATCGGATACTCTGGAGACCAGCCATCCATGAAAATTGGATGATATGGTGGCACGTGACCTTTCCATTGGTCCCTTGGAATCAACCAAGTATCTCCTAAAGAATGCCATAGCTCTGTTTCCTTACTTGTTACACAGTTTATCAATAAATTGACTGCTTCTCGAGTTAACAGAGGGGAAACAACTTTACTCGGCAAATTCGCATCATAATTGGTATCATGAGATGCATCCACGATCAATGCTAAAGGTGTAAAGAGAAAATGAACCAACTCTGGAGCATTAGGATCATGAATATGAGCTTTTAATTTTGCTAAAAGGTTAAATGAAAGCTTGAACTTTTGGAATATGTCGATAAATTCCATTTCAGGTGGTGGTTTTGCTCGCATCGTTAACATTCCATCACCTAAATTCCTCTTTTTCGACTTTCTATTACGTCGTCTTCGTTCAAGTTCCCTCGAAGCTGCAGCAGCATGTTGTAGTCGTGCTATAAATTTTTCTATATCGTCGAAACAGTGATTTAAAATCGTGACATCTCTCTCATATTTTTCTGATGATGTTGACGATACTTCATCATTGTTTTCTTCTCTATCCGTTGGACCTGAAAATAAAAATTATTTATCAATTGATTGATAGTAAAAAATTTCCAATTAAATTTAAATATTATCATGATCATTTTGAAAAAAGGATGAAATAAAGGTAATAAAGGAAGATACTCACTGTTAGCATTAAAGGCTGAGACTTGCTCACGGACATTGACGCCGTTTAATGGTGGTTCAGGGGGTGGAAGAGCTGGGGGAGGTGGAATTTGACCTCGGGGTCCTCGAGGTGAGCCTCCTGTCGCTAATTTTCCCATTTGCAACATTTTTAAGTCTTCAACTAAGTCCTGAGCAGAAACACTTTGACATTGGAAGATGTGCATCTCTGCTCGTTGACCCGAACCACTGTCATCGGCTACTGTGAATACTAGAATGTTGTTGTACATTTCCATTGGATCTCGTGAGGTAAATGCAGTTGGTTCTTGGATAAGAGCTGCTGGAAATCTCTCCATTACAGCCTGAAATTTTGTTTTTTAATATTTAAAAGTCTGTTGATGAATTAAATGGTAAATGAAAAATTAGTTAAAATTATTGCTTACTCCAGTCTCATTGTCCATGATAAGTACCCAATTACGTTCAAGCCGTAATTGCATCTTTTGACTCCATATTCCATTACTTTTTTCTAGCTGAAGAAGACGTCGCATGCCGTCAGCTGGATAAACAATTCCTGTTTCTTTTGTGACTGTAAAAGTAGCTAAATGCTCCATCATATATGTTGGTGGTTCATTCCCTCCAGTTCTTGTACTTGATGAATTCGAGGGACCACTTGGATTGCCATCTATTAATTTAATTTGTAATTTTTATTAATGAATAAAATAATATTATTTCTAATGATTGAAAAAGTTTCAACAAAATTTATTCTATTAACTACTAGTACCTTTTGTGTAGGGTGAAGAACTATGACCACTGTTATAGTAAGGCATTTTTTAATTGATCTGAAACAAAATAAATAGCTCATAAAAATTTTGAAGGAGTAGGAAAGCATTATATAAATTGTTAATGGAAAATGATATCATTTATATGCAACTCATGAAACATTTTGCACTTGGATGGAAGTTCTATTCTATTTGACTTCCAAGACTTTTCTTCACTGACCAGTTGTTCTTGCCCATTCTATATATCACATCCGGCTTCGAGAAAGAACAACTTGAACGAGACATCCGTACTTGGTGACAGGAAAGCTAAACTACTCTATAGTGAAATGAAATTTCAAGTAACCTAATTTAAATCAATAAATTAGTCTTTCGATATGTTCCTATTACTGACATCAAAAGAAAATATATGATTCTCATCCATTTAAAATCATGTAAAAATTAATATTGTTTTTTTTTATTAAATAAACAATTAGTTTTGACAGTAATTGAATGGATAGAAAATTATGTAAATCACTTATTTTTCAGAAATTTTAATATTATGATGTACATGCAACTGCTATTACTAACGGTACAGATAAAAAATCGAATAAATTAATACCTACACTGATGGGACAAAAAGTGATGTCAATATTTTTGCTAATAAATATTAAAACAAGTTTTTCTGATAATTTAATTTTACATTTTTTTTTAATGGTAATAAATGTCATTAAATGTGAGAGTCCTCAATATTAAACAACAAAATTAGTCGATCACGTTCGACTTTCTCGAGTCAATCGATCATCCACGAAGAGAAGTGAAACTTTATATTCTTAAACTTTTTTTTCACATTTAAGCATGTAAGACATATAAGTATACTTGTGGGGACAATATCATGTGTATTCTTGCCGAGTGCAGTGAGAATAAAGGATACAGAGGTTTCGGATCGCTGTTTATCTTGATACCATGATCAGAAGAGTCATGAGACTCTACATGAGACGTGCAATGAACTGCATGCAAGGTAACGGCATATTTACGTATCCGATGGAAAAGAAATGTTTTTTTTTTCTTTTTTCATTTAATTTATTTAATGAGAGTATGAAACATCAAAGATTACAGTGTAATTGAGGTAAACTGATATAATATTATTTGAATTAGAGATGAACGTGACACAACCATAATCAATTAATCAAAAAGAATGACAATCCATCATTTAATCCTTCAAAAGAAATATACAGTTAGGAAAATGTAAATGAATTTTACAATTAATTATTGTACCATTATTCAATAATTTTTATGTAATGACAATAGTAGGATTATTATGAGAAAAGATGAGAACGTTTCTGTGAACATTCAAGGACTCTACTCTTAAATGTCTTGCAACTACTTCTTCTTGATCTTAAATGTCACAGAATGTCTTCTTGAAATCCATCTAGGGAAGTTTCACTCAAACTCAGCTCCATCATCAAAAGATTCAGTCACTAAAGAATTCTTGAAGAAAGTTTGCAAATTGCTTTAACATACTTTAAGATAAATTATACAGAAATAAACAATAGGAAAGTAAAAATAGAGTGAAAATTCTTTATTACATTTAATCCACTATCGCTCATGAAGAACTATGAACAATAAAAAAATTTAACCCTAAAGGTATGTTACATTGAAAAAAAAGTTATTAATTGTGTATTGGAAAACTAACTCAATTAAAAACTTTTCATGCTATTAGAAAAAGAACAATTTAATGTAAAAAATTTTTTTTACTAAATAATGGTTTTTTTATAACTTTCTCAATAAGTCAATAGAAAGTTGTCAACTACAAAACTTAATACAGATTGTAATCTATTTGTCCACGCACAATTTTGATAATTTTAAATCAAAAATAAAAGATACCAACAAATTTTTATCAACTATAAATAGTCAACATTGACAAAAAATATTATAGGAAAATAATTTTATTTAAAACTTTCAATTTCGTTAAATTTATCAATTTAACTCTGGTTCATTTCCACCAACCATTTCAATTTCTATATATTTATTATAGATAACAAACAATTAATAATCATACACAAATCTAATATCATATTGAAATAAAAAAAATAAAAACTCACTTCTTCATGAGAAAAGTAAATATTACTCAAGATTAAGTGTAGAAAATAATGTGGATTAGTATACCACGAATTAAATGGTTAAATTGTCTATCAAATGAAAAAACAAAGTTATCTTGAGTAAAATCTTATCAAACAAAAGTAGAACAAAGCATGATACAGTCAACGTAGGATGTTATAATAATCTGAAAAAGCGTTTGCTAATCACAAATAAGTACTGGTACCTTTCACGATCATATTGAGGTGGATAAGCTGATGCAGTAATCGAGTGGATTGTGTGTAAACAGTATGCTGTCCTATCTATGACTCTACTGGTACATGCACAGGTGAATCATAGAGACGCACAGGTGTAGGCTGACGATTCTTATAAGGCTCGATACTCAAGGAACTCATTAACAACCATTCAGAGAAGACTTTTCAAACAATAATAATGATATGAGAAAGAAAAATGATCGTAGGAAGTTATCGTCTATCTTTTATCATTATCAAGATAAGTTAAGAAGTTTACTAAATATTTTTTACGATTTGGTAATGAGTTTTTTTTTTTGTTTTTCATAGAGAATTTCAAATTGAAATAGTCTAAGGGCACTGAGGCGTGTGAGGACCGTGGGTAAAATGACTTAAAGTTGAGTATGAATATTAAGTGCTCCAAGTTTCCCTCCCTGGTGTGGACTACGTGTGAACTACATAGGCGTCATAATGTTATCATGCCAACATGATCTATCGCCTCTTCGTATAAATTTTACTTTATGACTTGGCTATTCAAACCTACGCTCTATGTTTCATGAAAGGTCGATTTGTGATTTACTATTTCAGCACTAGTAATTATATTATTCAATACAGAATTTTATAAAATGAGTTGAGAAAATATCATTTCTGAAGTAGATAAAGTTCTAAATAAAGAAAGAAATAATAACTAGCAAACATTGTGCTCTTATGGTGTGCATATTAATTGAAGAGAAAGTAAATGTTGTAATAATAATAATAAAATGTTGAGTGATGAAACTAAGCTATTGAACAGGAACATCGGATCTTTGTGCTACGACAATTATATAATGAAAGGAAGACAAAAGGAAATGTCGTGCGTTTTTCAAAAGCAAAGAGAAAATTTACTATCTATTGAGTCTTCAAATAAAGTACTTAATCGTCAACAAGAATGAGATGAGGTGTGTTTTAGTCATCAGCTGACTTTATCATTATATTCTTTTAAGATCTATTAGAAATTTAAATACATACTAATTATAAATGACTTTTAAAATAACTTCATTTACTAGTTTTATAGTAAAACAACCATTATACTCTGTTTACTTATATTTTAAGGTGTTTTTTTGTTTAAAAATATGTTTAATTTGTAATAAAAAATAAATAATAAAGCAACTAAATATCTAACATTAAAATATTACAATATTGTTGCGTTCTTGGCATTCTTCAATCACGTGCAAACTTTCGAGCGCAAAATCATCGCCAATCACTGACCCATAACAGTATGTGGCACACCTACTTGCAAGCCTCATGAAAAATAAAATACAAAACATACATTACGTATAGCTGAAGGCTGTTTTTCACTTAAATTAATCGTGAGAGAATGATTAGGCGCTAATGATAAGTGATATCTAAGTTAAATTTAATTTTGTTGATAAAATTCATTGTGTTCTACATTTCAAATCAACTGACATATTGATTATTTATTCTAATGTAAAATGACAATAATCAATCTTAATTAATTAGACTCATTTGCACATCATTTAAAGTACTAAACAGTTTAAAAAATCATTATAGTTATCATTAAGAAGTATGTTTTCATTAATATTTTATCTCATCACAATACCAACATTTTATAAATAGTTTCAGGTAACATTGATATTTTTTCAAATGCATGGAAGTAAAATCTTAAATGATGTATTTTTTGTTCTGCTACTTGTGTTTTTATGCAAAAAAATTTACTTGAATAACTTGATAGCAATGATTCCAATGGCAACTTTATCAAGGAACTTTATTGACTTTATTGTTTTATTATATAGAAGACTCTAAAGAGTTTATATGGATTTACAGCAAAGCTTTGATTGAATGAAAGCTATCATCAATTAGTTGGACAAATATATTCTTGAAATAGAATCAGCTGAACTCTTTTCAGCAAACAAATCTCGTTAGAAAAGGTAGTTAGCACTTGGGAGTATGCTGGACAATTATCTAATCCCATCTAGAGCAGTTTTAGCCTTCACATGGGCTTGTTCAAGGCTACTTCCTAGTTGAGTCGTCTGAAGTAACATGTTCCGGGCAAAGAAAGTTGCACATAAGCAGGTACACTTGGGAACCCCATAGCTATAATTAGAGAAGAGTTACCACACTCGCAGTTCATCGACCGTTACGCCTATCTTGAACGCGCCATTCCGCATTCGATGCACCCAAGGATTTCGTTATATTCATATATGAACCATCCACGCGATAACTCTAATTGTTTTCCAATTGCTCCATTTAGACTTGAGCTTTTAATTAGCTTCAGCCTTTTTTTATCTTACGTTCTCGGTTAATAAAATAAAAAAGAGATATTTAGGATGAAAATAATGTTGGAATGTTGAATAAATTAATTTTTTTTCTTATCATTAATTGTAATATTATTACAAATTGACAATTTAAGTGTATGTATGACATAATTTATTTTTACTCTTTATACAGAGAATTATAATTATTCAGCAATTTGTACTTGTTGATTTTCTGTTGGACACTGACAACCGCAACAAATAAACTCAACAGAAATTATTTCTTACATGTTATACCTAAATGGGTGAAGAGAGTCACGTGAAATTACTTATGAATGCGCGACTCTGACACGCCCAGGTAAAGAAATAAAATGATGGAATGTGTCATGAAGTAATACTGTCTTATTTGTTGTGTTCTTGAATGTTCCTTATAATATATTACAGGGTTATGGAATTCGAGACACTATTATCATTTTATTTATATACCAAATAATCCCAAAATTAAATTAATCTCTGGTTAATGAAATTTTTTTATTTCAGGATCAATAATGACTTACCAGATGATATTTAATTATTTTTACGAGGTATATTTAAATGTTTGCTAATTCAAACTAATTCATTTACAGTGAATAATAACTTTAATTGTTGATTTATATTTAATATCATGATCTTTACGATCAATCCTTGACATCCTTTTGCTTTTAATCTCTCTACGATATATCAATTTTTTTTTAACCACGCCTCGGAAAAAATGCACTATAAAATATCTGTATTCTTAAAAAATGTTTTTTTGCTTCACTTTAATTCTTCAATAATTCAAGCATTTTTTGTAGCGGTATATGCTTGCATCATGTTCATTTTTATATTCTACATTAATTAATTAGTTATCATGTATTTATGTCTATTCACTCTATCATTAATAATTTTTTACTTTTATTAATGAAATAAAGAGTGTAGTAGATGTGCTATTACTTATTATAAATAAATGCTTCCTTTATAATGAAAATTGATTACTTTTTAAAAATATTTTCAGTAAAGAATAATGAAAAAGAATAGTTGTCGTGGAATGTCGATGAAAAAAATGTTGAGATTAAGTAATAGAAGAGATGCATTGCATTTACAGGCATTCCATTAATTCTATCCGTAAATCAACTAACTTGAAAATGAGTAGATGAACATGAGAGTTCATTGGATCACGTTCGACCCAAGTGAATGGAATAAGTTTTAATCGACGACATCACACAAATATATAGTTAGATTGTTGGTATTTTATGTATGTATATATGTTAGTAATATTGTAGAAGTTTCTTCTAAAGTTTATTTAAGATAAAGAGAAAAGAAGATGTAGGTAGAGAAAATGAGAACAAGAAGAGAGGAGAGAGCACGACCTCTTCTTAGGAATGCGACTGAAGTGATCCTCATCTCAACTTTATTCTTTTTTACATTATTTTCTCTCTTTCTTTCTCCTTTTTACTTTTAAATGTTTCGACCTCCTCAAGGTAATTCGTATAGCTTTTATTTTATTTTTCAATCTTTGCTAGATTCTTTTTTAGCTGTCTACAATGGCGTAAATAAATTTGTAATTGAGCTGGTAATAATAGAAAGGAAATAAGAATGAATAGGCACACACAATTACAGATAATTATACGAAAAATAAAACGACTCAATTGACGCTAACAAAAGTGCTTCAAATTTACAGTATTCGATGAAAAAATAATTACCAACTATAAAATTACTTTTAAATTATTAAAAACTTTTTTACAAAGACTAGAAAAATGTTTAAATGTTTTGATCCTTTCAAGGTAAGTCATATAACTTTTATGTTGTTCTCTAATGTTAGTTGAGTTCCTTTTAAGTTATCTGGAACGATGGAAATAAATTTGTAATCAAGTCTGTAATGGGCAATGAAAACCAATTGAGATTCGGGAAGTTAACAAATAAAAAAATTTTTTAATTGTTCGTTACTTCAGACACTTGCTTTTTTTATTATTTAAAACACGAACTTGAAGGAAAAATTATGACCAAAGAGACAAATTCAAGGCTAAAAATAATTAATTAGAGTTTCTGAAGTGCATTTAGAATGTTCAAAGTATAATTTATCAGTCAAATTGTATTATTGGCGATATTTCATACTCTAAAATTTGGAAATGTTATCAGTAGACACCTGATATGAGTCATTAATCCAACATGAACTCACAGGTAGCAAACAACATAATTGAGAAGTATCAAGAAACGATAATATTCAATATTATGAATGGTTTTGAAAATCTATCAAATATCTGGTAGTGATGAAGTAGAAAAGATCAGGTGTTGTATACATATATGTTTAGTTTCCGCGTCATTAATAACGATTTACTGCAGGCACCCTTGCTAGTGAGCTTGTTCAACCACAAATGTAATATTGAAATTTCTATTATCATCATCATTGATGACACCTTTAGAAGTATAATTAACTATAAACACTTTCAACATAGCAAAATTATCAAATTAAAAAATACAATAATTAAAAACATAATAACTCAAACAAATTGTATGATAAAAAAATGATGACTACCAGTACTACACTATCTATGGGTATTTTTTATTTTTTTTTTGCTATATAACCCGCACGAACCTTATCATTCTAATGTACCGTAACATGGCTTAGTTCAACGCAAAACACCGACATTTTTCCCTTATTACTGCTTTATTCTTTCCACTATGTTCCGGAACATTTTTCCTCAGGTTCTCTTCATCATTTAGAGTTTCCGGAGAATTTATTCAGCATTAAATATAATTTGTGATATCATTTCCCATCATTAAATATTTATTATTATGATCAATAATATTATTAAAAAATTATGGAAATACTTTTTAATTAACATTTATAAGTACTGTCTAATATCAATTATTTAAAACATATCTAAAGATTGGCAAAAGTTTAAAAATATTTCATTTATCGAAATGGACTTGAAAATATATTTTTTTCATTATAAATAATTTTATATGGAATATTAAAGTGCTGAGAATTTAATAAGCATATTGTGTTGTATACACAAACTCCACGTGAATGGAATAAGTAAAAAGGATAAAAGGAAATCACACGTGAAACCACAAATGCATTTCGCATGAAAGATCTTATTCTGCACCTACATATCACTGTGATAACCGATAAGACTTTTTTTTTCATGATAACATCCTTCGTCATACATCATTATATGTACACAAGATTTCACATATATCTACGAACTACTTATACAGATGCACATAAATGTCCATAAAATTATTTTTCTTCCAGTTTGGGAATCAACGTATCAACAAGTGTTTCAAGATCAGCTTGAATCTTATCATCGTTTCAAGATAAAATAATAAAATAAACAAAGAATAATTTTGTTCCTGTATTAAATCATACAAAATTCTTATTGTTCTTGATAGAAAAAGATTTTCTACATATGTAAATCAGAGTTTTGTTGAGGGGACTTAAGAACTGTGGTCAAGTGTGCAACAAGAGAAATATGCATTAAGTCGAAGATCCCGTTAATTTGAATAGAACGTGGCAATTATGAATTTTTATCCATTTCTGATGATGTTTAATATTTTTAAATAGTTTTCCATCAACAATTAACTACACCAATGACATAATGTTTTGTGGCATAGTTTTTGTCAAATATTTATTTAGAAATAAAGAGAAATTAAAAGCACCGGATTTCAACGAATGAACAAATTAATCAACAATTAGTAGCTTAATGAGGTGTCAAAAAAATAGACTAATGATTTTTTTGCAATTATAGTGCCACAGTATCGCAAAATGCATCGAGTGTGCGGTCACTTCATCTTTCTCTTGCCGCACGTCAACCACAACAAGAAACATCTGGCTACTCAGTAGGAATGAGGATATCTCGTGGCAGAGAAAATCATCGACTCTACTGGAATTTATTCCTCTCAAATGCATTAACATAAATTCCGACACCTTAATAATATATTCAATAATTTAGGATCGATAAAAATTACTTTTAACTATTATTGGTAGATAAAAAAAATATTCTAAAAGCATTGATGGTATGTGAATTTGGGAAGATTTTAGATTCATTTATATAGTTGATTACAGGAAATTTGATGTGTACACAGGAAAACATATAGAGAAACATGGAGAACGCCACATCAACTGAAACATATTCACACACATCCTTTTCACCGACTTCCGCTTGAAATAAAATTAATCATACGTCGTTAAACAGGTACTTAGTTTAGCACATCGATAAATACCTTGATAAACACCTGATGATACCTCAGGGAAAATTATTTTCCGGGTATAGATGACTCGTAGAAGATCACGTATCGATCTCTTGATCACTAAATACACTAACTATATTTTTTAATTATTATTTTTTACTTATTTCTCATCAGAAGAAATTTTGATTAAAACTATTTTCACAAATTCCTTTCACGAGTATTTAGAGAGATTGGAGTAAAACAAATATAACACGCACTTATTTACTTACCTATATAATATTTACAAGAAGCAGACGCGCGTTATACGCAACACACTGAGATTTCAGTCAACCTATGTCCCACTCATCCTCGACTGGAAATACCTGAGCTACTACCTGAGACCAACTCAACTACAGCTTTGACGCTGGCTTTCTATTACGACCATCGTGATTGGTGGACACTTCCCCACCTGAAAATGCAGGAGATCGGATTCTAGCTTTTAAATTACACGGGTTTCAGGTGCGTATGAAAAATTTAACTCAATATTGCTATACTTACAGTTGCTCCGTCATATTTTTTATTATAGGTGAAATATTTTTTCATTCAAAATATTCTTTTATTTTTAGTACTAATTATTTAGAACCATACGTTGCAATTATTCATAGCAAACAAAACTTCTCTACATAAATATTCATGTAGGAAAGGTAGAAATTTTTCATTGGACATTAATACTGGAGCAATGGATTTATCTGGAGACATCTATCGTCACAATTGTATTAATTAAAATATGTGTTATATAATTATTTACAATCAAGGGATAATAATTTCTTACTTTATTCATTTCTCTTTAATAATACAAAAAGTCACCAACGACTATCCTCTCTTTAACTCCTTTATGATTTGTATTTTGCTGCTGTCTTTTGAGTAAAGATTGTTTAACCAATAAGTTTCATTTCATTTCTTTATTCTGCAGTATAGTTTATCAATATTGCAATAGACATAAATCTAGACTATGTGATATTCATTAGCATATGTGTAACATTCATAAACGTATAAAAAGTAGTATATTTAAATGATTCGAGATCAGTAAGAAGCTCCGTTGTAATCGTTAAGCATGAAAAATTCTTTAACAGGAAATATCCTTAAATTATATTCTGAAACCACAATGAAATTCATAGCAAGTAAGAGCGTGCAAGTTTTGGAATGCTAAAATGCATTGGAAATGAACAATGTACCTGACGAAAGTATTTATTACAACATGATTATTGTATTATTAAGTATAATTTATGATTTCCTATTTAAGTATGAATTGTATTACTCAAAAAATGATCATTCATAATTTAAAGATAAAAAATTTCGATAAAAAAAATTTGATTAACCACTCAAATTGGTTCTTCAGAAATTTATTTAATATACATTTTTACTAACGATAATTGTTTTTAAATAATTATTAAATTTTGTTAAATTGAAAGTTTATTATTATATTAGCTAAACAATTTTACCATTTACACATCGTTGTCAAATTCACCAGGCTTCTTTCTAATAAAACGTTCATGTTCTTGTTTAGCCCAGGAATAAACAAAGTAAGATATAAAAAATGCTAAAACAATATAGTCAAGAATCACTATCAATAGCAGAATCATGAATAAATTAAATTAGAAATAATACTTACGGGGAACAACTCTTAAAACTTGTTCTCTCATTCTACGAATTATATTAGGTACTCCATGAGATATGACCCCACCAAATGCTTTTTGTTCAAATGGACTTAGTCTATAATAGACTATTCCACGAATTTTGGCAAGATTGCCAAATCTCAAGTGATTTCTTACAGCAGTCTGAAATATATGATTAGTGAAATATATAAAATCAACAAGAAAATGATATTATATAAAATTAAAAATAAAATTTCATTATTATATAGTGAGTCTAATTTTGACTGATACATTCCAAGATAATTCATAAGATCATTTTAATATCAATTTGTAATAAATAAACAAGAACTAATGTGAAAAATTATGTTTCTATTAATTGTTATGTAATATTATAAAATAAACTCACAAGACGCATTTTTGCTGTTAAAAAATTCACGTCGCCTGTATGAATATGTAAGAATATCTATGCGTGACTGATGTGAAGTTTATCTCGTTGTTATTCCCCAAATTTATAAGATTCATTGTTACCAACTTATTTTTGTTTTTAATAGTGTATTGTACACTACATAGTTGGTAATCGTGTTTGCGCCATATTGTAAGACAACGACCAATAAAACATGATGTATTGCAACGGTTTTAGAAAATATACACACATTAGCGACTAATCAATATAAAAATTAATTTTCCCATAAGTTAAAATTGAAAAAATAGATAAAAAATGTCTAAATTCATTCAAAAATTAAATTTTCAATTAGAATGTATAAATTTTTTGTGTATCTACATAGTTGTTGCGTAAATAATAATTTCACTATTATTGAAAAAATGTAATTTAACAAATGAAAAAAATTTTTTTTTTATTGTTTTCTTTGAAAAATATCAACTGAGTGTATGTATTTATAAATGATAGCAAAATATTTAAAGAGGTTAGCAAAAAAAAAGAGTTTTTTTTTTTCGTTTATTTTGAATGACATGAATAAATTTATATTGGCCAATAAAAATGTTTTCTACTTTTCAATGGACTCTGATTCACTATTTCTCCGTACGGCGGCATATCGAACGTCGTTCACATGAACATGAAATTAAAGGGAATATCCGTAAAGGTAATCCACGACGGCGCCCTGAGGAGGCAGAGGAGAAAGAAACGTCCAGACAGTAGTCCGTGTGCGAAGCTTCATGCAAGAGAGTGATTAAAAGAGAGTTTTGTTTGCTGTGTACTCTAACTTTTTGCCTAATTAAGTCAGTAATTAGTTCATGTATCCAGAAAAATCTTGATGAATAAAATTTTTTGTAGTCTATTTTACTAAGTGTTTCGCTGTCAGCTTGTTAAAAAAACTTGAAAACCATACAACCAAAATTAATGGTTGTAGTAATCATGACTGTACGGGGAAAGTGTTTAAACATCGAATTAACTCCTGAATGATTGAAATAGTGTATTATAAAGACTTTTAAGACGTAAAAAGAGTGTGACAGTGTAGTGTATTTGAAAAAAACTCGAGTTATTTAGACAAAAAAGATAATTTTCTCTTGTGCTGCGTAGCTTGTTGGCGTCATCGTGGCTGCCATCGTCGACGTTCTCGTCGTGCATCATCGCGTGCACACGAGTCATGGTGTCCAAGGTAGACGCCAATAATATTGAGAACACAAGATTCAGCCGGGCTGCTATCAATACAAAAAACATAATGAGTGAGAAACATACAACACGCGGTTGTAACGCTGGTGCTGATAGTGATTTTGAGTTCGGAGCCCCGCCAGAAGCACCTGTCTTCGAACCAACAGCCGAGGAGTTCCTGGATCCACTTGCATACATTGCTAAAATACGTCCCATCGCTGAAAAATCTGGCATATGCAAGATTAAACCGCCTCCCGTGAGTGTCTTTTTATGTTAATACACTTCTTCAAACATGTTCAGACGTGTATCAAATCTTTCGGGTATCCTTTGTCCCTTTCAAATTTTCCGTTACTCTTTTAAAAATGTTGAAAATCATTCCTCGATATTTTGTTTAAAAAAACAAGTTAAAATATGATGAAAAAAAGATTTTTAAGTAAAATTATAAATAAAGGGCAAAACGGGGTAAATTAGGTAAAACAGACATTGCGTTGGTACGTGACAATAGAAAGGAAAGTGGGGGTAATACGAGGTGAGAGAAAGACCGACAAGAAACAAATGTTGTATAATGCTATTAATCCTCAACAATCATTCATGCAATTGACATTTTTTGAATTTTTTCGTTGTTTTTAGGTTATAGATAAAAATATCAAAAATTTCCCATTTGTAGATTATTATTTTGTATAACGGTACTATTTAGACCAAGTACAGCACACCCGCACGGCCTTTCGAGTTTTCATGATAAAATGGCCGGGAGGACAATTTTAACAATGTCAGGGAAGGGCATCATTTACTATTTTTCTTCAAAAATACTCATTAGTTTGTTCTTCTTCCTTTATTGACTCTCTGTTGATTTTTCACTTAGGGGTATATAGGTAATAGTCATTGGAAGAGGTAAATAAAAAATATCCTGCCAAAGTAAATTGGAACTTATGAATTTATACCGAATACTAATTCAATATCAAAGCTCAAAGCAGTCAAGATGTCATTAATTATTTTAACTTACTTGGGAAATGTAAATATGATTGTATTCAATAGATTTAGATGTTGATAAAATTTTCTAAATGAATTTAAAGTAGATAGAAAATTGTTCAACTTTAAGAAAGTAGTTCAAATAATGTAATTCTTCAATTAGAATAATTTGTTGTCAAGAAATAGAAAACTTGTTTACATTTAATTATTAATTCAAAAATATAAATCTTTTAAATTTCGTATTATCTAGATAAATATACGAAATATTAAGCATTTATATAAAAGGACTAAAACTCTCATGACAGGGAAATTTTCTTGCATCTCTCTCGCTTACGGGTCGATAAAGACAATTTATGATCCCCTCTTTTCTCTCATCCATTATGATATGTGACGCAATCTAAACAATTTTTATTAATTCTAAAATATCGTGGTTTCTTAGTTTTAATGAATTGGCAATTACAAGTATAACAACAATAAAAGTATCTGTAATAGTTGTAGATAATAGCACTTGTAAATTATTCATTGAAACATAATTCGTAAATATGTAATGTTATTGAAATTATATTTTTTAAAGAAAAAAAAAATTTTTACTCATATAAAAGTTATTCGTTCATTTGGATAAACGAATCAATTTTTGTGAACAACCTTAAATATCAAAATTTTTAAATCGTACTCAAAGTATATCAATAAAGCTGTTCTCAATTTTTAAATTAGCTTTTATAAATGTGAGAATACATTTTCTTAAATATTCAAAATTTTAGTTAATCATCGTAAAAGTTATATTAATTTTAATAATAGTTCCGTAGTTCCGATTTTGAATAAAGTAATTGAGTTTTATAATTAAGTTGTTATGAATTTATCTCTTCATCAATTATTATTAACTGGATAAAAATATATCAATTTTAAAACTCAATAAATATTTATTACGTTTGCAATTAAATAAAATTTTACAAAATAAAGTCAGTAGAAATGTCATGTAGTGTTTCTCATAAAATAAGCCTTTTTTTTTAATGGAAACCTATCATCAGTAATTAAAGACCATTTTTTGCGGGCTGTTGATTATGAGAAGGAAACTTTGGGACGCCATTACACGGAATGATGTAACAAAGAGGAGCCGTTTCTAATAGAAACTATGCATGATTTATTACTAGTATATTTTATTTTTTTTACAATAAATATATTTGTTATTTTTTCACAGTGAACAGCTCATAAAAATATAGTGAAAATTCAACAAGTTGAGTTATGAAGTTACTTTGTAAACATGTCGAATAACTTTGAGAAGCTTTGTTAAAAGATCATCAAATAATATTTTGTTCATCATTTAATTTATTGTGACGTTTATTCTTTTATTTTTTAATGTAAATGGCATTGATTCACGTCCTTTACTGTATTGAAGAAAATACATATCGATTGTACAACTTTTGAACCATACAAGAGAATGCAAAAATTGGCAGATGGTAAGCGATTGAACTCTGAAAAAAACAGAATTACAGGAAAATAATTGTGTTACATGAAATAAAAATAAAATCAGAAATCAATGTTCAATTAATCATTCAGAAATATCTGTTCTTCAAATATGTACTTGATATCTAGAAATAATATTCAGTAGACATAAAAAAACATTTATTATTTCAAAATATAGTCTATTATTATGTAAATTAAAGATAAAATTTGTTAATAATACTAGATTGAGGTATGGAAAGACTAAATCAATTTTGATAGATAACGCATCAATTAATACGCATTTTCTTAAAGTGATTTGATTAATATTAAAAAGTTAGATATTATATTCATAATTTTTTTTTTCACAGAACTGGCAACCACCATTTGCTGTAGACGTTGACAAATTTAAATTCGTGCCGAGAATACAGAGGCTAAATGAACTTGAGGCTAAAACGAGGATTAAATTAAATTTTTTGGACCAAATTGCTAAGTTTTGGGAATTGCAAGGATCTTCATTGAAAATTCCTTTAGTTGAAAAGAAAGCTCTAGATCTCTATTCATTACATAAAATAGTTAGTGAAGAAGGTAAAATTAAAGTTTTTTTTTGAAACATCGAGAACTCAATCGTAAGGATATTATTTTGAAAAAACTATTGACATGAATTATTTTCAATGTTTAGGAGGTATTGAAACTGTCAGAAGAGAACGGCGATGGGCAAAAATTGCAAACAAACTCGGTTATCCGTCTGGAAAAAGCGTTGGCAGTATTTTAAAAAATCATTATGAAAGAATTTTATATCCATTTGACGTATTTAAACAAGGAAAAACATTGGGAGATATTGTAAGTTTTGAAATATTTTTTTGTATCAATTCACTTAATTTGATTATTTCTAATGCATAATTTTTTACGAAAATTAGAAAATAGAAGCTCCGGAAAACGAAGTAAATGAGAAGAAAGATCGTGACTATAAACCACATGGAATTATATCCAGACAACAGATAAAACCACCAACAGCAAAATTTTCTCGACGATCGAAGAGGTTTGCGGGTCAAGATGACAAGCAGGATGTGACTGTTAAGCAGGAAGATTGTAAAGAAGAATGTGATTCTGACAACGAGTGTAAAGATGATATTAAATTGGAACTTGATAGAGATAAGGATTCAAAAGAACTTAAAAAACTTCAATTTTATGGTCCAGGTCCGAAGATGGCTGGATTCAATACCAAAGATGGCAAAAAATCCAACAAAACTCGTGGGATTAAATATACATATGATTATGATCCATTGGCAAAATATATATGTCACAACTGTGGAAGAGGAGACATGGAAGAAAGCATGTTACTCTGTGATGGATGTGATGACAGCTATCATACGTTTTGTTTATTACCTCCATTGACAGAAATTCCAAAAGGTGATTGGCGATGTCCAAAATGCGTTGCTGAAGAGGTATCCAAACCTATGGAGGCTTTTGGCTTTGAACAAGCACAACGAGAGTATACTCTTCAACAGTTTGGAGAGATGGCTGATCAATTCAAAAGTGATTACTTTAATATGCCAGTCCATATGGTACCGACATCACTTGTAGAGAAGGAATTTTGGAGGATAGTTTCCTCGATTGATGAAGATGTTACTGTCGAGTACGGTGCCGATCTTCATACGATGGATCATGGTTCAGGATTTCCTACAAAGACCAGCGTTAATCTATTTACTTGTGACCAAGAATATGCTGAATCAGCTTGGAATCTCAATAATCTTCCAGTTCTTCAAGGAAGTGTACTAGGTCATATCAATGCAGATATCAGTGGAATGAAAGTGCCTTGGATGTATGTTGGCATGTGTTTTGCTACATTTTGTTGGCACAATGAAGATCATTGGAGTTATTCCATTAACTATTTACATTGGGGTGAACCTAAAACTTGGTATGGAGTTCCTGGCTCTGAAGCTGAGAAATTTGAACAATCAATGAAGTCTGCTGCGCCTGAATTATTCCATAGCCAGCCTGACTTACTCCATCAATTGGTTACAATAATGAATCCAACAATCTTGACTAATGAAGGTATAAATAAAAAAGAACAATTTCAGCTTCTCATATTTAAATGTATAGGTTTAATAGATTATTGATTAAATTAAATTTCAGGTGTACCAGTATTTAGAACAGATCAGCACGCGGGTGAATTTGTTGTGACGTTTCCTCGAGCTTATCATGCAGGTTTCAATCAAGGCTATAATTTTGCTGAAGCTGTAAACTTTGCTCCTGCTGACTGGGTATATATTTATTAATAATTCAATCGAAACTTTGATATTTTTAATATTAATACTTGCTACTTAAGAGTAATTAAAAAATTCAATATTTTCTTACTTATTTTTTCAATATTTATTTATTCATCTATTTTGTTTTATATATTTATGAATATGATTCATTTTTTTTTTTGCAGCTAAAAATCGGGAGAGAGTGTATTGCACATTATTCGAATCTGCGTCGATTTTGTGTGTTTTCCCATGACGAATTAGTTTGCAAAATGTCATCGGATCCGGACTCTTTGGATATTGGTATAGCAGCTGCAACATACCAAGATATGTTGCAGATGGTTGATGATGAAAAGAAACTTCGAAAAAATTTACTGGAATGGGTAAGTATCAAAATAATTACTCCAAAATATTAATTACTAAGTTCATTTAAATTTTCAAGTCCATTGTAAATAGAATGAATAGTCTATATATAATATTTTTACAAATTCAAATTCAATTCTTTAAAATTTAACATATATTAAATTATAAACAATGGTAACATCAATTTCCTTTTATAATGAATTTATGTTTTCAAGTTTTGTTAAATGTATCATATAGCACGAGAGATTGATACTGGGTATAAATTTGATATAGTTTGATTGGTTACTTCCACACACATGTAAATCGCTATAATTACGATGCTGGTTGGTTGTTGGTGGCTTGCACTAGCAACAGCCTCAAATCAAACAGTCGACGCGCGCACAAACACATAAAATGACTGTAGAGTCCGCGTGTGTGCTATGTATCCAATATATCTATGGACTTGTCTGACTAGTTGAGACTCGCTTGCCCACGTTACAAGTAATAAAAAAATGTTTCTCGGTTAATGTGCGCGCGTTATTAATTTAGTCGGCGGTTATTTCTTGCATTATCATTAAGGTTGTTTCAAATAACCGGCTAAAAGACGCCTTCCTCGTGTTGCCGCGTCGACCTTGAGTCATTTTAGCTTATTGTGTATGCATTTAAGTTGATTATATAACAAAAATTCAGTAAGAAAACGGGTGAGTTGAAGAGTCACGTTAAGGTTATGTTGTTCAAACGCCACACATTCGTGTTTGTGTAAACGAAAAACGTTTTTACAATCATTTCTATTTATTTTCTTGCATTGGTTTGCTTAAAAATAATTGATTTAATGTTTAAATGTGTATTTAAGTGTTTAATATTATAGATTAACCTCAAAATCATTTGAATAATTGATTAGTGAATTTTGTTACAGCTGGACATTCTTCCCCGGTCAAAATTGACTGCTAATTTTCTTTTGTTCTCTCTATTTTTTTTTTTTTTTTTCTTTAAATTTTTATTCGAAATAGGTAACAAATTTATTCCAACAGTTGGCAAACATTAAAATAATAATAATATGTTAATGAAGTGTAGAAGTAAATCAAGATTTTTTTTTTAACCTTAAAGCTACAGTTCAAACGTACGAGGTATACAATTGATGTCTTCATAAATGTGCAAACAAGGACATAAGAAGAGTCTCTTTGTATAAATATCAATCAATAACCATTTTTTCTAAAATTTTAAATTTATTTATTGGAATGTATTGAAGGTGTTGATATTTTAAATAAATTTCTCATCAACACAAGCAAAAAAATTTTTTAATCAGTATCAATATTATTATTCGGGATATAATCAATCTTAAATAAATACACATTAATATATTAATAATATAAATGAGTATAAAAATTTGAATAATAAACAACAATATTGTTTGGTTATAGGGTGTTACCGAAGCAGAGCGTGAGGCTTTTGAGTTATTGCCAGATGACGAAAGACAGTGTGAGACTTGTAAAACAACATGTTTCCTTAGTGCGGTGACCTGTTCATGTCAGAGTAATCAACTGGTGTGTTTGAGGCATTTTAGGGATCTTTGCAATTGTCCTCCAGAGAAGCACACACTTCGTTATCGATATACACTTGATGAACTACCCATAATGTTGCAAAAACTTAAACTTAAGGCTGAGTCTTTTGACTCATGGGTTACAAAAGTAAAGGAAGCGATGGATCCTAAGGCAGAAAAAATAGAATTAAGTGAACTTAAAGAATTACTAAGTGAAGCAGAAAGCAAAAAGTTTCCTGACAGTCAACTCTTGACAGCTCTTACAACTGCAGTTCAAGATGCAGAGAAATGTGCTAGTGTCGCTCAACAATTGTTAAATAATAAACAACGTACAAGAACTCGACAGTCTGTTGATACTAAATATAAATTGACTATTGAAGAGTTGACACTATTTTATAAAGAAATAACCAATCTCTGCTGTGAACTAAAGGAATCTGATGGTGTAAAATATATTTTAGATCAAGTATTACAGTTTCAGAAAGATGCAGAAGAATTAGAATCTAAATGTGACGACTGTGATGTAGCGAAATTAGAAAAATGCATTGATTTTGGTGATTCTATTTGCATTGAACTACCCCAATTGACAAGATTGAAACAGAAATTGAGTCAAATCCAATGGCTTGATGAGGTAAAGTCGATGTTAGATGAATCTAAATCTGTAACTCGTGAAGATTTAGCTAAATTAATTGAAAAAGGGATGTTAATACCACCCCACATAAGTATAGAAACGATGTTATCAAAGCTTCAACAACTAGTACTAAATATTGATAAGTGGGAAGAAAAAGCTAAAGGATATTTGCAAGCAAAGAATCGACAGAGTATTACTGCCTTTGAAGAATTAATTCAAGAGGCTGATGATATTGATGCATATCTTCCAAGTTTAGATAGTCTTCAGGATATTTTGAATAAAGCTAAAAATTGGACAAAAACTGTCGAAGATATTCAAGCTCGAGATAATTATCCTTATTATGATACTCTAGAAGAACTTACTCGCAAAGGACGAAACATTCCTCTTCATTTGGATGCTCTTCCAATGCTTGAATCAACATTATCCCAAGCAAAAGTCTGGAAAGATCGAACGGCAAGGACATTTTTGAGAAAAAATTCACATTACACATTGATGGAAGCACTTTCTCCTCGAATTGGAGTTGGACAACCAGGACTGCAGAAAACGAAAAAGAACAAAGGAGATGAGGGTAATGCAGTTTTTGTTTGTGATACAAAACTTGATGATTCTAGTGATTCAGCAAATGTTGTAGCTGCCTTTAAATCAGCTGAAGGTCGGGAAATGGATGCTATGAGAAGTTTAAGAGATAGAAATGTAAAAAAAGTAAATTACGAAGACTCCAAGTATTGTGTCTGTAGAAGACCAAGGTTTGGATTGATGCTTCAATGTGAATTGTGTAAAGATTGGTTTCATTCCAATTGTGTACCTCTTCCAAAAACTACATATAAAGGGAAAGTTCAGCCGGCTAGGGAAACGAAATTTTTATGTCCTTGTTGTTTAAGGTCAAGAAGACCGAGATTAGAAACTATTTTGGCACTTTTAGTTAGTCTTCAAAAAATTCCTATACGATTACCAGAAGGAGAAGCTCTTCAATGTCTTACAGAACGAGCAATGAACTGGCAGGATCGTGCCAGACAAGCTTTAGCAACAGAAGAAGTATCTACAATTCTCGCCAAACTTTCGGTGCTTTCTCAAAAACTTTCAGAAGCTGCAGCTCGTGAAAAAACAGAAAAAATTATCAGCAGTGAACTCAAGAAAGCGGCTAATAATCCAGAATTGCATCAGCGTGTACAGGCAATAGCACCATTGAGTGGGGTACATTCAGATGAGAGTGTCCCTAGTACAGCTGTAAGTAATGAATCTAATGTCAACTTAATCTTTAGAATATATTTCTTATTCTAAATTAAATAACTTTTTAGATTCTAGCCTTTATTTATATTTATGTTTTTTTAATATTCAGGAAGAAGAAGAAGACGATTCAGTTGAGGGTGAGGAGCCGTCCTGTAGTACTTTTAATAGTAATGAACATGCTTATTCTTATGGTAAAAACCATTTTGCTTTTATCCATATCGATTAATAAATTCATCTAATAAATCAATCAATCATCAAGATTCACGTTGATTAGGATTCTATAAGATAGAAAAATTTAATTAACTAAATACGTAATCTATCAAGATAAGTAATTGAATAGTGCTGCTTCAATTATTTCTCTTGTCATTTAATAGTACATGAAAACGTCCTCTAGCTCTTTATTGAGTATAGATGTAATATCTAGTCGATTAAAAATTTTATCTCAATAATAGAGCTAATATAATAGTTATTTGTTCATATTATTTTAAATGATTAATAATTATATCTCTTGATATTATTAATTTTTAAATGAGATAGATGAGTATAATAATTTAATCTCATCTAGTCTTAATTTTTTATTACAGTTTAAATAATAATTTATTTCATGAGAATAAGAATAATGTTCATTGTTTTATTATAGTATCAAAATTACAACGAAAATTGCAAACTCAAAACTCCGATACCACCATCGTTTTATCTGCAGCGATGAGAATTAAATTGGAAGAACTGATGATGGAAGGAGATCTTCTGGAAGTGGCTCTTGATGAAACTCAGCACATTTGGAGAATCCTTAGCCATACTAACAGCCCTTCCACCGTTCGCAACTATGCAGCTTTCGAAGAAGTTCAAGCCAACTTCAATGCTGATACAAAAGATCCTAAAAAAAGAGGTAGAAAAAGAAAGTCAGACGAATTTGAAGTCGTCAAAAATGTTAGTCGACCCAAAGTTGATGAAAAAGTCATGATAAAGAAGAAAGGATTGATTAATAAGGAAAAAAAAATCATTCCATCTCAAGGACAATTAAAACGTGGGCCAAGAAAGGTTAGTATTATTTTATTTTTTAAATAGAGATTTTCAGTTACAGATAAAATTGAATTTTAATTTTAGATTAAGCGAAAAGAAGGGGATGAAGTTTCGAAAAAAAAAGGAGGTAATAGAAAAAAAACTAAACAGGATACATCTGATGAAGAAGATGATTGTGCTGCTGATAATTGTCTCCGGCCGAACGGTAAATTATTTTTTTCCATTGTATAAATAATTTTCAGTTATTAAATATAACAATTAATTATATTTTATATAATACCTAAAGCTAAAGAGCAATTTTTTCTTACGACAATTCTGCAAATTTATAGTTTTTAATTGTAATAATGATAATCATTACTGTTAATTTAAAGTAATGTAATATAAAATTATTTTTAATTATCATATAAATTTATTTTGTTTACTTGTTTATTTATTGATTATTATTTTTTTTTTTTTTTTTAATGAAGGACGTGAAGTTGATTGGGTACAGTGTGATGGTGGATGCAACGGATGGTTCCATATGCACTGCGTCGGCCTGGATAGAACAGAAATTGCTGAGGAAGATGACTACATTTGCAGTAATTGCAAGGACGTGGATCAAAATACAACGGTACGAAAAGTCAGATAATTGTCATCTTTTCGTAAACCGTGTATTATAGAAATTTCATTGAGTCACCGCGATATGTCAGTTATTATTTGATTTTATTTTTATTTTTAAATTGAGTTTCGACTCGCATGAAGGCTGGTGCTATTTTGAATCTTATTCTCTCTATTTTCACTCATAAAAACTATTTTTTTTGCTTCGTTATCATTATTACACTTGATAATCAATTCATAACTAGATTCATTTACATTTATGTTGAAATATTCTTATTCATATTTATTCACTTTGTATAAATGAAGCCATACAGTTATTTTGTATTCTTATTTTAATTTTCTCACTTTTTTGTCTTCCGTAGATTAGAACAGATATATTGAAGTTTAAATAATAAACAAAAGTTTACTTCAATCTTCAGATAAAGATCGTAATTACTTTTCTTATGTTCAAATATATTTAACTATAAAGTATTTTTAATATGCACTTGACGATGTGTTATTTCTAGATATATATTCTTTATGTACAGAACTTACTTGCGTATCATTCATTTTTAAGTATAACATTCGCTTCATTCAGTTGTATATTCACGAAAAATAATTTTTAAACTCACATACTTGATAATAATAATAATAATTATTGATATTTTCTTTAATTGAAGTATAGAAAATGATACGTATTATTTCTTTTCTAGAATAATAAATCTTATGAGTTTAAAAATTGATTTAATTTTATTATTGACACATGAGAAAAAATTGCTCGGAGCTTATTTAATTGAAATTTAATTTAACGATTATACTATATATCATTTTTTTACGCTAAATGTAAAACGTATAAGTTAAATGTGAATAGAAAGGCAAATTTATTAGGCTTGGATGCACTTCTATCCCTTTCTTAGTCCCAGGGTTACCTGAGCGGGGACAACGATGATCAGGACATTGAGGAAATTGATTCCTACGAGCGGACTTATTAACTTCCTTCAAATAAAGCACCGCACAATAATTCTAGAAGACAAACAAACAGCGTCGAATGCAGGGAAATCATCTCTGGTCCTCAAATTCATCCTTGAAATATTATTTTCCTTTTTCATTGATATTAATTATAAATATAAATATTGAATTATGTCTATAAAATATATTTATATTCCCTTCATGTCAATTGCGGTGCATGTAGATAGACTGAAAGAGAGATGTATTTAAGAAATAATAAGAAAAAATACATAAATGTAAAATGTGACTATAAATTATAGAGTGTTTTTATGGTTGATGAAAACGAAGTAATTTTGCACTGATGGATAAAAAGCGTAATCATATCTACTTGGCCTTTCCAAAATAAAATTAATCATTCATTTAAATTAACGTACCACGTACGAATAAATATTTTTGTTTTTTAACTTTTCGTTAAATTCAATACTTTGAGTTATAATGACATAAAACTTTTTTTGTTCATACAGTTTCTAAATAAAATGACGAAAAATATTTGTAAGAAATAATTATATCTCTCTGTAACGAATATAATTTTTATTAAATAAGAAATAACATAGTAATTATTGATAGAGCATGTAAATATGATAATGAAGTACTTTATTCATTTATGAATAATTATAATGAATTATTCGTTAGTTAACGAAAATGTCGTTGGAAAGTTTTGCATTTGATATAAACGCTGTAAAAATTATCTGCTCTTTATTATTTTTATTTTATTAATTGTTCTTTTGTTCTTTTCAATTTTACAAATAATAATTTAACATTATTTCGTATATTAAGAATAAGAAAATGTGTAGCGTTTATTTACATATTGTATAATAAAATAAAAAAGAGTTTTATTCTAGATTAAAAAAATATTACATCTTAAAAAACAATAAAAAATTAATAATAATAATTATAAGTGGTAAATGATTAGTTCACGTATTTTTATCACGTGAATAAGACACTCTTTGTACAATTATTCATTGTTACTGATAATTAATAATGTCCTTATAAATCTTTAAGAAACTTGATAAACAAAAGAAAAATTTACAAACAAAATGTATGTTAATTAGATTTAAGACGATAGCACAGTATGTTTTAAATATAAATATATACATTTTTTTATTTAAAACAGGCTGTGAAAAAGATATATAATATCAATAATGACAAAAATACTAATAAAGATAGAGTCAAAAAATAATTCACTGATATAAAACAATTGTAATATACCCGTATATTTTTTTAGATTCAATCAAGGAGTTTATTTTTTATTCAACCAATATAACAAGAATTCCTGGAATGCTGTGTTGAGTGGATTCTACATCTATTCTACAATTTTGAATTTTTCCTGATTGGACTTTTTTCTGTATACCTTTCTTATATTTTTATTTAACTTTATTGCCATTTTTACAATCAATATTCCATGAAATTTACTAAAAACAAAAACAAAAATGATTCATCTATGTTTTAAAATATATTTTTCTTCTGTTGCACTTGGTTTATTATGTGTGAGATAAACATTATTATGTATGTATGTATGTAGACTATATATAGTATATACAAATTTAGAAGTTGAAGTTTTTAGAGGTCGATGTCCCCAAACCCGAAAGATTCAAAGAAGGAAGACTCCCTTGATGGCCAGACAGCATGAAAGTGGGAAGGTGAGAAGGGACAGACAGAGACATAAAGGATGAGAAGGTGGGAGGTAAGGATACAAATAACATTTCAGTTAATACATAGGTATCTTTATAATCTTTAATTTCTTATTTTGATTAATCTATTATGTTGATTACTGTTATTAATTAAGATAAAAAATTTCATCAGAGCTTTGTTGATTTTTATCATCAAGAATTTCATCTATTTGTCGTATAAATTTTTTTAAAGTAAATGAATCATCTCTATAGATTTTTTATTCGAAAAATCAATTTGAAAAATGATTCATTCACCTATAGTATTACATCTAAATGATCTGTATGACGAATTAATCTCTAACAAAAGTTAATCATTAGATGTTGATTTTACAACGATATGATAGTGTCAACATCAATCTAATCTATGTTTATATATATATATATAATATTATTTTTCTCTATTACATACTAGACTGTTACAATTATCCTTGGGTTTTGTCTACAAACTTTTAAATTCTGTATGAATAAACTTTGGCGTATATGTTGTTGTAAACTCAAATATAAATGTAAATGCAATAGTGACTATAATGTCAATGGAGACGATGGGTACAAGAATATTGTAATGAAAGAATTCAGGTCGACCCACAGGTTATAATTTTAATTCACAGGTGATAATTGTATCATACTTATTTTCATACACTTTCTTGAAACTCTTTCCTTTCATCTTCAGTCAACATGATGAATATACAATTACCATGCTTTTAATGATGTTGCTACATATAATCATCATGATAATTAATTAAGCATAAAGGGTAAAGAACATTATTTAAAAAACGATTAATGCGAACACAAACGTTGCTTGTTTAAAGGGTCATTGAACTATCATTCCATATGTATAAAACACGTATTAGAGATCTGAATGATTCTCGCTTAGTAAAGAGATGCAAACAGAAGCAAAAGTCAGCTTTCCCAGTAATCAAATGTTGAGATTAACACTATTACTCTCTGTACCCATTTCATTTTTATACTTTCATTTTCAGTCTTGTTTTTTTTATCTCTTATGTACTTGAACCAACTTCCTGTTGATTTATCAATACTTTAAATCTACAAATAGGTTTATTAAATAAATTTCCCAAATTTTTAGATATAAATAAATACAATATTTTATTCACAGGCAAAAATCAATTGCAAATTAAAAAATCAATTTGTGTGTTTATCAGAATATCAATTCTGTCAAAAGAGATAGGAAAACCTTTTAGTTAAATGTGAGTACAAAATGTTGTATAGTGCAAATGTGTGAAACTGGGAGATTGAATGGTGATTCATCAGATTCTTTAATATGAATAATACGACCTTTTTTTACTGTATATACAAGTTCTATTATATCGATTTCGATCTGTTTTGCATGTGCAGTGTGCATTAAATTACTTACATAGCTGTAAGCTAAGCGATTTATTCATAAAAATGTGATATCTCGATACATATATATATATATATATATATATATATATATATATATATATATATAGTTGTACCTATATTAACTCTTTTATCCGTACCCACGTAACATTTTGCGGATGAGAGAACTATAACTTTCACGACGTAAGCAGAAAAGAATTTACGGGCACAAGGTCGGGCCTAAGGGACTGGGATCAGTGGAATTTACTTTGTTTAATCACGATTCTTATTTGTTATTATTATTATTTCATTTAATGATATTATTAAATTTAGATTTAGAAAATAATACAATTAATGGAATAAAAATTTGCAAACGACCATTATTTTTAGTTGATAATTACAAGAATCTATCATTCAACAACTGTGATATGAAACATTCGTGGGCGTTCAAGGGATTGAAAATGACTAAAAACTAGTAATTATGAATGCACGGTTGCAAGTTAAATATGAATATTATGCACAATGTCTGTTTCGAGTTATAGGTTCAAAACTCTTCCTTTATATTTTATACTTTTGTATTTTTTTCCTCTTTTCCTCTGTTATGAATATAAAATTGTGGTCATAAAGTAGTTACACATGTATGAAGCCTATTTAAGTTTGAGAAAAATTTTTTAATTGACCAAATTACTCTGTCTAATTTTATTCTGTAGTATTTATTTTTAGTACCATACAGGTCGACGTAATAAAATTATTTATTAAAAAGTTGTTCAATCATATAATTAAAAATTAAAATAAATTTTAAAAACATAATTGTCTAGTTTTTTATGTCAATTTAAATACGAATGTAGTATCAGAACAAGTAAAAGGTATAATTTCTTAATGTCAATCATTAAAAAGGTAATTTGAAAAATGACGAACTCCTTTTATGTTATGACTTTGTGAGTACAACTGCGTGCGATTGCGCATGTTGCGTTGTACACGTGTTGTACACTGAAATATGTACATTAAACAAAATACAAATGAGTCAACTTTAGATGGTAACAGTGTCGTTATAGGACAACACTAAACTACGCAATACGCATATGTATAAATATTATACACAAGTGATGATGATGATGGTGATAAAGGATAGAGGCAGGTCGCAATGACTCGTAGTGACTCGCGCAGACCAAAGTGTTTATGGTGGGGCATCACAATCCACTGTATTTCGGTGTTCAATCCACCGCTCTAGCTCAGTAAGCTCAGTTTTCTCTGCGGCTGGGTAGTGAACAGATGGTTAATATTGATTGTTGTACTCTAATATACGTCAAAACTCTGGGAAACGTGCTTTAAATATTTTCAATAAAAGCACTGAAATTTTATTCAGTTTAAAAAAGGTTTAAGAAGGTTTTTAAGAAAAAGTTTTGTTTAAGTGATCAAAATATTTATCAGTGTAATATTCGGAGTGAATTCGAGTGAGGCGCGCCTGGAGAGAAGGATAAAAAGTCTGTGAGTGAGAGAAGGAAAGAAATAGCGAGGGTGAGCGGGGTTTGGAAAAAGGAGACCACGGAAGGATTCAGGCAACATGGCCACTACAATCGACGACCGGCAGGAACTCTTGGAGCAATTCCAAACGGTAAGTTTCATTTTCCAATTTTGCTTTTCTTTAAAATAATGTCATCAATCACTTCAACTTATTTTTTTAATGATAATTGTTTGAATAAATTTTTAAAAAAGTCAAAAAATAAATAAGTTGGATGTGAAGAGAGGGACTTAATGAATTGCAATGATTTCGGGGAATTTACAAGACGTCATAGTGAGCTCCTCTCATTTTTCTATCGATCCTACGATTATCACATGCTCTCGTGAGTTACCTGTCTCACCTTCTATTTACTTGTAAAAGCCTCGTGGTTCTTGATCTTTTTTTGCACTTTGCCAACCGGCATTCTTAGCTTATCACTCTGCTTTTGTCCCTTTAAACTTTCGAAAAATATTCCTTCAAGTTTTTCTTTTACTGTGCATTGACGTCTTTCCCTGATTTTTATCACAATAATGGATACTGTGAGTCTTTTAAAGTTATAAAAATTCTTTTTCATTTACATCAAAAGGTATCAGTGGAATCTTACATTTAAATGTTTGAAAATTTGAATTTATTTTATTAGAAGTAGATTTATATATAACCTTTTCTTATTGGTATTTTCAGTATGATTTTCCTTTTTAACCTAGCCATCTATGACTCAGGCAATTAATAAATATGTAGGATAGGCCCGATGAGAAATTTCTGGTTTTATTATTTTTTAATACCAAGAGTCCATTTAAGTAGTATGTGTTATTTTCAAGCATAAAAATACTTTCTCATTTGTATTTGAGTTTATTTAGAATTTTCCTATATCAACATCTTCAATTTTCTCCAGTACTAGATTTTTTTATTATTTAAATGTTTGAGTAACCACAAATCTAATTGAAAAAATAATTTCATGAGATTTTCTTAAGAAGTAGTAAAAGATAGCCAATTTGCTTACATTATGTTCAGAGACGTACATTGAGTTTTTGTGTACTGTGAAATAACATAAATTTTGTTACATTGGTGTCAACGTTGAAGCTTTTTGTTGCTCTTCACTTCACATTAATGTATAAGCATATCCACATCATTATAATTTAATTTTTCCAAGCATGTTGATTCATCAAGGACACTCCCATGTTTTGTAAATTCTTGACTTTTAGTTTTGCATATTATTGCTTACGAATTCATTTGTTATTATGCTTTTAAATTTTATTATATTTTTATCATTTTTTTCAAGGAAAAATTGATTTCCTTTATTTTTTGTTTCATTTTAAAATATATACTATAAAATGTTTCTTGAACAAAATATGTCTGAGTAAACAATTGCCATTTTTTCTTATTCATGAAATAATGAAGATTTTATTTATCATAAAAAGTGATGAAATTTTGTTAATTATTATTCATTATTGTAGTTGATTTAAAATGTCTATCAATAATTATCTAAAGATCTAGAATATTATTTCGATTACGAAATATTTAAAAGCTTTCATAGATTATTTAATTAATATAAGATTTATTTATGTAAAAACGACCAAAATGTTTGTCTCTCACTCTTTTCGCTTCGCAGGAAATTTATGGTTATCAGTCAAATTCTCCGTTATAATTTATAAAAATTCCACGAAACCGGAGTAGCCACGAGGAAAAAGATAGAGAAAACGAGTTCATATATATTATATAGTGAATATTGGATTTCAATAATTTGTAACTTGTACATAAATCACGATACATCTATCTGACGTATTCTGTAGTTTTGTAGAGTATGCAATAATTGCTGCTAAACTTAACTAGCAACTCATAAATGCAAAAAAAACTTCATCTTTTAACAGAAACCACAATCTATAAATTTGTTATGAGAAACAATTTAAAAAAATTAATTATCAAAAAATAATTTAATTAAACAAAGTTTTAATTTGAAATTCCGCTTCTAAATTCCAATACAAAAATAATAAGGGGTAAAAAAAAACAGACATACGGGCCGTAAATCCTATAAGTATCAGATAAATAAAACAATGAATGTGGAACGTGGTAGAAAGGGAAGTTTGAGGAGGGCAGATAAAATTACGTACTTCCGCCGGTATTTTCTAGAAGGTCTTTAATTGTTCTATTGATCGTTCAGCAGGTTGAGCTTTATAGAGACGAGAATTTTGTCAATCTCTTCTTGCACTTAAAAATACAGACTTCAACTTGTTCTTATATGGCTGAGATGATAAAGCACGCCAGAATAAGAGGGCATAAAGAGGGAGGTGAGGGATTAGTGTGTAAAGTATAGAAAGATGAAAAAAGCTTTACTTGTAGCAGACGGGTGTATTCTCTGATGCTCGTAGCCACCTCACATGGATCACCCTCGTAGGATGAATAAATATATATATGACGGTTCTTCGTTATAGCTAAGAGGGTTGAACAACGCTGCTGAATATCCGGCTTTCGTAACCAGGGTAACGCCTGTCAATTTCCTCACGTCATAAAATTACTGACGAAGTTAATACATCAACAGTAGCTTGTAAAATCTTTTTCAATTTTCCAACAACTACTGAGCATTATGATATTTTCAATATTTACTATGCTAGATTATATTCTTGATGACAAAATGACAATTATAACTAATAAATTAAAAGACTCACTGTAAACAAATGGTAAAGAAATGGTAACAATACTGCTGAGTAAGGGATTAATCGTTATCATTCTTTTCACACCCTCTCGGAAACTATTATGTAACTGTAGGGTGCTTCGAAGGGGAAATAACTGTGCAATCAACCATTTTTTAATTCTTGGATTTTTTTATTCTAAAAAATTTAGTACCAATTATTGGTAAATCATAGATTAAATATATCGGGCATTCTTGACTATAGTCACTGAATGTATTTATCCATTTTTAGCTTCATTAACAACCTTCTTTGTGTAGACTTCACTCATTTCTTTTCCTTCTGTTAATTATTTTAACTCTAGTTAAGAACTGATAACAGCTTGCTATTTAGCCTTGAATTTTATTTCTTATTTAAAAAAAGTCAATAGAAATATTTAATTATTTATCATTTTAAATTAAAATTAATAATTGTTTATTCATGTTTTGGTGAACTCAATTGCAACTTATCCTTGAGAATTTAAAAAAATAATTGTGGTGAAGAAATGATCATATTATTGGATAACAATGTTTGGTTTTTAAGTTATAAATGGATAGTATTGTCATTTGTTGTGTTTAGACATCTCAATATATATATATATATGAGTACATGACTTGCGTAAGAATAATTGTTTTTAAACAACACACTCGTACTTGGATGTAATGTAGTTGATCCCACTGTTCCCTACTCACTATTTATATTAGCATATGTGTATATATGTACGACTGCAGCTGCCACACTCGTGTAAGAATTGCAAAATAACGGCTACAGTAGCCGGGTTGAGAAATAATTGGAGCGGCTGTATTGTTTGCCATCAAATCATTCTCTCTCTCTCTCTCTCTCTCTCTTCGACCCTCCATCAAAGAAAGTCGCGTTGAATTCTCTTCTTTTGTGTGTTTCTATTTGATCTTTCAGTCTACTAAAATCTAGATCACGAGTCTTATTAACCTGGAAAAATCTTCAGACACAAAAAGAGCTTTTAAACCTCTTAAAATTCTGACTTTTGTTTTTTCGTACGTACTTATATGTGCATAGGTCATTCACCTCTACTTCTGTTACGTTAAAAATATTTTTTTTATTTTCCAAAATTTAACAATTGTTGCTTAGGTATAATAAAAAATAAGTATATGTCACAATATTTTAGCATGAAAAATGATCAAACCCGAATAAATGAGAAGATAGACCGTGAGCTTTGGAAGAACCTGCCGGAGTGAATGAATAAGTAGACAGATGTATGTTAAAGTCAGGTGTACAAAAAATAGTGGGCTAATTTATCCAGTAAAGGTATTTTTTTTATCCATAAATGTTAAAAGTAAAGAAAAAGATGGCGTGTTAAAATGAGTAATTGAATTGAAAGAAGACTTGCCGATAGTATTAGATATTGACGTAAATTTCTTTGACATCAATGCTTGAATAATTTGAAGCATAAAGAAAAAATATTCCGTAATGTAGGTTTCACTTGTCCTAGTTTTTGTGACGAATGTTAATATGATACTGTTATTCGATTTGGATAAAACGTGGGAGGAGTGAACAAGGTCGAAACCTTGGAAGATTTGAATTGACACCTGAAGAAGCATTAACTTTTTTTTTCTTTTTTTTCAAACCTTCACTACATAATTCTCAAGTAACCATTTAACTTTTTATCCTTTCAAATTTTAAATGGATATATTTGATATAGTTTGTCAACTTTTTTTTGAAGCAAATAAATTGCATAGTTGTATTGTCTGTGGTAAAGATGAAGATGTATTACACACATTAATTTTTTGTTAGAAATTTTACGATAGATTAACAAGGAATAAAATGAGGATAAACATATATTCAGTTAATGTTGGGTGTGCCTAGACATATTTCTTGTAACAGAATTATAAGGATATACGTAGAATCGTTTACTACCTTTTTTAACAATAATGAAGTAGAAAATTGTGAGTTCGTGCAGTCTTTAAATGTCATTTGAAAATTTATTCTTCTGGTTATTTCTAAACATTGCTGTAAATATAATCAAGTTGTGATTATTTCCAGCAAGCTAGAAAAAATTCGTCTGTTTTCACTTCCTTGTCATTTTTCCTTCTGATTGTTGACTTGCTATTTCTACAGTTTCTTTACCTATTTATATATTTATTTAAATGAGATGATCAATAAGTTTTTAGTGACTAAAAAACAACTGGATTCCTCTTACTAACTTCAATGTAACTTGATTAAATTTATTGTATTTCATTTTTAAAATAATCTTTATTTTCATTTATTGATAATATCCTTTTGATTGAATTCAATCGAATGGAAACAACCTTTTTTAGACTAAATTGTAAAAGTCATAATCGGTATATATATATATATTTAATAGTGTAAAAGTTTTCTATTGGTCATAATTCCTTGCAAACTCTTAATTTTTTTTTCTATTCTTGAAAATGCTAATTCAGCTAAGAAAAGTTTTCTGTGATTTTTTCTAAACTACAATTACATTTCATTTCGTATGTTATTATTCACAAGAACAGAAAGTCATTGCCTTAAATCAGAATCTTTTGAATTTTTCTTCTTCGAAGAATCCTTCAATCTCAAATTCATAGTTATCTCATTCAATCTACAATATAGTTTTTTTTATTTTTTATTGACGTGTATTTACTAGAAAATTTATGTCATAACTCAAGTAAATAATCAAATTATTTTACTTATATAATTTCGTGACCAGTATGTCTGTGTGTTTTTTTTTTAAATTATTAAAAATAAAACTTGTTCAAGTACTGTCTCATAATAAAGTCTAGAGTCTATATGCAGATAAGAATTTCTATTTGAAAAGAATGTCGACAGAAAAAATGAAATGAAATATAAGTGAAATCAACGATAAGAAGTAGAAGAAATGACGAAAGATAAAAAATAAAACTTTTTCAATAAATAGTTATTTTTTATGATTCAGTGACTCTGTGTCAATTGTTACATTATTATTTCTCATTTGATACACGCAAAGAGAACAATCCAATGTTCAATTAGTGACTCACCATTTGATTCATCATTCAGGATATATAAAGCTGACAAATCACTATTTTAATTGCTAATAAAAATACTTATTATTATTAAAATACACAATAATTATGGGACGTAAACAAAGGATTTGATTGATGAAAAAATCATTTATAGTCGCTAGGATATATTTATGATAAATAAATTTCTATAAGAAATTATTTTATGGTGGAATTTGAATGGAGAATCGACTTTTAAAATCCTCCTTTTCAAATCAAACTTCATGAAACATCTTTTAATCTCTTGAACTCTTTTGAATACTTATCCGTGTATGGATAAATAAAGTATCTGCGTAAGTTATGGATTGGTGTGCTCAAATATACGTAAACTATTATATCTGTCAGTTGCACGTGTGCCTTTTGAGACCCCCAGAGCGAAGAAACGTTGCGTTGGCACGCGACTTCCCAATATTTTGCTTTATTTTCGGATTTAAATACATTTAGGGGGTTATCTAAAAATGGACAAAAAAGATACAGATGAGACATAAATAAATATTTAGAGTTAACAATATACATATAGCATTAATAATAATTAATTGAATGGGTAAATGTGAAACATGATTTTTCATTGTTTGTTCATGAAGTAAAAATAAATAGTCCTTTCTTAACCATTGTTTTTTCAACACATTAAAAGGAAGAATGAAATAATTCGAGTTAAAATGTAATAATAGATAACATTTTCTTAGTACATGTATTATTTAAAGACGTGAAAAAAAACAAAGTGAGTAACACATCCATGAATGAAATGCTCATGATATTGAAGTATTACATGCTTCATTCTCATACTGAATGAGTATTTCTATATACTTGTATAGATACAATCCCTTTTATGAAAACTTATATTCTCACGTATCTAACAGGGCGGTCAATCTTTTGTCTCAAGTATCCCACGGTGAGCTTCTTATTACCCATGTTCTTATAATTAATCCATTCTTATACGGATTCTACTCTTCTACATCCGACACTTGCAAAAATGAAGTTCAACGAACCAAATCAAGAAATTCCAGAATCGTAAACGGGTTTATTTGTATTTTAATTACTTAATACATATTGTGAATATGTTCTTACCACAAATGACTAATTATCATTATTATTATTTATTTTAATATCTCTTTAATTTATGTTTATTTAATCATCAAAAACAATCTTAATGACATTCATCATATATTTTCTCAATCATACTTTAGTATCGAAAAATGATCAACATCTTTAATGACAATAATTTTATTCATAAAATTTAGAATAATAGCTGTTTAATTGTTCTCAGTTACTATTAAACAATAAAACTTAATGAAACATTAGAGCTAAATAATTAAATGGAAAAAATACATATAATGCATAGTAATTAGTAATTTTAAATAAATAAATGAAAATTGAAAATGAATACAAACAAATAATTATACTGCGTGACATGACGATATCTTAAAGTTATTATATTGCAAACAGTCATTAAAAAATAATCATTATAATTTTATAACTTCAAATGTTGATGATATTTAAATTAATTCTGTTATACTTATATGACATTAATGGTGACAATAAGTTCCAGAATGTTTTAATTACATTGTTAATAGCTGAATAAATTAGACCATGGTTAAAACTATTATAAACTATTATTAATTCAGGTTAGAGAAGAGCAAACTTTAAAATATTTAACCAATTAAATTCCTTCAAGTCTTAATTACTCAAAACTTCATGAAGGCATGTTGAGAAAATAGGATAATTATTTTTTTTGGAAAGTGATGATTATCCTTGAAATTCCTATGACCAGGTGGTGAGTGTATCGTGTCGACTGAGTAACAGAGACTCGTTTAGAATACGAAGATACTTTGCGGAAGAATACAAGTCGTACAAGGAGTGGGTGCAAGTTGAACGAGTGGCTCGTTCGTACATTCCATACTACAGATTCTTTCTTGTTGAATCTCTCAGTCTTGTAGTACTTGTTTACTTTTATTTTTTGTCAGTTCACATCGTGACCAGTTTCTCCTTGAACTCTGATCAAAGGTACATGGTTTCACAAAAAATCTATTGACATCTGATTGAGATTTTCCCATTTTTACACTTAAGATATTCATTTGGATTATTTTCAAATAGAATGACGGATATTCATTTTAACATTAATATGTGAAGACCTGATGATTGTTCATGAGTCACTAAAGAACTTCCTTTGAAATCTAAGGCTTACGTAAAACTTAGAGAGTTGAGTTAAATTTCATGTATAATCTTTTTAACAATTTGACGACAAAAGTCTCCAATCTAGGTCAATTGCTTTGGAGATTAAGAAACACGAATTATATTTAATGTATCATTTATGACTTTGTAATATTATTTTATCGTTAAAACAAATATTATATTTTAACTCTAAATACTATTTGTGAGAAAAATTATTCTTTTTATAAAGTTTATTATTATTTTACGTTTTAACCTTCTCTCGGAAGTGACGAAGATAATGAGAATAAAAGTAAATGATAATTGTTACTAAAATGAGAAATAAAAAAGAGGCATTTAATTGTTATCAATTGCAGGAAAAATATATACTTTTAAACATATGTTATTGAAGATTACTATATGCGTGGGTGAAATGAATCACATGTGATCAGTCATTGACGTGTGATTCATAAAAATTTAATTTATTCCTTTTTTTTATTCTTTAAAATTAATTGAATTTTGAATGTATAATTAATTGAAAAAAAGTGTACAAGAATGAGGTGTTTACATGAATGTTTGATAAAGGAAAAGAAATAAATACATGATTTAAAATGCATAAGGAAAAAGGAAATAATATAAAATCTTCTAATGGAGAGGCCAGTGACCCCTCAGCTTCAAGGGACAGTAATGTCAACGTTTGGACTAAAGTTAAACTCTAGAGTTGAGCTGCAAGGGCAGAATGAAGTACAACAAAATGTGAACATTTACAATTAGCCTCAGGGAAGTCTCGTCGTCGCAACAGGTTTTTCTTTCCATAACTTGGCGACAATTTCTGGCTCCAAGGAATTCTCTAACAGTTTAAACGATGTACCAGTTGACGTTGTTTTTTTGATATTTTTTTTTCTTAGATTTAACAAAAAATAAATAAAAATTCTGCAGAAGATTATAAAATTTAAATTTACAGTCAATTTATCAAAAAATAATTATAAATACTTAACAATTTAAATAATGCTTAATACGAATTTGTGATTACCACTATAAGTGATAGTATTGATGGGAGATTATCAAACCACAAAAACCAGTCACAGCTGCAGCTGTCATACTGCAGTTTCATTGAAATTGATCACTGGCTACCTTGAAATAACGTATATACGCTACTTATTAGGACAAAAAATAGACAAAAAAAAACAATGAAATAATCTCAAGTTTTAAATATGACGATTGCTTTATGTACAAACTATATTATCTTCTTTATCTAATAATGTATTAATTTGAGAATTTAATTGATGTAATGCTTCAATCTTCTTATGATATAATGATTTATAATTTATAGTATAAATTTCTTCTTTTTAAATAGGAAATAATAAAAAAGTTCATGTTTGTTATTTTATATATTAGTAAAGAGTAGAGCTTCAAATTCAAGGCTAACAATTGTCATCCGATGTATAATGTCCTCGTCTTGGAAGTTGTCTCCCTCCTACGTGAGAGTCAATGCATGCAGTAATATAATAACGTAGATCTGCAGACGACAAGCAATTTCAGACGTACTTGAATCTTCATGTATTGTATTATTCAGTTAACTCATATGTCATATGTCAAGTAGATGTCGATAAGTGTATACTTTGATACCCACGATTAGATAAAGATAAATAAATAACAATATTTAAATCGACTTTTTTTTATCAATGACATAATGATTTACCAGCTTTTTAATCAATGTCATGAAAAACTATTAATTGTGATGAATTTATATAGGGAAAATAAATTGTAAACACTTGATTCCGACGTTAATGTGGTCATAGTTTGAAAACATAAATTCAAAATGTTCTTGCATTCCATTGTGTATGTCATCTAAGCAACCATAACGGTGACGACATGGACAATATTACTAACCAGGCCAACTATTACGCTACCAAGAAAAATAATGAAACACTTGATGCAGGTCATTTTACGTGTAATGCATGTAATTTATATCTCAATTTGTCCTTCATGCCTTCTGAACATTTCCCAATTTTTTATCTATTCTTCCTTTCATCAATCCCTTATCTTACATCTTAAGGACATACCTAATTGGTGAACACCATTAAAAAATTACTATTTTTATTATCCATCGGAAATGAAGAATTCTTTTTTCGCACTAAAAATATAAATTTATCTCTACGCTATTCCATGAAGTGGATTTATTACCATATCTTCTACCTACAAATAAAAATAATAAAATCATGAAAACTAATGATATTGTGGTGTAAAAAAATAAACAATTAGTAAATAAAACTTACTTGAACATTAAGTGGTGTTGATAAAACAAATAGTACACTATCAGCAATATCACTGCTCTCTATGACAGGTCTTCCTACATTTTGCTTAAAATCTTCAACTGGTCCAATTATTTCAGTTCTTACATACCCAGGATATATAGACTACATTTGTGAAGAATATCAAATTTATTTATAAATGTTATCACTGATTTTTGATTTATAAATAAATAAGTACACTTACACAGATTCGAATCTTATCTTTCTTTTCAGCGATTTCTGATCTTAAAGTATCAGCCAGAGCACGCATGGCAAATTTACTTGCAGGATACATGTTAAATATATGATGCCTTGTTTTTGCACTTTGCCCAAGTATACTAAAAATTATATTAATCTTTAAATACTTCATGATAAGTTTAATATCTAAGAGTCAACCAAAAATTTAATCACCTATTAATGTTTATGATGTGACATTCTCTTTGATGTTTACGCATAGATTTTAAAGCTTCTCTAGAACATATAGCAGGTGCAAGAGCATTAATGTTCAATACTTCACGTAGATCCTCTGTCTTTGTCTCTGAAACAGCAAAAATGAATTAATAATTGTTTTATAAAATTATTTATTCGTTTAATAATGAATTACCTTCAAAAGAGGACAGTTTAATAATTCCTGCATTATTAATCAAGATGTCAACGCCGTTGAAAATTTTTTCAGCATATTCAAACGCATCCAAAATATCTTTTTCATTCTGCACGTCACATCGCATAAAATAGAATGAACCTTTACAACCTGCAAGACTTTTTGATAATTCTTTCAATCTTTCTTCACGCCTCGCAAGCCCCAAAACATTAACTCCTTCATGAACCAGAGCTTTTGAAATGGCTTCACCTATTCCAGAACTTGCACCAGTCACTATTGCAAGTTTTCCAACCCAACGATTCATGCTTGTAAGCAGACGATAAACTACTGGTGTTGGTATTTATTTCAAAAGCAACTGATTCGTTACCACAATGTTGGTATTAAATTTATATCTCTTACTGATAAAAATAACCTCAATCATTATTTTATCTTTGTTCTTTGGATAAACTTTTTGTAATATCAATTTTCTTCTTAACTAAATGTTATTTTAGTATGAAGATTCTGTGAAACTAATTATAATAATGAAGTAAATATTGTTTAGTTTTAATGAGTATTTATTGTTAGTTAATATTTTTCTATAATTCATATAAAAGTAAAAGAAAAAAAACAAAGTTTTTAGAATCCACTGATGGCTAAATCTTCAATCTAGAAAAAAAGATATAAAAGTTAATTATTTCATTATTGAAAAACATTGATTTTAAATAAATGAATCATAACATTAGTGTTGAAAAAATTTTATACTTGAACGTGAGGAGGTGCTGAAAGAGCATAAATGACAGCATTTGCAATATCTTCACTTTGTAAAACTTCAGGCATAATACTATTAAGTATAGCTGGATCAACTCCTGAGCTAGTATTAATTTCTGTTTTGACGGCACCAGGATAAATTGTCTACAAAATAAAAAATTTCATTGAGATTTTTAGAGTAAAATTTTACCTAGAAGTTTAAGGTTTAAAAATGATTATTACAGTCAATCGTATTTTATCTTTAGCTTTTGCAATTTCTGCTCTAACATTTTGAGCTATTGCCCGTAAACCAAATTTAGTTGCTGGATAAATGTTGATTGGGAGTGGGTCTATTATTGTGGCATCAAGACCTGCAAGACTACAAAAAATTTTACAGATTTAATATTTGTACGTAATAAAAGTGTTAATTATTATTACATATACTTACCTATTAATATTTATAATATGTCCTTCTCTTTTGTGTTTACGTAATGACTTCAAGGCTTCTCTAATGCATATTACAGGTGCAATCAGATTTACATCTGTAACAGCATGGACCTCATCTGTCTTCAAAGCTAAACAGAATATCATGTCTAGTAAATAAATAGTTAATTAAATATTTAAATATACTGAAATTGAATCTCACCATCGAATAGAGCAGCTTTGACAATTCCTGCATTGTTGATTAAAATATTAACACCACCAAGCTTTTCATCAGCATATTTGAATGCATTCAAAATATCTTTTTCATTCCGTACATCACATTTCATATAATAAAATGATCCTCTACATTTAGTGAGACTATTTTGAAGTTTCTTAAGTCTTTCTTCTCCTCGTGCCAGCCCAAGAACATTTACGCCAGCTATAACTAGAGCTTTTGCAGTAGCTTCACCAATTCCAGCACTTGCTCCAGTTACAATTGCGAGTTTTCCAGCCCAGCGATCCATTCTTGTTAACAATGAATAGAATACTGATGGTTTAACTGACCTATGAAACTTATGACTTGTATTTTCTATGTGCACTTTATAGTGACAACAATTCCTCCTACTTCTATAAATACTTTGTTTATTCATTCTGTTCAACCTTCATAAATAATTTCCTTGAAGTTGTTGCTCTTATATAAAAGAAAAAATAATAAATGAAATATTACAGCTGAGAAGTTGATAAGTAGCATTATTATTTTCATTGTTGCAAGTGCATTAATGATTTTAAATGCAATTGCAAATATTTGATATCATCTTACGTTTTACTACATTATTAAAAAATATTTCAAATATTAAAATAATTGAAAAAAACTACATTTACATATTATATTCGTTTATTATTTTAAATCATTCATATTTTTGGGTAAATACATGATCAATTGATCTAGCAAATTTACTTATTTGTGTTGAATCCAGTAACAACTAAATCTTCGATCTAAAAAATGATATACGTTTAAGCATAATTCATTTCAATATAAATAATAATCAAAATTCTACCTGAACATGAGGTGGTGTTCCAAGTATGTATAGCAAAAGATTAGAGACATCAGTACCCTCTATGCCTGCCATTGTTTTGGTAACCACTTCTGGATCAAATTGAGGCTTTTTTTCTTTCAGCGCAGTATTTACTAGACCACAGTAGATTGACTAAAAAATCACTTATATTAATAATTATTCAAAGGTATTTCTTACTAGTAGAATTATGCATACTGTCACTCGTATCTGATCTTTGGCTTTCGCAATATCTACTCTAAGATTATCGGCAACTGCACGCAGAGCAAATTTACTTGGTGGAGATAGATTTAATGGTAAAGGCACTGCCTTAGCATTAATCCCAGAAATGCTAATTATTATGATGATTAATTTCAAATTGATAGTAAAAAAAATACCAAAATAAAATTCAATTACCTATTGATATTGATAATATGGCCTTCTTTGTTTTGCTTACGAATAGATTTGATAGTTTCTCTGATACATATTACAGATCCAATCAGATTGACTTCTATTATTTCATGCATATCTTCTGTCGAGAGTACTAGAAAATAAATTGAGAAGTGATGGGTAAATTTGAAAATTGGCAAAAATAATTCGTAACGAGAATCTATTTTTTTTTACCATCATATGTTGCAACTTTAAATACACCAGCATTATTAATTAAAATATCAACACCACCAAATTGATCTTCAGCGTATTTGAAAACACTCAATATTTCTTTTTCATTACGTATATCACATTTCATATAGTGAAAAGATCCTTTAGTTCCAATAAAATTTTTTTGTAACATTCTAAGCTTTTCGTCATTTCGAGCAAGTCCCAATACATTGATACCTTCTTGAATTAAGGATTGTGAAATAATTTTACCAATCCCAGAACTTGCTCCAGTTACTATTGCAAGTTTTCCAACCCAACGATTCATCTTTTTTAACAGTTAGTAGAATAGTATACGTTCAACTAATTTAAGGATAGCTAGATTACTCCTATAGATATTTTTTTGTTATCTTTATCCTTGACAAATAATACGTTTTGAATGCTTATATTGAAATGATGGACGTAAATACCATTTTTGACTTGAAAATTTCAAATCATTATTCATAGAATTTCTGTATAATCTATAAAAGTGTCTAGTTATTTGAAATATTATCCAGAAGTTTTTTTTTATTAAATTATTATCAGAAATAGACAATTACATATTATTCCATGGTCTTTTGATGATTTTCTTGATAATAAAAATATAATTATATAATTATTAGATTGATTATACTTTTTTTTTATTTACTTATTCAATCACATTGAATATTGATGGACTTATTATTTAATCAATTACACAGTGAAACAAGAAGCTCATTTGAATATTTATCTTTTATTCTCATTATAATCATCTTAATTAAATTAATTATTCACAATGGAGATATTTCTTTGTAATTTTAATATCAAAATATCTTATTCAATTAAAAAAAACTTTCAATGAATTCAATTATAAAATAGCTTTTATTCTTTATAATTCATTCAATAAAATTTTTAGTAACATTATAGTTATTGATGATTGTATTAATTCAGATAACTTTATTCTTTGTTACGAACTGCAGTAATCACCAAATCATCCACCTAATATAGAATTAATAAATTAACTGAGATATAATATTATACATAAAATGAAATAAAAATAAATTTACTTGAACATGAGGTGGTGCTCCAAGTGCGTACATTACACCATTTGCGATATCTTCACTTACTAAGGCTGGCATCAGATTGAAAATAGCCTCTGTATCAAGACCAGAAAGCCCTATTATCTCTGTATTCACCAGACCGGGATAGATTGTCTAAAAAAAAACTCATATCAATTATTGTATAATGATGGTTTTTGTTGTTCTTTATTCATAGAATTATATACATACTGTCAATCGTATTTTATCTTTAGCTTGCGTAATCTCCATCTTTAATGAATCAACCATAGCACGCATAGCAAATTTACTGGCTGGATAAATATTGACAGGTAAAAGTGCTATTTTAGCATCAAGTCCAGCAATACTAAATAAATATTCAATAGATAAAATAAAAAAACTCAATAATAGAAAAAAATCAATTTAATATATTTTTCAATCATCACTTATCTACCTGTTAATATTAAAAATATGACCTTCTCTTTTACTTTTGCGCAAAGATTTTAGAGCTTCTCTAATGCATGTTACAGCAGCAATCAGATTTACATCCATAACCGCCCGTAAATCTTTTACTTTAATTTCTGTAAAAAATATTCAAGATAATGAGTCAAAATCGTCAGTGTAATTTTTCATATTATTAAGAATCAACACAGAAAGACAGAAGATAAATTTATTATTACCTTGAAATGGAGCAGCTTTAAGGATGCCTGCATTATTGATCAAAATATCAACGCCACCCAGTTTTTTTTCAGCATAGTCAAATGCATTTACTATGTCTGCTTCATTTTGTAAGTCACATTTAATAAAATAAAATAATCCCTTACAACCAGATAATTCTTTTTTTAAACTTTCAAGTCTATCTTCACGTCTTGCTAGTCCTAAAACATTCACTCCGCTTCGAACTAATGATTTACAGATAGCTTCGCCGATTCCAGAGCTCGCACCAGTAACAATTGCAAGTTTTTCAACCCAACGATCCATCTTTCGTGATGATATATAAAATACTGTAAGCAAAATCAATGTTCTTCAGATGATGATTTATAAAGTGAACAGCTGTTATGTAATTTTAATAAGAGTTTTATATGTTTGTTATTTTATAGCATTTTAATAATACTTCATGATAGATAATCAATGAGTATTTAATGATATATACTTCCGTTTAAATTTGCTTTATCACGATGATATTGACTTTAATAATTTTTAGTTTAATAGAAAAATGATCGAGAATTTTTCATACAGTTAATTGGCATTCAACAGTCACAATATTTATCAACAAAAAGATAGTACAGTAAAACCTCTAATATTTTGGACCTCCACCCAATCAAAGAGTCTAGAAATTCCACACTCTTTTTTCCATATAATTTGTATTAAGCGTTTTTACACCTACCTCTCTTATTTTAGAGAATTATCTTAATTTGGAAAACTTACAGCCCCTAAGTCCCAAAATGTTAGAGGTTTCACTGTATTCACAATATACAAATAAAGTAATACCAAGTGTGATCTGACTGCAACAATGAACAGATGAAGAATGATCTAGAAAATTGATGCAGTGATGGTTAAGTTGATATTGCGCATTTTTAATATATTTCAAAGAGAAAATCTACAAAAGTTACAGACAAAAGAATATAAAAAATGATTTCATAGTTTAAAAGGTTGAAATAATAGAATTATTGATGTACAGTAATTAAAAATTATTTATAAATTAATTTTTATATTTATGGTGTTACAACACATAAAATATCTATTGTGCAAAGTCGTTTATCTTAAACATGTGAGAACAAATCTGAAAGAAAAATCGTGGGACTGTCTGGAAGTAACGGTTTAAAATACCTTTATTACTCAAATGAAATAATAACCATCTATTTTTGAATGTTCTTATTTGCTAATGATACTGTCATTGACTCTGATGGATTTTTTTACACAAGAAAAAAATTTATTTTTAGAACTTATTGTAAAATATCTGTTATTGATTCATCATTTAAAGTCATGAATGAAAGAGTAATAAAATGAAGAATGAGACTGCAAAATGGACAGGAAGGAAGCCTATCAGACTACGTCAGGATACAGTCGAGAAGGAAATTGGATTGATCGTGTGAAGGTCGAACAGCACAAATAAAATAAATGATCACTTGAAGACCTTGAACAATATTCTCATTTTCTAATCCAGGAAATCTTCAAAATGCTTCTACAATTTTAAATGTTCAATTCTAATGTGTAATACACGAAATTAGTTCATGGAAAATTAACTATAAAATGATTTTTTTGTAAAAATTTTTTATCTGTCTAATCGATTTGATAACAACGATAAGCAGAGTATTGTAGTTTTTACTCATCACTCATTACACATTACGTAGACTCTTAAATAAAATTACTATATTTTATGATTAAAAATTATTTAAATTTTGCTCTATTACCTGTATAAATAATTTAAAATTATTTTTATCAATATGGACATTCTTTTTATAAAAAGATTCGATATTGTTGAAGAATATTTTCAAGATTTTCATGAATTATTTCGATTAGTGAGTAATTTCTGTTTCAGTTTAAGGTATTTTTCTAAAAATATCCATTATCATTATTTTTGAACATTCTGTGACAACAGTTATTTAGTCATTAATATTTATATATGAATAAATATCGTTTTCTGTAACGTTGAGGAATATTTTTGGCTGTGTTATTAAGTTAATAAAATATGACAAATAAATTGATAATAATGATGAAATATATTTGTTCATGATTGATGTTTAGTCAGTTGCCAGAAGAATAATTGAAGTAATGACTTTTGAGAAATTCATTTGATAAATGATATGCAGATGAAAACTCATCACCTGATACACATCATTTATATATAGTATATTAACTTTAAATGAAATTTATTAAGGATTAATCGATGAAATACTTACATGGAATTTGTTTTTGTTTAGATTGACGAAAATGGTGATGGATTCATTGACCTTACGGAGTTGCGTAGTGCTTTGGACGTGTGCGGATTTAAAATGCCGGGTTACAAAGTACGTCAGATGATCGAAGAATATGACGACAAGCAACAGTTTCAACACAAAGGTCGTTTATCCTTCGAAGAGTTTGAGAAGCTTTGCAGAGAACTCAAGGCCAACGAGCTTGGATCCACATTCAAGCAGGTTGTATCAAAGAAAGAAAATCTTGAGACTCTTGGTGGAATATCAGAAGCATCTAGTGAAGGTACAACACACTCAGTAAGACTTGAAGAACAATTGGCTTTTAGTGATTGGATTAATACAAATCTTGGCCATGATCCTGATCTTAAACATTTATTGCCAATCGATCCAGAGGGCAGACTGCTTTATGATAAGGTTGAAGATGGAATTTTACTTTGGTAAATATTTTTTTTCTAACTAATTTATTTTTAATAAAGTATTATATATTTTTATAATTTTAATAACTTTTGGATATATTTCAGCAAAATAATCAACCATTCTTGTCCAGACACCATCGATGAACGAACAATAAATAAAAAAAATCTTACTCTCTATAAAAAGCATGAGAATTTAACTCTAGCTCTCACATCAGCCCAAGCAATCGGTTGTAACATAGTGAATATTGATGCTCATGACTTAACAAAAGGCTCTCCACATCTGGTTCTTGGTCTTCTTTGGCAAATTATTAGAATTGGTTTGTTTAATCAAATTACTCTTGAAAATTGTCCAGGTCTTGCAACTTTACTTCAACATGGTGAAAAGATTGAAGATCTTTTGAAATTATCACCAGAAGCTATTCTTCTTCGATGGGTTAATCATCATTTAGAAAATGCTGGAATTGTTCGAAGATGTACTAATTTCCAATCAGATATTACAGATTCAGAAATTTATTCATATTTGATCAAACAAATTGCTCCAAACTCAGCTGGGGTGACTTTAGAAGCGCTGATGGAACCAAATCATGTTACCAGGGCAGAAATTATGCTTCAACAAGCTGCAAAACTCGGTTGTCGAAGTTTCGTAACACCCAGTGATGTTGTCAATGGAATTTATAAACTTAATCTTGCCTTTGTTGCAAATATGTTTAACAATTATCCTGGATTAGATAAACCAGCTGAAAATATTGAAGGTTTGGGATCTTTAGAAGAAACCAGAGAAGAAAAAACCTACAGAAATTGGATGAATTCTATGGGAGTGTCTCCTTATGTCAATTGGTTGTATTCTGATTTGGCTGATGGTCTTGTTATTTTCCAACTTTACGACATTATCAAACCAGGAACTGTTAAGTGGCCTAAAGTTCATAGAAAATTTTCTAAACTTCGTAAATTTATGGAAAAATTGGAAAATTGCAATTATGCGGTAGAATTAGGAAAACAAATGAACTTTTCGTTGGTAGGAATAGCTGGACAAGATATTAATGACGGAAATGCTACTTTGACTTTGGCTTTAATTTGGCAGTTGATGAGATCTTATACACTTTCTTTGTTATCCAGTATTGCAGGAACACCAGGTAGTCCAGTTGTTGAAAAAGAAATTGTCCAGTGGGTAAATTCGAAACTTCAAGCAGCTGAAAAGACTAGTAGTATCAAAAGTTTTCAAGATTTTGCAATAGCTGATGGACGACCCGTTATAGATCTCATCGATGCTATCAAACCTGGAGTTGTAAATTATGAACTTGTTAAAATTGGTGGAACTGAAGAGGTAAATATTATTTAAACGATGAATTTTTTAAACTCTTTTGCTCATTGCTTTAAATTAATATATTTCTTTCAGGATAATCTAGACAATGCAAAATATGCAATATCTTTAGCAAGAAAATGTGGAGCTCGAGTTTATGCACTTCCTGAAGATATAACTGAAGTAAAACCCAAAATGGTCATGACCGTGTTTGCCTGTCTCATGGCTATGGATTACATTCCAAATATGGGTTCAAAACAAAATAACATAAACAACATCAATAATGTTAATAACGTAAATAATATAAAAAATGGGCAATAATATGGAATTAATGATGAAAAAATTTTATGATAATAATAATTATGTGATTTCAATAATTACATCTAAAAAAAATGGATTACTTATTAATTTAAGAATAATTCTTAATCAAATTTTTTATACGTATAGTCAAGAACATATGATAAATAATATCGACTTTAAGTGGATCATGATTTCATATTTAATGCAATAATAAATGTATATACACGTCTAATTTGTCGGTACTAATTTTAAAATAAAAAACTTCGATTAAAAGATCCATAATAAGATGAAAAAAATTTTGTAGAGTAAAATTTTTTTGACTGATCTTTTTATACCAACTTGAAATATGTAATAAAAGTATCATAAAGAAAACTTTACAAGTAAACACAATATATAATTTAAATATATTTTATGCCTATGATCAACGACCGTACCTTTATACGCATTGAATGCTTATTTAAGTGACAGTCTATCGATTATATGTTAATTAATCTATAAAATCTTTACAAATTATTTTATATTGTTTTTTTGAATCGCATTCAATATTTTTCTGTATAAATAAAAATTATTATATTTTGTTTTTGTTAGTTTAAATGGGTAAAATTTTTTGAGAAAACCAGTGAGGCATTCCATGAAAATGATTGATTATTTATAATCGTAGATTGGTCGATATTTAAATGTATTAATATTATCACAAAACTATTTAATTATAATAAAGTTAATGCGCACATTAATCATATAATTTAGTAATCGTGCCATTGAAATATGAAATGCAAAAATGTTGATAATTTTTGTCGAATGATGATTTATTTATATTTATAAGAATGAAAAATTAGATTAATTATTTTAATCGTTAATTAATGAATTTATGATTATTAAAAAATATAAAACTGTCGTACTTATTCCTTGCTTTGTTATGTCTATATTATGCTGGCGCATTTTGAAATTTTTTATTAATAAATCAACAATAAGAATGCTTTAATAATTATTCATTGTAATAATAGTAATGATTATAATACAAAACATAAGAAAAATTTTCCTAAGTAATGAAAAAAAGAGACTGCAATTCAAAATATGTATAAGCAAAATACATTTAAATGGACTAAGTGAGTCAATCGAATAAAAATGGGATAATAACTCATTCTTATTCAAATTTGTAATTCGAAAAAAAATTGTTTTTAATTTTTTATTTAAAAGAGGCGATATTGATAATTGTTTTACAAATAAGTATACAAACTTTGGAAATTTCTACTTGAGTATATAAAATTGATATATTGAATATAAAAATTTTATCAATTAAAGAATTTTTCTCTTTCCTAATTGGATAGGGGTATTTGCAATGTATTCATATAATTTTTTTTTTTCCTAGCATTTAAAGCATAATAAATTTAATAAAACTGAAGTGAGATCATATTTTAGAAAAGTAATTTGACTTTTTAGAATTTATTATTAATTATAGGAATAATAATGAAAATTTATTTCACTGTAAAATTATTTCGTCCGGGTGAAATCAGAAACTACATAAAATCAAATAGTGATTTTCATGTAATTATAATTTATACTTAATAAAAGTAACTATAAAAAATATCTTGTTTTTTTATTAATCTATCATAAGTATATAATTATAATATACAGATAGATATCTTTCTACAATTATTTAGTTTATAACATAAATAGAATAATTAAATTTAATCTAATATATTACTTACTATAATTGTTAATGAGATTTAGCTTTTGCGAACTTCATCATTTGAAAATATCGTAGTAGTACTTGGTGTTGGAATCCGTTTAAATTCTTCAGAAGCTGGCTCAATGTTTTCTAAATATAGATAAATATTTTCATTTGTCGTCCCTAATTTTGTTTCATTAAGAGGAAGAATTATGGTTGCTTGCTGTTGACTGGAAGATTGAAAACTATGTGGTGCCATGAAGAATGAAGTTACTGAAGAAGTCTAAAAATAATAATAATTCTTGGAATAATTATAACATTCAAAGAAATTATAACATTAGAAGAGATATTCATCATTTCTTTTCTAAAAAAAGTCTAAATCATATCAATTAGAATATGACATCGTTTGAAGTAAATTAAAATAGTACCATTTTAATATTGAAGACTGATTCATTTTTCTTTATGTCATCAACCCCAAGAAAATAAGGAGTGATTTTTGAGCATTTCTCCATATTCCGTGTTTTGTCCATTGCAATCATAGGATTTTTATTTCCATAAGAATACATTTCTAGATGTATTTTATTTCCACATTTACTGGACCACTGTTTTCCTTTAGCTTTTATTTGTTTTGACACTTCAAAGTTTGTTTCACATTCACCCAGAGTCGAATTTTCTGTTCCTAAATCTTTAACAACGGCAAATCGTTCACCTCCTTTTTCAAATTTATCAAATCCAAAATTTAAATGACTCGCTATCAATCTTATTATATTCAAACGCCATCCTGTAAGTGCTGGATCTATTTTTATTTCTTTTAAACCTTTTTTATCATATAGAAGCTCAAATTTGGATGCTCCAATTTCCAAATCAGACTTAGGGTCAGCTTCGATGATAGCTGATGGATTTGACGATTTGTCGACATCGAAATTTTGTAATTGAGATTCTTTAACATAACATTGAAGACCATTGGTACGATTTTCTGAGTCAGAAACAAAAGGACGACATTTCAAGACAATTGTCACATTAGAATACATAAATTTATCAGTTTCATTAAATTGAAATGATGAATTGACTCCAACACGAAAAGAATATTCTGGCCCATGTGTCCAATTATCTGGTGATTCTTTTAAACAATTTTCAAAACCTATTAAACCGACTGTAAAAATATTCTTATGTAAATTTGATGTACTAATTAAAAATGTAAATTATGTTTAAAAAATATTCTATGATATGAAATAAAAGCTCTAAATAAAATATTACTGACTTACTGACAAATGGTATAAGACTTATGACTTTCATGGTGGCAAAGATTCAACTAATGCAACAAAATAACATCTCTAACATTCATGGCACTCTTTTTATATTGGTTAGTCTATTCAAGCATTATATAAATTACGAAATTGCACACTGAAAAGTTATCAGATTGATGCTCATCTCATGGATAATTGAATAATGGTTATTTGAAAATTACTCTCAAAGAAAACTACAATTAATAATTATTTGATTTTTCTTAAATTATTTTATTGATCATTTTTAGTACCATTGAATTACAATGTATGAATAAAAATGTATTTTCTACATTTTTAATTTTTTAAACTAATTATTTATTTAACTTTTTTTGAAAACTAAGAATACTATAATAGTACCATCATATATTTAATAAAAAAATATTATAAGAAATTAGTCTTTCTTAAAAAAAATTTTATATTCATTTTTAGAATATAATTAATAAACACACTGTAAAAATACCAATCTAATTACAAAAAAAGTTACTTTGATTGAATTGATTATGCTTTCATTGAAGCAGTAGGAGTAATCACTAGATCTTCCAGCTGAATAAAAGACAATCATATTATTTTTAAAAAATGACTAAAAAAATTTATTTTCTAATTTAAAACTAACATAATTACCTGTACATTAGGTGGTGCACTTAATGCAAATATGAGACTGTCAGAGATATCTTTAGTCTCCAAATACGGAACGAGATCAAAAATTTTATTTCCAACATTTCCTTTTTCTAGTATTTCAGTTTTTACTAATCCCGGGTAGATGGACTAAAAAAATAAACAATTATTCAGGATTCATTTACTTGAAATGTGTTAATAAAAATTAATTACTGTCAGTCGGATTTTATCTTTATTTTTAGCTAATTCAACTCTGAGATTTTCAGTCATTCCTCGTAAAGCGAATTTACTGGCTGGATATATGTGAAGTGGTATTCCTGCCGCTGTAGCTCGAAATCCTGCAACACTAACATTCCAAAAAATTGGATACAAAATATTAAATTATAAATTCACTCCATTATATTTTCATACACATATTTTCTAGCAAAATTTGAAATGTAATTAAAAACTGCTTTGAGTTAAAGTTCCTTCTTCTATAGTATCATAAATACAATTTCATTCAAATTATCTATAGTCTGAGTTATCAGCAGATCTTCGTTCTACATCAATGTAAAAAATATTTTAACAAAATTCTGATCCCATATTAGTGTTAAGTAATTTTGTTACCTGTTAATATTGAAAATGTGCCCTTCTTGTTTATTCTTTCTCATAGATTTTATTGCTTCCCTCATACATATGGCTGGAGCAAGAACATTTACGTCTAAAACTGCTTTGAAATTCTCTGTGGTTGTATCTAAGAAGAAGATTATTAATCAATAAAAAAGGAAAATCATTCAAATTTAGATATTATTGTATTTAGTTTAGTTACCTGTTATAACACCTGATGTAGCAATTCCTGCATTGTTTACTAAAATGTTAACACCCCCAAATTTATTTTCAGCTAGTATGAAAGCATTTAAAATATCTTTGTCCTGTCTAACATCACATTTTGCGTAATGGAATAATCCTTTCGACTTTTCTAGTTTTTCCGATAATTCTTTGAGTTTATCTTCACGTCGTGCAAGGCCTAATACATTAACTCCATTTCCAACTAAAGCTCTAGTGATGGCTTCCCCTATTCCAGAACTAACTCCAGTCACAATAGCGAGCTTTCCGACCCAACGTTTCATTTTTGCCAAAGATATACGAACTACTGTCAGTAGAGTCAACGGTCAAGTATTCATGAGATACGAATCTAATACTTTGAGTGTTTAAAAATAGCATGTTTACAAAAACAGTATTGATATTAAAACATTTACATATATATTGTTATTATTTAAAACTTTTTGAATTTTCAATAATATTTTTTAATATTAATATCAAAAAATATTCCAGTCCATCAATTTAAAATTATTTAAATATATTCAAATGTCTGGTTCAGATTTGAAACGTTTATTAAAATATGAAATTATCAAAATGTTAGATGAAATTTATTGAAATAAAAAGCAATAAAATTTAATACAGTCTATCCATGCAGCACTCAAAAATGCAGTAGTCTCACACTTAGTTAACTATACAATATCAATAAGATAGCTATATATTATTTTTATATAATCATTTCACTATAATGATCAAAATTATCTATAAATTTACATAAATAATCTCTTAAAGATATCTCGTCGTAGTTCATGCCAAATGAAGTGTTGAATGAACAATATTTAATGCCATGTTTGATAAAAATTCTATCGATAGTTGGTTCAATATTTGTCAAAAGTAAAGTTCGTTTTATACTTATCACACCATAGTGTGGAGTATAATCATCTCTAGTTTCTATGAAGGATATAAATTCGTTCGCCGACATGATCGTTCTATGTGAAAAATATCTTTTTATTGTGTCATTTATCAGATGATCCCAAATATTATTTTGTTCTCTCCTAGTTTTCTTATAATTGAATTTCATACCGTCAAAATTTCCTATTTTTTCTATGTTATACAAATCTTTGTTATCAATATAATGTTTAATTTCTTTTGATTTAATTACTTTAACTGAAAAATTCCAAGATCCAAAAGTGTTCCTTTCTTGATAAGAGTATAATCCATTTTCTGATTTTATTTTATTTATCCATTGTAAATTTAGTAAATCCACAGCTTGAGATAAAATTGAATAAAAATTATTCCATTGTACGTTTTCAGATACTTGATTTACTCCATCTTCTCCGAAAATAATTTCAAATGGATGACAAATATTTAGCTCTTTACAATTAGCTAGTCTGTATTTTGGTTCTTGCATATTAGATTCTAAATCTTCCATTTCTTTATAGTCTTGTACTTTTGGGTTTTCAATAATACAAATAAGACTGGTGGAATTTAAATTTTGGCACTTTAGTGTTCCAAAAAAATTTATGTGATATATTGAATTTTGATACTTATGTTCATGATTAATTGTATAATTGAAAACATACTGTGGATCATAATAAACATTTGGATCATTGAATGAATATTGTGTAACTGTAAAGGATAATAAATGATTATTGGAGATATCAACAAGTTAAATAAAAGCATAAATATAAATTATTTTATTTTATTATTGATATGAAAAAAATAGAAATGATCTTTACTCACAGAGTAAATATGGTATCAAATATTCAATCATAGTGGCATTAATAATAGTTTTAGAGTTGCGATGCTAATACTTTTATATTTAAATTGTGAAGAACGTAGACTCAAAGTAGTTCCAAGGCAAACTTACCAAGGCGTTAGATACAAGTTACTTCATATATATACCCTCTTTTATTGGACTTAATAGATTTTAATAGAATAAATAACCACTTGCTAATAATCATACATAAATTTTCTTAATCATATAATGAAAGTTTTAATTATTAACTGAATGAATTAACTCAATCAAATAACTTAAAAATTGATGTAACTTTGCTTTTTCATTATTCGGCTGACTATTAATCACTGTTTGATTTTTTCACCATTTTTGTTTAGAATCACGATTAACAATAGGCACATTTCACTTGGCACGTTATAAATTGTATAATTATTTATCATTCATAGAAAATAATTGATCAAAAATTAGAATAATAAAATAATTCATATAATACATTGAATGTAACACATACACACTAGCATAAAACTTAAATATAAAATAGTCAGTATAGCAAAAAAAAAAATTTGAATTGAAGAATAATAAAATTCTACTCGATTAATATTTAAACGAAACGGATGTGACGTTTTTCTAAACGGAAATAACTGTTTCGCCATAATAAAATGTTAGTTGCGCCATTTCATCTTTGATACTTGTTTTGCAAAGAATCAAGAAAATTTTATCCCATTAACATCATAATTAATTTATGTAAACATCAAAATATTAAAGGTTCTGTGTAGTTGATAAAATTTTTATTTAATTATCAAAATATTGCGTGATCAAATAAATTGAATAAACAATAAAAACAAACATTTCTGAGAAGCACTCAATAATATCATTAGTCGATAAGTCGGTCTTGAACGAGTTGATAATATTTTTTGAGTAGATAGAGTCACGAGAGGATTCTATAGTGATAAACACCTCCAAAATCAATCTAACCTAAAAATTGACTACTGTAAACGCAATTTCGAGTGACGTGTCTTTGGCTAATAATTTATTGGTTCTAATAAACACAGTTTTATAATGTATATTGTTGTTTAAAAAGATTAGATATTAATTGTAATTAGGTAACACGAATAAAATGTTAACGAATTTTGAAACAAAGTCAGCTCGAGTCAAAGGGCTTTCCTTTCATCCTAAACGTCCGTGGATCTTAGCAAGGTATTTACTATCGAATTTATCATAAATTTTTAATCAAACAATTATCAGATTATTATGTATATGGTGATTATGATATATTTAATCATTTCGGCATTTTTTAATTTTAATTTTAAGTAATATATAACTCAAGAATTATCCAATACGATTAACTATTGATGAATAATTCAATTTTTATTAGAGCAGATTGAAACTAATAATAATGATTATTTAAAATTTTCAAGTTTGCACAATGGATTCATTCAATTATGGGATTATCGAATGTGTACGCTTTTGGATAAATTCGATGAACATGATGGTCCAGTCCGAGGCATCTGCTTCCACAATCAACAACCTCTTTTTGTTTCCGGAGGAGATGATTACAAAATTAAAGTATGGAATTACAAACAAAGAAGGTGTATATTCACTTTATTGGGTCATTTAGATTACATTAGGACAACAGTATTTCATCATGAGTATCCATGGATTTTGAGTGCCTCAGATGATCAAACTATTAGGATTTGGAACTGGCAGAGTAGAGCTTGCATTTGCGTTTTAACTGGCCATAATCACTATGTCATGTGTGCACAATTTCATCCTTCTGAAGATATGATTTTGTCAGCATCTTTGGATCAAACTGTGCGAGTTTGGGATATTTCTGGATTGAGAAAGAAAAACGTAGCTCCAGGTCCAGGAGGTCTTGAAGACCATTTAAAAAATCCTGGAACCACAGATTTATTTGGCCAAGCTGATGCTGTTGTCAAACATGTACTTGAAGGGCATGATCGTGGAGTAAACTGGGCATCTTTTCATCCAAATTTACCCTTGATAGTTTCAGGTGCTGATGATCGTCAAATAAAAATGTGGAGAATGAATGATATGAAAGCTTGGGAAGTGGATACATGTAGAGGTCATTACAATAATGTATCTTGTGTTTTATTTCATCCTCGACAAGATTTAATCTTATCTAATTCTGAGGATAAAAGTATTAGAGTTTGGGACATGGCTAAAAGAGGATGTCTTCAAACATTCCGAAGAGAGCATGAAAGATTTTGGGTTCTTGCAGCTCATCCAACATTAAATTTATTTGCTGCTGGGCATGATGGAGGAATGATAATATTTAAATTAGAAAGAGAACGACCAGCTTTTGCTGTTCATGGTAATTTGCTTTATTATGTGAAGGATAGATTTTTACGAAAATTAGATTTTACTACGTCAAAAGATGTTTCGGTAATGCAACTTAGAGGGGGAGGTAAAATTCCGGCTTACAGTATGTCATATAATCAAGCAGAGAATGCAGTTCTCATATGTATGAGAGTTCCATCTAATATTGAAAATAGTACCTATGATTTGTACATGATTCCAAAGGATGGTGATTCAAATACAACACCAGAAACTAAAAGAGCTTCTGGTGTGACGGCTATCTGGGTAGCAAGAAATCGATTTGCTGTTTTGGATCGAGGATTTTCAGTGAGTATATTTATTATACCTTTTTTTTTTAAACATTTTTATCTTGACAATAATATTTATTTTTATTTTTTAGTTGGTTATTAAAAATTTAAAGAACGAAGTAACAAAAAAAGTTCAAATTCCAAATTGTGATGAAATTTTTTATGCAGGAACGGGAATGCTTCTCCTCAGAGACTCTGATCAAGTGATTCTTTTTGATGTTCAACAGAAACGTCAGTTAGCAGAAGTTAAAATTTCAAAATGCCGTTATGTTGTTTGGTCAAATGATATGTCTCATGTAGCATTGTTATCAAAACATACTGTCAACATTTGTAATCGAAAACTTGAATCTCTATGTTCAATTTCTGAAAATACTCGAGTAAAATCTGGAGCATGGGATGATTCTGGAGTATTTATTTATACTACAAGTAATCATATCAAATATGCCATTAATACAGGAGATCATGGAATAATTCGGACTCTTGATTTACCTATTTACGTGACGAGAGTTAAAGGAAATCAAGTTTATTGTCTGGATCGTGAATGTCGACCGAGAATTTTGAGAATCGATCCAACAGAATATAAATTCAAACTTGCTTTAATTAACAGAAAATATGAAGAAGTTCTTCACATGGTTGTCAACGCTAATTTAGTTGGTCAATCCATCATTGCTTATCTTCAACAGAAAGGATATCCAGAAGTTGCATTACATTTTGTCAAAGACGAAGAGACTAGATTTAATTTAGCCCTTGAGTGTGGCAATATTGAAGTAGCTCTAGAGGCTGCGAGAATATTGGATAAAAAAACCTGTTGGGAAAGATTGGCTCACGCAGCTCTGTTGCAGGGAAATCACCAAGTGGTAGAAATGTGTTATCAACGCACAAAAAATTTTGAAAAACTGGCATTCCTGTATTTAATAACAGGAAATTTAGATAAATTGAAGAAAATGACTAAAATAGCAGAAATAAGGAAAGATGTTTCTGGTCAATATCAAGGAAGTCTTCTTTTGGGTGATATTTATGAACGCATTAAAATTTTGAAAGAAGCTGGACAAAGTTCTTTGGCTGCAGTTACAAAACAAATTCATGGAATTGAAACTGAAGATGATGAAGAACAAGCTAATTCAATTGAAGAAGAACTAAAAGATTTACAGTGTGGTGCGATTTATTTTAGACCACCAGTACCTGTACAAAAAATTGAAAACAATTGGCCTTTATTAACGGTTTCTAAAGGATTTTTTGAAGGAGTTATGAACTCTAGACGGCATAACCAAGTGACTGCTGCTTTAACTGCAGTCCAATCTGAAGACGAAACTGGAGCTGATGGTTGGGCTACTGATGATGTGCTTGGAATAGATGATGAAGAAGGTGTAGAAGGTTTTGCAGATGCAGAAGACGGTGGTGCTGGATGGGATGTTGAAGATGTCGATCTTCCTCCAGAGTTAGATACACCAGGTTTGGGGACTAAAGAAGGTTATTTTATTGCTCCAACTAAAGGGTTATCAATAACTCATTATTGGATGAATAATTCTCAACTTCCGGCAGATCATATTGTAGCTGGATCGTTTGATACTGCATTTAGACTTTTACATGATCAAGTTGGAGTAACCAAATTTGATGCTTATGAAACGCATTTTCTTAATATTTTTGCTAGATCTAGGACCAGTTTTGCATGTCTTCCAAGTATTCCTTCTCTTTATGCTTATCCACAACGGAATTGGAAAACTGCAACAGTTAAAACTGGTCTCCCTGCTATTGGGTTACATTTAACGGAACTTGTGCAACGATTACAAGTGTGCTATCAACTAACAACAGGTGGAAAGTTTATTGAAGCAATAGAAAAACTTCAAGCAATTTTATTAAGTGTTCCTTTGTTAATTGTGGATACGCGACAGGATATAGCAGGCGCTCAACAACTGATTCAAATTTGTCGAGAGTATATTTTAGGCTTGAAAATGGAAACAGAAAGGAAAAATGCACCTAAAAGTACTTTAGAAGAACAAAAGAGAGTATGTGAAATGGCAGCATACTTTACTCATTGTAATCTCCAACCTGTTCATCAAATTTTAACTCTCAGGACAGCTGTTAATTTATTTTTCAAGCTTAAAAATTATAAAACAACAGCATCTTTTGCGAGAAGATTATTAGAGTTAGGACCAAAGCCCGAAGTTGCTCAACAAGTCAGGAAGATTCTTCAGGTTAGTAATTGATGATTTTTGGGTATATTAGTTTTAGTAAAAAAATTTTCATAGGTGTTTTTTGATAATTATTTGATATATTGACGAATGATTAATTTTGGCATTTTTTTTTTCTGTTAAGGCTTGTGATAAAAACGCAGTTGATGAACACGAAATGAATTACGATCAGTATAATCCGTTTTCTTTGTGTGCTGCAACTTACACTCCAATTTACAAAGGAAAACCAGAAGTCAAGTGTCCTCTATGCGGAGCAAGTTATCATCCGCAGTTTAACGATTTGTTATGTAAAATTTGCGAAGTTTCCCAAATTGGGAAGGAGTGTACTGGTTTAAAAATCAGCGCGAAAGCGTAAAAAAAAATAGAAAAAATTTTTTTATATCTTAATCTTAATAATAATACAAACAAAATAGCTGTAGATTATAATTAAATGGCTTTTGTAAATAGTAATTGTATACATAATGATAAAAAGGATTTTATGGGAAAATTAAAATGTCTTTAAACAATATTATAAAAAAAAAATTATTCAAATTAAAATTTATTTCTTACTTGTCATATTTTCTTAGTTGCCTTGCGAATTTGACTTTACCATTAGTTAACTTTCGTACCAATATCAGAGAGAAGTCTTTTCTTTGTTGGCTACGTGGAGTGCTAGCATCGACTTGGGATATTCGTATGTAGATTTTTATATGTATGTAGTGGTGGGATATGGAATTGAATCTACCAAAACGAATGAACATTTTTGGTTGTCAAATAGTGCATGTTAAGTTTTCATTATAATTAGTCCTCAACTTAGGATTAATTAATATGTCGGACGGTGAAGATGATTTCATGTGCGAAGAAGAAGAAGATTATGGTCTAGTGAGTACTATTATTATGAGATAGTTATTTTCTATTTAATTATTTACATTAAGTTCAAATAAGGTTATGTTCTTGAGTTGATGTATACAGTATTTGTAGGATTTAAAGTAGGATAGCAATAAAAAATTTTTATCAACAACAATATTTATACTTAATCAAGCATTAAAAATTTTATTATTATTATTTTACTTGAAATCTGAATACTAACTAATTTAATTAATGTATTCATAAATTATGAAGAAATAATCATATTGTTCATATTATAATTAAAATATTTTATTTTTAGGAATATTCAGAAGACTCAAACTCAGAGCCTGATGTAGATTTAGAAAATCAATATTATAATAGCAAAGCATTAAAAGAAGATGATCCAAAAGCAGCTTTACAGAGTTTCCAAAAAGTTTTAGATTTGGAAGCCGGAGATAAAGGAGAATGGGGTTTCAAGGCTCTTAAACAAATGATAAAAATTAATTTTAAATTGGTAATGGTATTTAAATCACTGATAACAATTTAATTTAACAAAAATTGTTACTTGCTAATTTATTATGGTTCTTATAGAATAATTATAAGGAGATGATGGCAAGATATAAACAGTTATTAACATACATCAAAAGTGCAGTTACACGAAATCATTCAGAAAAATCCATCAATTCTATCTTAGACTATATTAGTACATCAAAAAATGTAAGTATAATATTATTTAATGAACTTTCTGAAATTATCTTAACAGTTATATTTATTTCAAACAATACTTTTTAGATGGAATTATTACAAGATTTTTATGAAACTACTCTAGATGCTCTAAAAGATGCAAAAAATGATCGATTATGGTTTAAAACCAATACCAAACTGGGAAAATTATATTTCGATAGATCAGATTTCAATAAACTAGCTAAAATATTGAAACAACTTCATCAAAGTTGTCAAACTGACGATGGAGAAGATGATTTGAAAAAAGGAACTCAGCTTTTAGAAATATATGCTTTGGAAATTCAGATGTATACTGCCCAGAAAAATAATAAAAAACTAAAGACATTATATGAACAAAGTTTGCACATTAAGAGTGCAATACCTCATCCTCTTATAATGGGAGTAATTAGAGGTAATTGATTAATTGAAAATATATTAAATAATGGAGTGATTTTTTTTATAGAAAAAAAATAATAAAATGGTATTTTTATTTTATTTAGAGTGTGGCGGGAAAATGCATTTAAGAGAAGGAGAATTCGAAAAAGCACATACAGATTTTTTCGAAGCTTTTAAAAATTACGATGAATCTGGCTCACCAAGACGAACGACATGCCTGAAATATTTAGTTTTAGCTAATATGTAAGTAAAAACCATTAAAATAATCTTTATTTTAATAATAGTTAGTAACTTGGTTTTTAAGGTTAATGAAATCAGGCATTAATCCATTCGATTCTCAAGAAGCTAAACCATATAAAAATGATCCTGAAATATTAGCTATGACGAATCTTGTGGTGAGTTATCAGAACAATGACATCAATCAGTTTGAGTTAATTTTGAAACAAAATAGAAATAATATTATGGATGATCCTTTTATTCGAGAACATATTGAAGATTTACTTCGTAACATACGAACTCAAGTAAGAATTTTTATTATAAAAAATTATATTTATTTCAAAATATTCATTAATGAGACTACATTATTAATGTTAATTATTTGATAGGTGCTCATTAAATTGATAAAACCATATACAAGAATTCATATCCCTTTTATCAGTAAAGAATTAAATATCGATGCGGCTGAAGTTGAAAGTTTACTTGTTTCCTGTATTTTAGATAGCAGTATTCGAGGCCGAATTGATCAGGTAAAATAATTCAGTATAAATTTATAATTTTCATGGAATAAATTGTAAATTAATTTTTCTATACAGGTAAATCAAGTTCTTGAATTAGATAAAACATCTCTTTGTGCCGCTCGTTATAATGCTTTAGACAAATGGACGAGTCAATTGCATTCATTGCATCTAGCAGTAGTTAACAAAATGTCATAAATAACATCAGTTAACTCGAATACAAACCTTATTATAATTACTGTGAATAGTATGGAAACTCGATTATCTCTTAAGGACTAATGTGAAACAAACAAAAAATAAAAACGAGTGTGATATTTTATACGTAAAAGGCCTCAACCTGTACATTACCTATGTTTTGTTTAAAACAAAGTTAAAAAAGTACTTTACAATATTCATTCTTATACGAATTATTCGCAGTTTTTTTAAATTATAGAAATCTGAACCATTTAATAAGCTTGTCAATAAATTATTGCATGTAATTTTGACCTGTATTGTTGTATACTTGAAAATTATTTCTCCCTAATATTTAGTCGTATTTGCCTTAAGTAATTCACGAGAGTATTTATCCAAGTGGTATATATTAAAAAATGATATTTCAATATTTTTATGAAAAAGTTTTAATTTTTTTACAATTACGTTCATAGTTACAACGCATCAAAGTATATTTTGAAATTTTTTCTGGTGAAAAATAAAAAGAGACCCTTTTACGAATAATCAGATTGTTCAGCACTCGCGTTGTCATCTTAAGATAAAAAAACATCCACCCATACTTGGAATTTGTCTGTATATATACGACTGTCAGCAACACTAGAGTTTATATCCAGCTTACTTTCATTTGCAAATGGAGAACAATTGTTCTAAGCGTTTGTCTCGAGTTGAACTCACACTCCACTCATTCATGGTCTCCAACACTGAAATGGGCTATCAGCCTAATTGCAACATACGAAGCAATAGACATTTTCACCTTAAGGGTGTGATACAGCTCTGACTTTCTATTTGTGGTAATCCTCTTGCTTTGTATACGAGGAAATACCAAATGAAAGTTTGCAAGAAAGAGACGACATTCAAATTTTATCTTGAAATAAAGATACTTTAGTTGAATAAATAATACTGAGTCAGTAACATAGTCATATTTTATTATATTTTTATTTATATTGGCTTTTTTCACGAACTCTATTATACTGTTTTTTCTTGATAATCATATTCTAATAAGATCTTTTATTCGTAATGAGTAAATAGGAAACTGTCAAGGAGTATACAAATTTGTATTTTTGACCAAATATTTGAGAAATTTCTCATGTATTGTTTTGTCTTTTCGTCAGTTTATCTCTACGAATGTACTTATGACTATATTTATAAGATCCATTCATATTTTGAGGCAAGAGCGTACTGTCACTTTTTAAAAGCGATATCATACATCATAAGCGAAAGGAAAATGTTGGAGTAATGTCAGTTAGACCATCTATCTTACAAACTTTAACACCGGACATGCAAAATGATATATCAGACTATAGTAATGTGACTTATCTTTTATTCAATTGACTTTTAACTCTTGTTATATGGCAAAATCAGAATTTAAATTTAATTACAATCAAAGATGAATAATCATTGAAAAATGTTTAATTAAATTGAATAATTTAAGCAGCAATTCGATTTCATTTCTAATCTTGCAGCAATCCTGCAATGATTAACCATGTGATTTGGTAATAAACTATTAGTTTACATTTTACATTGAATTGAGTATACGGAATTACATCCAGATGAGTAAAATCTATTGAGATTTTAGTATGTATCTTAGCTAAGAGACTACGAAGAGAGTGTATCTTCCTCTAGATTCTCATTTTCTCTCTAGTTTAGGATGCATTTCCACTATGCCTACAGTAGCAATCCAGATATCAAACATCTAGCTGGGTCGATTGAAATCCTGGAACTGGTGCGTCCAGGGATAGATGGTTATTTACTCGAAAGCTGATGCTGCCGCTGTAATTGAGTCTTATACCCCACTGATTCGACATATCGCATTCTCTCTCTTTCTCTTTCTGCTACTATTATTGTTCATTTTCGCATCTCTCTCATTTATACATTGGAAATTTTTGATTAATTTTGATGGCAATTATTATTTTATATCAACTTAACAAAGTGCATTTCAATTGATTTAATAAAAGGTAGATTACAAAATGATTGAGATAAATTACTCATCAGCTGATACGCACCGTTGCATCCCAATTTAGTATCTCCTGATGCTCTGTGAGTACGCGTTGATGTTAATCACTCATGGATTATAACGTTAAAGCGACGTGCGGATGTATATATTGACGCAGAAATTCTATCCACGAGTAACTCAATAGCAAATAACAGTTGAGCTGTTTCATAAATCCACCACTATATACTCAAACCATTTGGACAAAGGACAAAAATGTCATTGTCGATTTATGCATTGTATTTTACATATTCTCATATTACTATGGTCGTTGTATTTTCATTAAAATTGAAGCTTCTGTCGATGAAAGGTGACTCAAGATAAATTCTGAATATTAAAATAGTTATTTTGTCTTTCAAGTCTTTAGATATGATGCTCTGTAAATAAAAACCTGATAAATAAAGTAAGAAATAGTGTTATTACAATTTTCAAACATTTCTTTCCTTGACGACATATACTTTATCAACAGGGATAATACACAACTGTCAGGACAACTGCTCGCTTGGAATATTTGTGTGGGAACTAAACCAAGGTTGAGGATTACAAACCTTCTTGATAGAGAAATAAATGTTGGTAATATAACAATCAGTCCACAATAAAAAAATACTTCAATCTCAATAAAAATCGACAAGTTTAATATATTGTATTTTTTTTTACTTTAATCAGGATGATTGATTATATTATACAATGAAGATAATGATATAATTGTTAAAACATATTTTCATGCTTCTTTAAATGAAACGTTTTGATTATATTCTATTTCAAGACAATTTTTTTATTTTGATTATTGTGTTATATTTTAAAGTGTGATTCAGTAAATAATAATATTTAAAGCAGAGATATAGTCATTTGATGTATCAAGTCTGAAGATACAAGTCGTGAGAAGTGCACATGTTTGGCATACGTTGAGTTGTTGTACTTTCCTTTTTCTGGGTCTTCTTTACTACTGAGTCATGCGCGCGTGAACGCCAACTCTGAAGCTATTTAATATTGCATCACATTACTCGGATAGAAGGTTGCACACTAGATGCACACTTGCACGGTGGATGCGCACCTGAAATCATGCACCCAGCGGCCAATTTCATCCAGGTCTACTCGCGCTTCCTCTTTACTTTTACATACATTTTTTATACACACTTTTATTCGCAAGTTTTCCATTTTGATATTTTACACTGTTTTCAAGTGAGATGATAGCTTGTTAGATTTTTCAGTTATTCGATTATCAGAGTTTATCACATCACTTTATAATAAAAAAAATTTCGAACATAAGGATTCGATCGCATAATTGATGTGATAGTAATAAAAAGTGAATGAGCATTTGAAACTAGAGAGAGATTAAATGATTTAATAATGAACCACAATTTGTTTTATTCAAAACTAAGATCAATGATTATTTGAAGAAAAGAGTCTGACTTGAAATTAAGATGGAAGCTGTATAATTTTAAGGGAAAAAATATATGACGTGGAAGTAGGAAGACAGTGGTAGTAGCATGCTTACTGTAGAAGAGAAGTACAGGAAGAAAGTAGTTAGGAATATAAGAGCAACAGAGATAAGAATAAGAGGCCTCGACTTCAAGACTTGGGAGTTATACTTATTGAATATTAAACGGGGTACAGCACACCCTCGGGTACAAATGAAGTAGAGGGGTGTCGTGCTACAGCGGTTAGAGTACCTCCTTGGTCTTTCTAACGGGTGCCAACAGAGGCAGAAGTATAATTCTTAAATGACAAAGGAAAGTCTACGAGGGTGATAACCAGTTCAAGGGATTTCCTTCACCAAGGGTTACTACTTCTAGATTTCATGACTTTAATATTCGTGACTTTGTTATTCGCCATATCATCAACACTCTGATTCAATTTCCTCTACAACTTTTATCTCTAATTTTATTCTACATCACTCGAGATCTTTTTTATTTTTTTCCGGATGATTAAATTCTTTAACTACTGATGTCAATCACGGTGTGAGAGCGAGGGTGTGTAGTTAAGTGTAAGGGCGAAGAGAACATGGTACTAGCGGACGGGATATTGGTTAAATCACACAAGGTCTCACATGCTAGTAGTAAATGGGACGATAGCGATTGCCGATAAGCTTGTAGTAGAGGTAGGGCGTGCGTTTGCTTCTGGTAGTGAGGTCTGTGAGGCTTTCCATTCACAATGTGTGAACGGTAGTCGGGGAGTCGGAGGTGCATCTACGTGCTTCTCGATGAGGTCAGACGAACGCCAATGCGGTAAAAGCACACGAGCACACGAGGGATGAAACCAATGGGTCTAGTGTATTATAGCTGAGTTGCCAATGCTTTCAAGCTATGAATTATCAATTAATCATGATGGTGTTGGCACCTAAAGTGACATAATAAACATATTGGGAATTCGCTTACGTGTATTTATCAAACATTGACTGGTAAAGCTTTATTTTGTGATGGCAATTAGAAGATGAAAAAATAACATAGAAAGTTCTTGAGAGAAATAAATCTTTTAATATTTCTCGTAATATCAAAAAGACTCAATTGGTTCATTAAAAATATTAATGGTATATTAAATTAAATAAATTGCTGAAGATTGTTGGGAATGTTGGAAAGGTTTGTTTGATCGACGTAAAACCACAGAGGAACTAGTTGCAACGTGGCTTCAATTAATCAGTGACGGCCGACCACGCGTTTACTTTTTCCACTTGCTGGGCAAACTCGTGGTGATGGTAACCACTTTGAAAATCGATACCTCAGCGATATAAGGAACAGAACTAGAACCTCAACGAAGAGAAATAGAGAGTAAAGTATCCCGAGACCACTCTAGAGAAATTGGAAACCCTAAACGTCCATTTGAAATGATTCTTGGTGATCAAGTGATAGTTGAATTCCGATATATTCCTATCGTTTTTCTATAGGTATATGTTGCCGTTTCTATATACACTAGAACTTGCAAAAAAATTCTGTCGATTAATCTTGAGTAGAAAACTGTATATAATATATTTAATATCGTTGGAACATAAAAAATGCCGGTGATTCTAAAAAAAAAAAAAAAAAACGTAACCTATTGAAAGTACTCGAAATTGAATCCAATAATTTAAAATTCAACGAAAATAAATAGAAAAAAATAACAAGTATAATAGTTACTTAAATTTAGTTTTTAATATATGGAATGATGATTTTCTTCTAAAATGGATAATGATTAATTTATTTACCATATAAATAATATTAAGAGTAATTAAATTAATTGATGAGTATCGCTGAATTTTCATTTCTTACAAATGAGAAAAAGGTAGGAGACGTTGAAAAGACTGATACTCCAACTACTATGTATGTCACGTCTGGGTTCTGGATTACATTTATACCCTTATATCGCGTGTACCAGCCGAAACCCGAGGGACCAATGCGCCAATACGTGTCTATAATCTTCTTTTCGTTCACTAGCAGACACTTATTGACCGATGTAGTGTGTAGTTTCGTTTTCACGCATTTGACATGAAACTATGTACTACACCCACTCATTCAAAGCTATCTAAGTGAAGCAAGTAAAATACCAGTAGATATTCCTCAAACGTTAGTCGTTACTACTCTTTAGGGACATGTTATTCTTTCACGATATTTTATCCATAACTTAACCAATTTCTCAAGTGATTATTATATATGCGATCTACCCTAAAATTATAAGCCAACAAGTGACGATTATTCTTTCATCATTTTTACTACCTTTTTTTTTTTATGGAATAATGTTTTGAAAAAAATTTTTATGGTTAATTATCTTAAGTGAACAGCATTTCTAATTTTTAAATGCATCTTCTGAAACGTTTGGCACGTTAATGTAATTTGTGAAAATCTTGAAAAACGATAATTGATGGAGACATTTGTAGTCAAGGTTCATTAAACTGAAGATTACACTATAATATGAGTTTCATAAAAAGTGAATAGATGACTCATTTTTTTCATTTCAAAACAAATAATTGGTTTAAATTAAAATTTTAATCTTCAATAATTAGTAACAGAAAGTATACTCAATAATAATTAACTTTGTCTGATTGATATCATCAAAGTTCCACAATTACTTCTTTTTAACTAATCTAAAAAATAATACAACATCGATGAATCAAATTCTGGTTAAATTAAATTCTTTTTCGGTGAGATTAGGTTAATTGAGGTCTTGGTTCATTAGCTAGAGATTTTATTTAATCAAAGACGTTAAGAAAAGTAGGTTAGTATCATGAAATAAAATGAGAAAATCAATTGATCAATATAAGAATAGGTTAAATACATTACAGGAAATAAAAAGTTTGAAATATTCTAGAAAATAAGAAATGGTGAAAAAGAAAGACAATACATTCCTCTAGCATAGTTTTCATTGTTAACATTATTAAACCTTGCATGTTATATTCTCATGATTTTCTTAATTAAATTAAATTTAATCCTCCTAAATCACATAATGCTTATCATATGGAGTTAATATGTTTTATCTCAAGCATTTTTCTTTATTAACGTGATAGTTTGAAAATGATTGAATGAAAAATATTTTGATAGAAAAGCAATTAATGTAATAGTATTAATAATATTACATTATATTTGTATATAAGGCTTGTTATAACTTTAAATAGAAATTTGATGAGATAGTTAATCATTCTTTATAAAATTAACTCCGTACGCTAAATTTAACATTAATAATGATTACATTATTCCTCTCATAGATTCTATTGGTTCTAAAATTCTATTTAAAATTCATAGTTTTATCAAAGTTATTAATTTTGATGAAAATCAGTTAAAAAAAATATCGAGTCAAAAGATTTCTTGATTTTATTTTGAGAAAAATATATTTATTGTTTTTAACATAGTGAGCATAATTTTTATCTCCATCGGTTGGCTCTCACATTCACAATGATAGTGTCAAGTAGACCGACAATAAGCTAATAATTAAGTTTTAGCATTATTCTTTGGCACTTTACTTGCTATTTCGATAACAATAATAGACATTATTTTATTTTTTAAAATTTCAATAAACTTGAATTGTTATACAATCAATTAGTATTGTATTGTGCTTTAGAAAATTTTCAATTATATGAATAATTAAATTTGCAATGTTCATTTGCTCCGAAATCAGTCTATCTAGTTGTTCAAAATACCGCAATACTCAACGTGATTTATGCAACGACGATATTATTTCCTTTCATCAGTAAATTAGTTCATTTTGATATTGGTCTGGTTGTATCCCGGATTCCCAAATGTAATTAGTAATACAATAGGAAACAACTGATAGTCATCATAGCAACTTTGTTGCTCTAATCTTCTCCCAAAGACAATTACATCGTTTGGAGAAAAATAATTACCTTTGAATGACTGTAATTTACGTTAAATTCAAAGAAATGATTATTTTAGTAGATAAATATTGTTATTCGATGTCGGGAAATAATGAATAAAATTTAATTTTTATCATTAAAATGTCTCGTTATTTTAAACAGCTTAGATGTATGTAAATGAGGGTGTCTGGATCCTTGTGTTGACCATGCAAACGAGCAAGTGAGTAGCCAAACTACATGGAAGTAGTTTCCAAATCAGTTTATACGATGTTCATAAAGGTTTGAGGCTTTGCCCACGCATGGACATTTAGCCAGGATGAATTGGGAAACATCGAGAGAGCTAATGGTGTGGCGAAGAGGTGCAATTCTACTAGGAAGTAGTATGTATAGTAATAGAGTTAATAGTTACATTGCATCAAAGAGAATTCTCCATCTTGTATTACGATTGATAGTACAGTAGAATGGCTAATAGTCAACTGTTGGCGCAATTAAAGTATCATTGCATCGTCCAACACAACTCAGCTATTGCAAACGTGGCTTTTGATTATCTACTCCATGATCCCATCCCTCTCACCCAATGGTGCTACAATGTTGAATAATCACTAATTACGCATTAAACGTTTCACAGGTGTTTCATGTTTTACAGCTTTGTACAAAAAATTGACTCATTTTCAAGGGAATTTATTTATAAGGATCCTTAGCGTGAAAGCTTTGTTGTTTTTGATGCTTTCAAAATCCTTTATCATCATTAACAGACTAAAATATTTTTAAATATTTTAAAACGTTTAAACAAACAACAAAATAATGATAACAATAAAAAGATGGACATGAATTGAACAAAATTTTTTTACACAGAGAAAAGAATATTATTTAATTAAAAGATTTTTATTCTTGATTATGATCATACTAATACAGGATTCTGTATGATTTCAGTGTAACTATGATTAAAAATAAAATTATTCTTAATCCAGAAATATTGTTGTTTAGTGTCGTTGAACTTTCAGCAGAAACGTGTGTCTCTATGAATTCATTAAAACGACAATTAGATTGAATATTTATAATGACTTATGATTAATTTAGTACAGACACAATTCTATTAAAAAGATGAAAACAGTCAAGTAGTTGTAAAAAACAAGTATAGAATCACATTTGGATTATTCATCAATTTAATATAAATTGTATCTATAGAATTTATATTGACAATGATATGAGTGCAAATATTTCACGTTAAAATGGGATTCACAAGCAAATTATTTAGCAATAAAGCATTCATGAACATGTGAGCACATTGGGAAATGTTGGGAATAATAGCTAGTATCTTTGTTAGTGTATGTACATTCAATTGTGTTATATGAAACTAAATATTCATGGGTTACGTTCTACAGAATATGATTAAATTTCAAACGATATCAATTTGACATCAGCCTCCGCGTGATCATTGAGTTTTCCGTATTAATTGTCGTAGGCGAATGTTTGCACACGGCCAATTAATTGTGTAGTTCTGGCGTATACAAATATAGTTAGGTTGGTGGCAGTGGTTTCAAAGGGATACTCATAAAGTAATTGGGTCGCTGGGAATATTTTTAACTGTGCTTCATTGAATGATGGATCTTGTCTTGTTTATCTTTTCTGGTTGTCGTTCAACAAGTTTGATGATACCACAAGAGCCACAGTTCAAATGGTAGAGTAGTAAAGTACACTTTTTTTTAATTTTTCACTCTCTTTTTTTTTGCTCATTTGAGTTTTTAGTCTAGATACTGCTGGCCTCAATATACTTTTCATTTAGCTTCTACATCAATAGATACTTTGTTTATCATTTTTTTATGTATTATATTTTTAATACATATCATCCGTTTTCAATTGAATTCACAACTAAAACCAGTACAACTACTTCACTGAAAATTTTTCAAACAATTAAAATTTTATTAATATTTTTTACAAATTCTCTAATTCTAGATCTTTGTTAAATATAATTAAAACTATATTGACACAAGTGTTGATCAAATTGTGTCAATGAATATCTATAGTTATTTTATTGTTGAATAACTACACTGGCAAAATGTCAATAATTGTCAAAGTGACTAGAGTGTATAGTAACTATTCCACAATTTCTCATCAATTGTCTCGAATCTCCATTTATTCAGATTCCTAGATTGTAAACTTGTTAAATACTTGATTGCAGATACTTGATTATATGAAACGTGACAATCTGATTGATGGTTTAACTGTAAAAAATGATTGATATTAACAAATGTTAAGAGTAGTTAATTTTTTCTCATCAATTAAGTGGCATCTGAATAATGTAGTCATTTATAGGTCAATAAATCAATGTAATGAGTATCATTGAAGCCATTGTAAATTGATTTTATAAAAGTTCTGGAAGTCAACATGGCTGAATACACATGTGGCTCAATGAAAACGTATCCATTATTATTTTATCACATTTTTGCATATCGATTGTCAATTAATTATCTCTTGTGGGCGATATTTCAATTTTTCATTATTTAATTTCAAAAAACATCCAAACTCAATATATATCTTCTGTATATCATGTCCAATATAACTAATATTTATCTTTGTTACGTGAATAATCAATCTTTTGACAATATTGACCTCTTGTGGTATAATGCCTGATTGAATTAAATAAATATTTCTATATCATCTAGCTTTGAAAATTCAATCAACCTGGAGTTATAATTCGTCATATTTTTTTCAATCTCATGTTCTCATATTTAATTGGATATTATTTGTCATACATTCTGAGTCTGCAAATTTCATTGCCAATGTCTACATTCTACATATTGTGAATCTATTTGTATCTATTTGATTAGTAAAATTAACGATAGTATTCTGTTTGCTTATCATCATCTATCTTGTTGGTGATCATGAAATCGTATAGAAATTCTTGAAAATACATTCATCTATCCCAATACATATTTATCTATATAGATATATTTTCTATCCTAAACTAACTTTAACATACGCCCGAGTTCTATCTATCTTGTACCTTATGAATTTTTATCACTTAATTCGCATTTTTACGATTTTCATTTTTTTCCCTGAGCCTCAATATATCCAGACTTACACATTGCAATTCTGTTTCGAGGATGTTGACTAAATTTATTCTCAGCGTCTTGAGAGTTAATAGAATTTACATTTTTTTTATATTTATTCAGTGAAAAAAAATTTTTTCAACTAAACCATCTTAGATGAGCCTTATATTGATTTTTGTATTCTCTAACATCTCCAATTAATTGCTATAATAATGTACACAAGTTTTAATCATAGAAATAAGTTTACTTGATGTATATAAGTATATTGAATATGAAATTTTTGCTTTCTTTGATATATTTTTTATACGATAAAACTTTAAAAGATAGAAAAGTTCATTTTAGAGATGATCTATAAAATATTATTTGAGGATCAGATGGAATTTAGAGATTATTTATTTAGTAAAAAACAATTTATTTGCAGCCTTAAGAATGAAGCTTACTATTAAATATGTATTGTAGGATGTAGGATTCACATATTTTTAAAGAATGAATAAATTGTGTTGCGAATGACAGCATTTTGAAAATGAATTTACTATTTTATAATAGAAATTTGAAAAAGTTTAAGTAGATATGTTTACAAAAGTGACGTTTTAAAATCTTATTATTATATTTGATATTTATTTAAGAGTCTTTCTGATGTCCAAAGAATTTTTTGCCGCTTTTGGCAAGTTTTATACAGTACCTTGGGATATTAATAACGTATCATTTGATCCGCAAAGGTTCTTTTGCAAGCATTCGTGCGCGACTAGTAAGTAGACGAGACAAATAGATATAAATAACCACAGTCTTTCCTAGAGATACATCCGAAGGCTTTCCCAAGGGTTACCAAAAATGTCTGCAAAGAAGGGGACAGGGTAAAAGCTCATGGGAGAGTCTTACACGCAACCTTATGAATATCTCATCGACTGATGATACATGGATCTAGCTTTTGGCCTCATAAAAACAAAAATTTCCAGAAAATCTCTCTTTGTTTCAGTTACAGCGTTTTATTTTCATTTTTACCAAGTCCGAAATCCGGCTCGTTTTTTTATCGTAAACTCTTGATGGATTTTTCGTCAATACTTTTGACATAATTAGGTCACACGGAACAAAAAGTATACACCATTGAAACACGCAAGATATTATTTTTGTTACTTTCATCACTTATTTTCATCGGCAATCTCGACTTGTTAGAATAACCAATTCCTTTGAACTATATTGTGAAAAGTGGATAAAGAGGGAAGGTGTTTGTACATTATCATTTATATGAAATCCTTTGGGTACCTTATGCATAGTCATTATCGAACTTTTTGGAATTTTTTAAATATTTTTTTTACCCTACTTTTGCTTTTGAAAATGAAAATTTCCTCTTGTTATTGTTACAAAATTTGTTAATAGAAGTAACAGATTCTTATTTTATACAAATTTACAAATTTTTCTGTAGATTGAATGATATTATAGTGTATAAGGGTGTACCCTATATACTGTCTCGGCTCTATCGGACGTCATTAATCGTGAATTTCCGATGCCAGTTGGTTGCTAGAATATTCAATATATCTATACTATTAAAGATCCACTTGGATGTAATCGAGATCAACGATCGTAAATAGCATGATGTGAGTGAATTTCTAAATCGACGTCAATCTATTATATAATTAATTTCAAATAAAAAATTATTCACCATTATTTAACTTTATATAAATATATTGTTTAGAGTAATATGCTATTTAGAAAATTAAAAAAAGTACAAACAATATTATTTTCAGTGTCCAGATTATTTGAAAATATAAAAAAAGCTTATTACAATACTGTTTAATAATTTGAAAGCTTATATTACTAGCGAATATAAAAATAAAACAACGTCAAAGATTGTTCACGAGTCATTATCTTTAACGATTGAAATCTAGTCATTGGCGTTTTACAAATGGAAGTATAAAACTTTGTGATTAAAAAATAGATAGCTAACTATCGTGAAGCATTTTTTTTACGTAGCCATTGCATGATCCATATTGAGAACAAAGCTAGAGCTTTTAGTATCCAAAAGAATACTACTCATGCGATCGTTAAATGTACAGTAATGTTTAACAAATTTATGACATTAGTGTGGGCTGCAAAAGATAAGAAGAAAAATCATTCAATTTCAGGTTGAAAAAGTGCCTTTAAGAAAGCTTTAAATTGATTCTTTCTATTGGATGTTAGGTTCTCTATTTTAAAAGTCAAATACTAAAAGATGAGCATAAATTGATAAAAAATTTTCTCTGATCAGAATATCGGAAAAATTTTGAAGGTTTATTATTTGATTTTGCGCAAAAGAAGTTTAGATAGATTTTTTAATAGCTTATATTATTGAAAGTTCGTTGATATTTAATTCATTTTATATTAGTATTAATAGATAAATGTAATTTCAACGTTTTGTTTCAAAGTTATTGAAAACTTTTTAATTAAATCAATCCATTAATTACTTTGGTAAAATAGTTTCGAGTTAATTCCGCAACATCAATATCTTCGAACAACTAGGAAAATCATTTACAATTAGATATTATGAGCATGATATAACATATTTAATTATACCTATTTTATGTACTTTAATTAAAAAAAAAATTTTTTTAAGATTTTGCTGAATTGAATAATATAGAAACTTGTATACGTATTAATACTTATATATAATAAATGAGACTCATAATTCAATGACTTGAAGTAGTTGTGACACTTATAGGGATGCAATTTCTCGATATATAAACAGAGAAACCATTTGAAGTTCAAGTATAGTAATTAATTTCTAAATTACGTAATTACACATTGAGAAAGTATCAAAGGTTGCCAGCTGCATAACTAATAACTGGAAAACTCGACATTAAAGTGTTTTCAATACCCTAAAATACATACTCCTTCCAAGGAGTAAATTGAAACATGCAATCTAGTGACATTTGTAGATTGTTCACTTGATTCAAAGCGAAATTGATTAAAAATCAAATGAAGAGTTGTAATTTCTATGATGTTATATTTAATACAATTTACTTGTAAGTAAAAAAAAATCTTTAAATTATAAACAAAGTTTCAATTACTTGTGAAACTTTTTAATGAAACCAACTGGGAATAAAAATATATTCAAATCCAGTTATTCTGATCGATAAATAAAATATAATAGCTGATAAAAAGTGGATTTGATGATTATTGGATTTAATATTAAATTAAAAAGTCTTTTAAAAGTGATCAATAAAATGTTTTTTTTTATTTCTCAGTTTTATATTGATTACTTTATAAATAATAACCAATGAATAAATAATAATTAAACTAATTAATTAATTTTTTTACAAACTCAATGAATAAAGAAGCTTACAGATTGAAATAAGTTGGATGAAGCCTAACTATTTGATTATGACACATTAAAAGCTTTGTTATTGTTATCGAGCCTTTACAATTAATTAATGAATATATATTTAAAAGCTTTCTCATTATCATTCACAATACACAGTATCACGGTAGAGTCGATAAGAAAGAAACAAATGAATATTCAACACTATTTTATATATATTATTAGAGGATACATACGATAATGAGACTAATATAATGGGTATCTATTTATTGGATTTTAATGTAATATTAACAATTGATTGCACATTTGCAATTTTCATCATTTGAATTAGCGCAGTAATATTATTTGCGGGAAAATGCAATTTTTATTTTATATTTTTGGCACTTCTCACATCAATTTTTCTCATTATATACATTATTTATTTCTAACATTACTTAAATATTTATTTATTTCATTTCTCTTACAACGATTGAAACCGTACTAACGACTGCTTCTTATGTTTTCAATAGCAAGCTATATTATAACAGTTTTAATAACATATTAATAATATTTATACACTTAAATCAAACAAAGTTTTTACATTCAACTATTTACAAATTTTTCTTTTTATTTATAAATCTGGGATATCAATTGCATGCACGCTACAACATTTAACATGTGTACAATCTCATTATTAGACCATATTTTTTATTACTATAATCACTCTTATCAATTGTTTTGTCATGTTCACCTGCGGGCATGTTTTCCCAGGATATAAAGGTATTTGTGATTTTATATTCTTATTTTGAGCACCAAAGACATATTTTTCACGTTATTACTTCTTTCCTACCGAGAGAAAAATTTTTTCAGTCAAAATAAAATACTTTTAATGTGAATTTTTATTTTCATTCACTTGGGTTCACTTGAATATGTTTTTATCTTATGAGCGCAAAAAAAATTCTTCTCTCAGTTAGAGATGACTATTTTTAACATCTGATATAATGATTAATCACAATAAAAATAAGCAATAATACTTTCAACATTTTTATTTTACTTAAATGTATCATAAAATTTTACGATTATTATTATGTTTGCCTTACAATTTTTTTTATTAAAAAAAATTACTCTAAACAGTTTTAGGACAGTCATTTATTTTCACTTAAATTCATTACTTTTTCTGTTAGATATATTTTGTTAAATTTTTAATCAAATAGATATGCGAAAAGATGAACGTTTTTTTTTTCTTTAGTTGTACAGCATTAAAAGTTGTATTTTTTTTTAAATATTTATGTATGCTTACTTTTGTTTGTTTTTTCTTTTTTTTCATTTTTATTTATTTTATTATTAATTTACTTTTACTTCCTATGCGGAACTGTAGGCCGCGGAATATTCCATAGGTTGTTTGCAATTCATTGAGTTAGCGTGATATATTTACAAATGTATTTAAATGTATATTTATTAAATTTTTTGGTCTACTTGTAAATCTAAAATAAGAAGAATTAAGTAAAAAGTAATGTTAATCCATCAGCTATAAATAATTTGATATTTTTTTGCTTTATCCGGAAATTAATTGTTTTATTTTTATCTAACATAAAATATCTTATCATTCAGAAATTTATCAATAAAGATTTTACTCAAAAATTGATGGCATTGCTATTAAAAAATGGATAATTAAGTGAGAAGTTGCAGTGAAAAATGAATTACAATTCTATATTTAAAGTTTTGATTGTCATGGACTAAATAATGAATCATTCTTTTCTTGAAAAATAATCTGAATTAAAAAAATAACATTCTTTATTTTATCATTATTTATTTCAAAATAAAAAAAATCATATTTATTTAAAAACGTGGAATGACACTAAAGAGTATTGACTATACAGAATATATTTAATTGGCGTAAGAGATAGATATTTAACTAGGTCTTCAATTTAGGCATTATTTAAATTGGAAAATTCGTTGAAAAAAATCTCCAAAAATCCAATTAAGATTTATGCTATAAAAATTAATTAGCACAACCATTAAAAATTAGTTTCTATTTATGTACAATATTTATATATGTATATTTGGATGGTAAGCTTAATAATAATCAGTGTATATAAATAAATAAATAAATAAATAATAAAATGAAAATGAGTAATACGAAAATTCAGTGATTGCAGTTAATGCCATAGACGTGTTAGGTAAATTGCTAGAATTCACGTAGCGTGGTTGTTCCACCATGCAATCCAGCCGCTGCTCGATTTTATGCTTATTAATCGTAATGCGTGTCATGAGTATAACTCGATACGCTTTAAACGCGCGTTTCATCGTCGTCGGTGGCATCACCGCGATATATAACAGCGTCACCGAGTAGTATCTCTGTTACGCTTGGCTTAACATGGACTGTGGTCGCTCACGCATCGCTTAACATAATCCCCCATCCAACTGGTACTACATAGATTACGCAATGATACCTCCAAAATGTAAAATTATTAGCACAAGGTGATTTAGTCTGGCACAATATAATGCTTATAATACACGCACTTTTTTCCTTTTTTCTCCCGACTCATAATTACAACCCTCTTTTGCACATTCAAAAATCCCACCCATTTTATATTATTATTATTTTTAATAATTTTTTCAAGTTTAAATTTAATATTTGGTGGATTTAACAAGTTGCCAAATTATTAATTATTATTATTAATGATGATTCGTTGTTGACTTTGTCCTTTCCAATTGGATAATTTATTTTAAATTGAAAATGAATATTGAGAAATGGACATGACACGAGAGTTTTGAGTTGATGAAAAAAAAGATGTTTAATGGCATGTGGTAGTGGTATTACTTTTACTCACAATCTTACAAGCTTATGAAAAGCCTCAAGAATCAGAATAGAAGTGTAGAGTGAAGTGAAGACAAGATACCATTTTTCACAATAGAATCATTAATCTTTAGCACAGTTGTTGTCTTCTGGTCTCTTACTCTTTGTCCCTTGTGTGTTGTGGGTGTGTCACACCGGTGTACAGACTAAATTTCCTGAATTTATGTCAGATAATGAATATTTTCGATTCATGGTAAGTCACCTTGCACGAGGATACAGTTCTCTGTTGATTGTAGAGCTTGCGTTGACTGGAAGTTTCAAGAAAGTCGTAAAAAAAGTTGTTAAAATAGTAAAAAGGAAGTAAAAGATGATATTATAATAAAGTATCCTCTTAAATAGATTAAAAAATTCATCACAAGAGAAAATGTCTTGCGACTAAAACTCGTCGGAAGTACTTTTTTGTTTTTATTTAATAAATTTTTTATATTTTTCACTTTCTTCATTCAAGTCTTTGGTATATTCTTATAAAGTTGGGGCCATAGAATAAAGCCATGGATAATTATGCAGAAATGATGGAGATAATATGAAGATTATTTTGGCCTTAATTAACGTGCTGAGGCATGTAAGGAGGCATGTAAGGTCCAGTGAGGATATACTGTACTGCTACAACCATCAACTGGGGTGCACTCCACCTGATGCTGTATATACTTCCTAGAACATAAATAAATAATTCACTTTTTTACATTATTGACTTGTTAGTTTTCTTTTAAAAGATGCAAAAAAATGAGCAAAAATGATAGCCAAAACAAAATAAAAGAGAAAAACTTGAGGGTGATACCCTGATAGGAAGGAGAAAAAGAGATAGGATTTTTGTTGAAAAGTTAGGTGTACCGAGTCCCATGAGTGCTGGCTGGGTATCTAAAGCATCTTGGAAACGAGAGTAGTTTGAACCCCAAGAGTCGATGATCGTGGCTATCGCTTTTCTACCGTATCTATCCAGTCTTAATGGCATAGTCGAAGGGCGTATCCGATCTCTAGTGTTGATTTTTTATATTTAAGTATACTTTTTAATTTTTCATGATAAGAAAATTCAGTTTAAGATAAAACTCCATCATAACGTGAATCACTAATTATTTCATTTCCTCTCTTTAATTCATTACACTTAATATAACTAGAAATATTATATTGATTTATTTATTAAAATATCTCATTTTCTTTAGTGATATTATCCTTAGAAAAAATAAAATGATTCAGTACTAAATTCCTTCATTTCTTGATATAAAGATATTTTTATTCAAAAAAGGAATATTTATTTAATTCCTATTAATGATTATTTATTAGTATCAAGAAATAGATAGTTTCAATAACTCATAATAAGAGTGCTTAAGATTCTCAATAATTTCTCATTTTAATAACAGAAGATAATAATAGTAATGTAAATAATTCAAAGAAAATATTATTAGACATCCATGTAAATATAAATGGGAAATCCTATCGTGACGGCGCATATACTATGATGGTTTTCATTTAATCTACAGAACATGCGGATGACACGAGGTGAAAATTTATATTCACGTGTATCTCTTGGGTGGAAATCGCAAGAATAAAAATTCTTCGTACGACTCTTGACAAGAAACGTGACGTTAATCATCACAGTAAAGATTCAGTGTATCTTGGAGAGCAAAGAAGGATAAAAGCGTTGATATTTCTCTTGAGAGTATCTAAGCTAAGGATATAAGACAAGTGGTGGTAGGGTAGTGATACTACTTGACAAAGCTACCATATGAGTACAAGATTAATATCCGTGGAATTAAGTTCGGGTACAACGTAAATTACTTGGTGTAATTAATTTACATGGTAATTTATATGATGTAGAGTAGAATGTAATTGTGATGAGTACATACAAGTGCACTGTTTCTTGTCAAATCTTTCCTTTATAATATTCAATGCAATCTACAGAGTAGCTTTCAGTATTTTTTATGTATCTTTTCATCGTTTTTTCAAGCTTCATGCTAGAATAATTCTACAAGAGTCCTCGCTTTCGTCTGACACTTGAATCTTCGTCGCGAGCAAGTACAACTCTGACGAATGAGTTTCACTCCCTCTGTACTTCAACCAATTTACCTGCTCGTAAAAACGAATCAATTTCGCAAGACAGATCTTAGCAACTTTATTTCGTGACATACCTAAAGTAAATGTTTCTGTATTATTGTGAGATTATCATTAATTATAGTGAATTTTAATTAATTAATTGAATTATTTTATATGTGGATCATTGAGAAAAAAGCATCGCCACCATATAAGCACTAAACATTAACATATACTACTTGGTATATTGCAATTTACTGCATTAAAGTACAACTGGCGTAGAGACCATGTTAGTTACTGAAATAGCTTACAGCGAAAGAGGAAGTAAGTGGTACTAGAGAGCAGAAAGTCTTTTGCAAGGCGTCGCAGGTTAACTCGGCCGAATAATATCGTCGCGCAATTTGTTCAACCACCACCGGGCCATTAGTACAAGAACGGAAATTGGGCAAGAGAATTGTTCTATACATTCTCTACTTTACTATTTTATTTTTTCTCACATTTTTATTTCGATCCAGATAAATATTTGCTTTTAATTGGAGTTAACCCAGAAATTTGCCAAGAATAAATATCCAATCGATCGATAAAATAACTCTCGAATATATTCTTTAGATTTTATTCAATTATTTTCACCTTAAAACAAAATTCAAGTACATTTCCATTTAATTATTGTTTATTATGATTTTTAAATAATAAATGAACAAAATCTTTCTTCATAATGAAATTTCTTTTCTTTATAATGAATGATGGAGGAAGAAGAAAATTCATTATTCATGCATTCATAATAAATTTATGTATTATAATATATTTTTAATATAGACGTCATACAACAATGTACTTTTCATTAAAAACTATATTATCAAGAAATTATCACTAATTATTTTAAGTTATCAAAGCATTCATAGGAGATTATTATTTATTATAATAATGTTATTCAATCCAATCTAATTTTTTACTATACAATAGATTTTGTTTATAAAAAAAAAAAACAATGAAAAGTTGAAATTCTTGATTCAACTTTTTAATGGTAAATGTAAATTTTCAATGGAAATTTTCGATCTAGACCAAAATGAAGAACATTCAGCCTAATTAGCATAAAATTTAGCATGCATTGGAATATAATCGTCTTAATTTCAATACTTTTTTATTGCATTAACAATGAAGAGCGATAATGGACAAAGTTCTTAAGAAAGTGGAGTTTATTATGGGAAGCCACATAGACAATTTATCGACCAAAAAAGAATCTAGAAACTGAGAGAAACCATAATATATGTCAAAGAAGGGCGTACAAGTATTACTTAGGTCTCGTGTTTGATCCAAGACAGTTTGTTAGAAGTTGGGATACCGCGTGATCACCGGACAACCGCGACGAATTGCTTTACCCTCGAGTTTGGACAACGTTTGCCAGCTCGACGGGTCATGAAGTGATGTGGAATGTTCTGAACAATGAAAGTACCTCATCTTGATTTCACGAGAGTTTACTTATGAGAGTAAAACTAGATGGCTGCAGTTTATAAAGGAACATTGATCTTTGAGAGTTTTCAACAGTTATTCAACGGAATTTGATCATTTAGGAAATTTATCTTGCAACTTATTTCCACCGGGGTTCCCGAGAAAAATATATTAAGCTTTATAGAAGAACTTGATTACGATTAAATTTGTTTTTTTTTTTTTCTATTTTTCTATTTAGAGTATTGTATATAGCACACAATTTGGTCAACTGTTGGCCATTTGCCTGCTACGACGCGAGAGGTAGAATATTTTCATTCGAAACTCTTGGTAATTGCAAACGCAACGAAGCGCCAGCCATTTTGCCAAAGTACTTGTATACTATTGTTGTATTCACAATGAAGGACACTGTAAATTTTCTTAATTCAACATTACTTCTTTATTGCTTTTAAAATATTTCCTTTATTACTAATTTTTTGTTCTGCTATTCGAGTTTATTAAAATCATTCTTGCCATATTCATTATAGTGAAAAACATCTTATTCCGCCAGCAGTAAAATGCAAGTAAATGTTGAAATTAATATGAACATTTTACCATCAGTCACAGTGATGTTTCAAATCAAAAATATACTTTATATTTAAACTATTTTCTATTAATTACATTTAATATTAAAAAAAAAACAATACTTTTATTTAAAAGTCATTTTAAGATGAAGAGTTTATTAGAATTAACTGTAATCTTTAACAGTAATTTTTTATCAACCGCGAGCTTATCAGTATTAATTCGTCCATTAAAAATGAAAAAGAAAAAGAAGAAAATAAGAATGACTATCTTCTAGTTATCCTGACTTTTTATTTATTTTTTATACAGACAAGTCGAGGACTAAGTTTAAATGAAAAGAAAAAGGTTGGAATAAAAGGACAGCTTGAGAAGGTGAAGGTAGTCTTAGTGTAGAAGGGAGACAAAAAAAGAAGTAAAAAATAGAGAAGTAGTGATACAGGTAGCTGGTGGGAAGAGGATGCTGCAAAGAAGATTGGAAATGGGGAAAAGTTACTAAAGGAAAGGGTATACAGAGTAGTGAACGATATAGCTATATCGTTACCTTCTATGTAACATGGCTTTCTCCTTCTATAGTATCCTTTCGCTACCACCCTCGTTTCTAGTGCAACTATGGGGTTTATCTTATCCCAACCTTACGTGCGGGCAGACCTTCGGCTTATCTTTCAAGAGACACTAACGGAGAAGGACGATCGGGTAAATATCATAAATGCGCATTATATCAACCGACAAGCACCAAAAATACTAACTTTCATCTTAGCATATTAATACAGGATTTTAGAAATTTCAATATAATCATTTTTTTTTTTTTAATAAAAAAACGCTTTATTTAAAGGATTCTAATTTACGTGAAAAGTAATATCGCATTCAGTGCTTTTTCAAGGACTTTGTAAAAGGAAAAAAATTAATTACGTATTAGAAGAAAACCTAAAAAGTTCTTAGTTATTCACTAAGTTTATTTAATATTTCATCGAAACATCCATTTTTTTTTTCAAATTTAATCCAAGTTTTTGTAATACAGAAAAATGATTGTATTAAAATTTTCATGTGTCAAAAGAATGAAACTGAAATAGTTGATATATTACAAACAATTTAATTCAATAAACAAAAAGTCAAAGAAGAAAAAAAAAATGATTTGAAGTAATTAAAAAAAAAAAGTAAAAACAGTTTTATAAGAATTTTAATGAAATAATTAAATTAACGAGAGATTAAAACAAAAGTAAATTTTATTGTTAGCAACGGCAAGTAGGAAATATGAACACAACCCGTACAATTAGTGGATACGGTCTGTGTGACTCAGATGCGGCTGGTGGAAAGCTTCCAAGTAGTTTCAAGCATGTTACAATGGCTTGTAAAGTAGAAACAGCCAGGTAGACGACTGAGGTATGGAGAACTGGTCATCCGTTAGTAGCAGAGTTTCTAATGTGGGTCAGACTCTGTTGGATACTTTATAATAAGTTAATAGTCGACATAATAAATTGCAGACAGTGATTTGACCAAGTTAAAATGCTATTGCGTGTTAATAAATAACGAAGCTAATATGCCAACTAGTTGAGAAATTATATCCAAGTACTTGAAATTTTAATATGTGCGTTCATTAAAATATTACTGAATATATGACATTGTTTTTAAAAGTGATTGGATTTATATTATTTACTCAAATTTCTATTTTAATGATTCCAAAATGAGATTTTTAATTAAATAATGCTGTTAGTTGCTTCATTAAATGATTATTTATGGAGATACTTGTTTATCATAGGTATAAATAAAGTGTATTATAGAATGATTGATGAGAAATAATGATTTAAAATATATTTTGATATTAACTTGATTCAAATTTTTAGATGGAAAAACCCCAAAAGTACTTCAAGTCACGCCAGATCTCGCTGACGTTTTTTAAACGTATATATCTTGAGCAAACTTTGAATGACGTAGAGATCGGAAAGAACTAAACCGGATAATCTTTCGAGTGTGTTCTCGGTGGTTCTTCACTTGAATGCAGGCATTGTCGATCTTTTATTTATTCACGTTTTTATTTCGCTATAGAGAGCTGAGTTCACGAATCCTACCCCCAAACTCTAGAGACTGTACAGTATAGTGTGGTTAAGAAGGGACTGAGTTACGTGCTTTGCATTGCTGTAACTTGGTTTCCATAGTTTTGTCATCACTTGAGAGAGAAAAAGTGAGAAAGGTGGGGAAAGAAAAAGAAAACCCGCAGAGAAATGATGTGGTAGTTTGACGCGTACAATTGCAATTCCCAGAGGCAGTGCGTGCATTCACTCGCTTTTCTACACTTTTATGTATCAATATAAAAGATGATTGACACATTTTCACTAGGGACATTGATTTTTTTTCCTCAATATCTGTAAATTGTCAATGGCTTCTAACGAGTATTTCTATTGAATTCAATTCAGGATTATCAGTGAATGTAGATAAGTCTAATTGATTACGATGTTCTACAAAAAATATCCCTTTTATACTAAAATTAGTATTTGGTACAGAGACAACATATTTCATTTTTTATTGAAATATCAATCTCTCAAATGATTACAGAGAAAAATAGAATTGAATCTATTCTTTAAATATTTTCTAAAAAATTATTTAAGTATGTATCAATAGTAATCTTATAATAATAAAAGTTTAAAAATGAAAGAGTGATTTGCTAAAAAATTGTATAAATAGTGTGGAAGGATTGTTTGATAAAATTTAATCATTTGAGGATATTTTTCATTTCCAACAGATCAAGTGGATCAATATTGCGAGGTCGGGGTTGTGGTAATGTTGAAATATTTCACAGAATTGTAGTATGGTCGTTAAGCAAACACGTTTGGAGGCTAGGGTATGCTAGGGTACTAGTAGCAAGCACTTTTGTCCTAGGGTATTTTCGACGATAAAATCGACTATTTGGCAAATTGATCTGATGCTATTTCTTGCGATAGAGCTCGACATGTTTCTCTTTCGGATGGGCTGAAGAGTGAGGGAGTAGAGATGTAATGGTTACAGTTAACTCGATTGATGAATGCACAGGTGTTGGGGTTGATATAGATGCGTCATTAGAAAGACGTGGTTTGGTGCAACTTGGATTTTAGACAGAGTCACGCTTTGGATAATATTGAGAGGAGGAAACAGTTGATATATAGAAGGTTCAAGTACGAGATACAGCTGGAATAGCAAGGGAAAGGTTTGTAAGAGGGCACAAGGTTGCAAGTTAATATTAACAAGAGTATCTAGTGGAGGTAGGATAGTAGAGTGAATGCGCGAGCGTGTTGTTCCTACGTAATTTCCTACTAAATGTACGATGGGATGAGCATACATATTTTAGGTCGTTCGAACTAACGTAGGTTGGGAAAAGAGATGGTGGTACATATAATTTCGTATACGGACGAAAGCCCCCAAGCATTAAAGTTATCGAAACATAACTAAACAACTTTATGAAGCTCTTCGAAATTCAGCAATATGGAGATTTGCCATTTTGATTTGAACACGTGATGATGTAAATTTAATATTATCATTAATTCTACTTTCTACTTTATACAATCATTCACATCTAAAACTATTTTACTCAATTCAATTATTTCATCACAAAAAAAAAAAAAAAAAAATATGAAAAGATAAATGAGAAAATATTTAGACGCTCAAATTTAACACATATTATTATAGTTGTAGATTGTATAAAAAATGATACAATGTATCTTAGGTAAAAGGAATGGATGTTTGATAAAACTTTTATAATACAAGTTTTCCTCGATCATGAATCCTGACTGCATTCTCCAGAAATTTCCCTCGCGATTTCGTCTTATATTAATAGATATTTTCTAGATAAAAATATGGAGGAATTTCTTTATAAATATTATTACATTTTTTATAAAAATTTTCTTGCAAAAAAAATTTACTTAAAGTCTTGATGATGGTATACAAGTTATAACTCTAGTGAAAAGTAGATGTTTTGTACGTAATTTTTTTTACTTTCCTTCTAACAAACATGAATAAAGTATGACTAAAGTACGTTAGAGCACGTATCGCTTTTCCTTCCAGACAGATACTCGTAGAAGAAACACTACCTTGTCGACTGTTACTTTTTTCCTTTTTCTTTTCGGAACGTCCAGAACTATACGACTTTTTCAAGTCGTCTTGTCACTATTTTATTGGATAATATATTCTACTGTAAAGCAGTGAAAAGACTAAAAAATGGCCAAATAAAATAAGGAAATTCAGAGAAAGTATTGTTCACCTCTGTTCATGTTTAAAAGCTGCACATATTTTTAATGCCTTCAGACATTTTTAACGTCTTTAAAAAATTGGCTGACTTGGTGATATTTTGTCACGCTATCCACTCGACTGCTTATGGTTTATATAATTTTTTTCGCTACTGATCTCTTTGAATAAATTTTTCTAAATATTATAAAAATTCCAAGTATGATGCGTTGAAACATGGTTTGTGTTAGTTTAAGTGGAATGAGCCAATTTTAGTCTGGCTTAAAGTTTTTTCATTAAAACTCATACTCTTCTTTATTGTTAAGAATGACACAGACATTAAGAGAGAGATAATAAGAAAATTGATAAAAGAAGTCCATCCAAATACAGTTGAATTGAATGAATTTTTTTCAATTCATTTTTTAAATAAAGCAGCTTTAATGTAATCATTGTAGTATTAGATGTTTCTTTGTGTTCATGCTCAAGTATAATATTTCTTCAATTTTTATACCTAAGATAAAATAAAAATAAATATTACTGAGATAATGAAAATAATAATAAGAGAAAATTCATTAGCGTATTATTTACAATAAATATCAACTAAAATTCTATCAAATAACAGGCTTGAAGGTAAGTTCATCCTTGGTAGAGTTTCAAGTGGAAAAACAGAGTTCGATCAGACGATGTTATTGCAGTAGAAAATGAGCTTATATGCATTGTTAGAACCGAAAAGTAAGACTATAAGGTAGATGGAATAATAAATAGTTGGATTATATTTAAAAAATTCAAAACATTCAAACGAATAGCTAAGTCAAAATGGAACGCGTTGGCTTTAACATTTGATTTGGTTGGTGTTCTCTCTTACAGTGTAAAGGTTATAGTGATGCAATATTATAGCCTGATTGCGGATAAAATGTAGATACATATAAATAAATGTATACATGAAAATAGAGAGAAGAAAAAGGAAACAATGAAAGAAAGAAAAATTCGTGTGAGAGGTGAGAATGTCTATATCCAATGGAATTGTCGTCAGTGAGCGTGTGCTTAGCGAAATAGAACGGGAATGCGACAGTGCATGGTGCAGAATAGTGTATTGCAATAATCTTTCCGTTTTCTGGAAAAAGCCTCTGGAGGTAGTATGAACTGAAAGTAAAGGTTTTGGATGTTGAAAGGATGGAACAAAGACTATAGTGTTGGGGATGTCTTATTGGACTTCTTCTTTTTGGTGGTGAAGCAGACGAGCTAGGATGAAAAGGCGCATGGGTCGTGATGGTGATGGTGGTGGTGGTTCCTCACCTGTGCTCGTGCCATGTAGCTTTCTCTCCGGTCTCTCGACCTCCTTTTGACTAGGCGGTGGCCGTTCCGTCCTTTTTGGATGATAAGGGTTGTATGCTGCTGGCCATATCGTCGTTGATCTTCTAGATGGTGTTGGTGTACTCGGTTGCTTGCCTGAAAATTAAGATCAGGACACCTCATCTACCACGTTCCAGCACCAAAGTCCTTGCGTGCATTCGCTTCTATCAACTTTTCAACTATTTTGTGTTGTTGATAACTTACTTTTATTTCTTATTGTCATGCACTGTTGCTATTCCACACCATACAGAGTCGGACATTTTTTGTAACATCGATGTTTATGATTTAGTTGTTATATTATTACGTTTTTATGTTATTTTTAGTGATTCGAGTGAACATTTATCATGCAAAAAATTTGTTTGAGTGAATAATGTGACATGAGTACATACGAAAAAAATATCCTGTTTTCACAATTGATTCAAGATCTACTTCTGCGCAAGCTTTCCTTTCACTCTTTTACTATAAGTATAAAGCTTGCTTACATTACTGTATCTATATTTGAATATCAACAAAACCTTTTTTTCGTGTAATAATAATGTATTGATTTAATTTTTATACATTCATTTGGTCTAAAATGGTGTTCTTATGCTTATTTTTCCTACTCCAAATAAACTGTTTTTATTATTATTATTATTATTGTCATTATTCAATTCTGATAAATCTTTTTATTTATCTTGCTTTTGATTGAAAAAATTGAAGAAAAAAATATTTCTATAAAATATATGTTTATTGAGAAACTTTCGTAAATAACTTTTTGTCAAATAGTTAGCAACACATGATGGCTTAAGAGTTTTCATAACATTGGATTAAATGAAGTGAACATCCGTGAGCATTATTCATAGATAATTTTATACAAAAGTCAAGTATTGACGTTGATGATTCATTTTTATAGTTGATGCTCAATCGACATATAACATAAAAAAAAGTCCTGAATGCACACTTGACGCATAATATATACGAGAAACACGGAAAAAGACATGAAAGAAGACAGATAAAATGAGTGCCGAGTCTCGAGAGACGCGTGGCCTGTTTACATGGTAGATTGAAAGTTTCAAAGGCGATAATTTTGTATTCACAGCTAGGGCCGTATAGTTTGGCGTCATGTACAGCGTGGGGCCTATCTCTCGTCGTTTTTATTTTTCTATGTTGAAATTAACTATGTGTAGTAGGTGGAGAAAGAAAACTCCGCTTAACACTTTACAGTTTCTCTTTTCTTTTTTAATTCCCTCGTGAACGTTAAACAATTCTCAAACTATAAAATATTCAAGTTTTTAATTTTTATCTACTTTGACATTTGTTTGATCTTACAAAAAAAAATATCAAATAAAATAATTAAAAATATGGAAAATTATTAGTAATAATAAATAACACTAGCAACAATAATTAAGAATACTTTTTTTATTGGGAAGAAAATATGAGGACACTTTGAACAACTTTTTTTATGTAAAACAAAATTTAAAACATAAATAACTTTTTTTCTATTGTGAGTAAGTACCTCATTAAATATTTTAATTGTATAATTGAACAAATTGAATAAAGAAAAATTTCTCAAACAATAAGATACATTTTAATATGTATATTGTTGAGAACAACTTTTTTCTTTATTAATTAGTAGAAGCAACTGTTTTAAATATAACATAATATTATTTCCAAGAAAATATAAGAAATGTTTATAAAATAAATTATTTTCTAATTGTTAAAAAAAAAAAGAAATGGCTAGCAATAAAAATCTTTCAAACTGACCGTAGATTGGTCTGTTCTCGTGATTGATGTTTTCAAAGTCGGAATGGTCGATTCAATAAAACAGGATGTGAAAGTAGGGTCGATAATCGACGACGGGAAAATAACTAGAGTTATCTGAGGCAAGAGTGATGGTTAGTGACCACTAACAATTACGTTTTAGAAGAGGCCATCATGATAAAGGCATTAAAGTCGTTGTCTCTGTACCAAGTATCATCCCGACTACTCAATTCCCATAGACTCTTAGTCTAGATGAAATTCTCTTGAGTTAGGGGCGATAGAGAGGAAGAAGAAGACCAAGAGAATAGTCTTGGTTCTGTACTCATGGGCTAGTCGACACAACACAGGCGCACACCTTTCAAGCTTGCTGCTAGCACCAAGTGACTAAAAAGTTTTTGAATAAAAGTTTAAATACACCCACAAAGTTTGTTTCAACGCGGCACACCGGGTTACATGGCTGGATATCTCGAAGGGCTGATAGGTACACAGTTACCACCACTGATGCTACTCCAAACAATATGGCCGTCGGGAGACCTGTCTCTATGCTAAGAGTATGTGAATATATTACTTGGCTCACTACCTTATGCGCAATCACACTTAGCCTGTATTTCACAAGCCACCTCTTTGTGTCCGTTGTCTCTTTTGTCTCGGTGGAATTTGTTTATAGGTTTTTCTTTTTTCACATTTTCATGGGTATATACGACGTAGATGAGTCAAAAGGTAGCAGCTCTTGCTAACTTGAACATTTCCTTTTGATTTATAAGGTATTGTGAGAGTTTCAGTCTTCCTTACATATATTTCACATACATAATGGTTTTTAATTAATTGAAAACTGTGTAGACAGTCGACAAGTTATTGTGTAGACGAACGACACTCCTCGGGACACCTACCATCATTTTGCCAATAATTAATTAGGACCGAGGATCGATGAACAATCCGCGGGGAGGTACTGACTCATCATGAAACACTGTACTCCCATTGGGGTAATTCCAACACTCGACTAATGCAGAATACAGATGCCAATGCCTACCTATCTGATTCATTTGACTATATCCTGTATGATGCACTCTCTATGTTACTCTCTTTACTTCTCGGAGCAGTGGCCGTAAGAGAATTTTCTATTCTCAAATCCTGCATTGGATAACTAGCTCTAATGTAACGGTCACTGCTCCACCAGAATTCATTCGTGAAATCACTCCATCATTCCTCTCCTTCAGCACATTTTATATATTTTTTTTTTTTCAACTATTGCTTCATCTAATTTTACTTGAAACTCTGTTTTGTGCTGTAATATTCCTATTTTAATATATAATAATTGATTTGACAATCTTAAAGTGTTTGATAGGTCACATTGTAGATAAATTAAATATTCATTTTAATAATAGAACAAAAATATGGTAAGTTCAAAGGGGATTACTTAATTTTCGATTAATCTCAAAGTTTAAATTAGTTGGAAAGAATTTAAATTTAAGGAAGAATTAGATAAAAAGAATCATCTAATTATTATTCTGAAATTTGATTAAAAGACTATTTCAATAATTATTATCATATTCATAAACTTTTTTTTCAATACTTTAGATAATTGACATATTGATTTTAACAATTCTTCATTTTTTTAAAAAATGAATTTTATCTATTTTTTAAAAAATATTTTTACCAACATCATTTCCATTTTTCCAATTTTTTCGTTTAGCTTTTTTGCTTTTTATATGGTATTCAATAATCGCAAAAAGAACCAACTATCTTTATTCTTCAGTGATGCAGTTGAAATTGGCTAGAAGATTCAGGAGTGACATTTTTTTTTTTTTTCTACTTTGAAATTATATTTGGAATTTTTATCAGTAAAAACATAGTAGCCAGCAGTAAATTTTCAACACCGAAGTATACAAAATGTCAGGAAAGGAATAGAGAACGTGAGGAAACAAAAGGTAAAGAGCGAGAAAGATAGCAAAAATAAAGAATGAGTAAGAGCATTTATTATAGTCTCTCTAGGCAGCAACGTTATCGCTCGTTTCTTTTCCTCGTTCGCGTATTCAACTCGCGTCTTACTAGTTTTTTCCTTTGGACGTTCTCCTTCTAGTGAGAAGGTGAATGAGAAGAGGTCGGTGAGGCCCCATCTAAATTGGACTTTCTACGATTCGTTTGTAAGATAACAATAATAGAGCACCACCAACCCATTTCATCTTTTTTTCTTATTCTCTCTTTCCTTTCGCACTTTGTAGAAAACCCATCTTGCGGCACTCGTCTTGTCTTTATCCCTTCTATCTCTCTTTTTTACTTTTATCCCCCTAGTACTTTTCCATGGTGATTCAATTTAAAATTCATTTAATTAGGTCATCAGACAACTAGCTATGTAACGCAAATAAAATGAAAATTAATATGAAATTCCAATGCTAATAAAACTATTTTAAGACTTGATAATTTTAAACACTCTCAATCAATTAACATGAAAATGTATTTACTTTTAACTATATAATTATATTTCGTTAATAAATATTTAAATTTTTACCATTTTTTAAAATTAATAATTTACTCTATGCCGACGTTTAAGACCTTGAGAAAGTTTATTTAAAAACAATGCAAATAAATTTATAATTTAATGAAGTATCGTTTTTACAACTAAGTATATTAAATTTTCTTCGAAGAATAAAATTCCAACAATTTCTTCGACGATTTAATTATAAATTTTGCCAATAAAAGCTCGAAGAATTTGTAATTAATTCAGTTAAATCTCTGAATAAATATTCACAAATAATTCATTGCCTTTTGCGAATCTACTTTTATATTAGTATAATATTTTTTATCAATTAAATTTATGTTTTTCATCATCCTGAAAAATATGATAGATATAATTCTTAATAGTATGTTTGAAATAGTACTTAACACTTCTTTCTTTGAGTATATCTTATAAAGAAAAATTTTTTTTTATCAATATAAAATGTTTGTTGAAGAAGTAAGCTACTTTAGCTTTTATAACATGCTTTAATATAAAATGTTGAGTGTAAAAGAAGTCGAGCGGAATATAGAAAATCGCGTTACTAAATTGATTTTTCTGTGCACGTAAACATCAATAGAAGTATTTGCAAGAGGGTTTCACTTGGTGATATTCGAGGAATACATTTGAAATATTTTATTGAAATCTACAGAGATACTTTATACTAAATAAAAGTAAAGAAACAGAAACTTTATCAAAGAAAAAATATCAAATTAACAATAGGCTTCGTTTTTTAGTATATCCTTCTTTAAGATGATTTTTTGTGGTGGTTTATTTTTGCATGGAATAAAAATGGAATAATGAATTTCTGAAGTAGACAAATCTTGTTCGACTATTGAACCGTGAAAAAACAAGGAAGAATCGATTTATTGATTTATTAATTGAAAATTTTTATTTAAAACCATCCCTTTTATAGTTCATTCCTTATTATTAATAATCAATTTTTAAATGTATAAAGAAAAATTCGATTACACAGACATCTATTGAAATAGCTATTAACTTAATGAATTCTCATCTTCACAAAGATCAAACTGTTGAATTCAAGTATTCATTTCTTTTGCTACATTTTAAAACTTTTGATATCACAGTGCTGAAAAAATATTCTACTGCTGAAATAAATCAGAAATTCAAAGACATCACAGAAATTAGTGACGATTAATTAAGTGAAATATACACATTTTGAAAAATATACTGAGTGGTAATGCGTATTTTATCATAAAAATGTAGGCTTCATTTTTATGATTTTAGTTTCTTTTTCAATAATAATAATAATAATAATAATAATAATAATAATAATAATAATAATAATAATAATAATAATAATAATAATAATAATAATAATAATAATAATAATAATAATAATAATAATAATAATAATAATAATAATAATAATAATAATAATAAAAACAAGAACAAATAAGTATAAGAAAAATTTCATAAAAGCACTACGTTGGATAATATTCGTGGTGGTTGACTTTGCATGGGCGTTAATAATACAGCATATTAAGATTGGTTTCGTTGCTATTCGCTTGGCAACTAAGGCAAGGAAAATGAAAATCGAAAGGTAGAGAATAAGAACAAAGACGAGGAAATGGTGGAGTAAGAGAAGAAGAAGACTTTATATAAAAGTAAAATGAGTAAGAAGAGGAAGAAGAAGGAGAAGAAGGGAATGGAAACTACGGGGACCTGACCTAGCTATCCTCTCACAACTTATTCTACCTCTTCAATAATGAAATTGTGTTTATACTGGACTCCACAAATGTATATGGATTACTCCCCTGTTGATAGAACTTGCATTCACTATGCTACTAAATTTTTTTTCTATTTTTAAATATTCATCTTGATCTACCTGATCAATTTTAGCAACTCACCCTCTTTGTTTGCACTGCTTTTGATTTCCGTTGCTGTTGGTGGCGATGAAGGTTGCGCCATTTCTGTAATAGGATTAAAATTAATTTTTTACTTTATCATCATTAATATAATATTTTTTAATAATTATTTAAGTTTTTATAAATGAATAATCATAATTATATTGTAAGTTAATTGGGCTTTAATGAAATTCTTACCATAAATTCGAATAGATCCTTCAGTTTCTCCCAAGGAGTTTTTGCTGATGCATCTATAGCTTCCAAAATCACTGAATGTTAGATTTCGTATGGTCAGCTCCATGTCAGTTCTGTAGCTACTTTCCCTTATTATACTAGTATACTTTTCGTTGCTCAGTACCATAGAATTGTTGAAGTTCCAGTAGCTTATTGCTCGTGGATGTGCTTCTACGTTGCACACCAGGGTTACGTTCTTTCCAGCTGGTGCACCCATCAGCTGATTTGGCACGAATATCGTTGGAGGAACTGGAGAGCAACATGCAGATAAACTTTAGTTACATTCAAATGTTACCACAGGCTATTTCTAAAAGTACTTTTAAAGTTCCTAAACTTGCTCGATTTCCTCGACTCTACTCAAGAAATATATTTTTTATTTCGTTCATTCTCCTCACAATGTATATTTTACAAGACCCAATCTTTTAAAACGCAACTAAAAAAGTCTCTGCAAAAATAAGTAAGAGTGAAGTTAAATTTTATTAACAAATGGAGCAAAGAAGTGAGCAAAAACGATTACCGAATCCTGAGTAATTTCGGCAATGGATAAGCCTGGCTTTTCAAGGATTACTTGGTACATATGTGTTTTAGTGAATATGAATGATTTTAAATGCACCATATATACTACTAACTTTATTATTTAACAGAAATGAAAGACTGATGGAGATGTATACTTTATTATGTAGTTATTTGTATGAATATCCTCTCAAATATTTCTCCATAAATTAATCTGACATACACATAATGAAATTTTTTTCATCTTATCAACTTATTGATACGTTTCATTTCAATGATTCATTGAGATATTTTTTTAGATACATAAATATTGAAAACGTAAAATGTAAATGGAATAATTTAGGAACCCTAGACATCTGGAATAGCAAAGGGGAATTTGTGCGCACAACCTAGTGCTAAAACATAGTAACTCGAGTAGAGGCATGAAAGTATGCACTAATTAAGGTCAGTGCGGGAATCTGCGGATTTGTGGAAAACGCCTGGGCTAGGACATGCCATTGGTTCTATATTCGATGGTATACATAGAGGCCAAGTGAAATAGCCACGTTGAACATGCCAAACATAATCCTCGAACACCGCAGTGTTAATCTCGCCAATCGTTTTGGACTTTTAACAATCAGCACCTGATTGTGGTTTGCAATTCATCTTTTTTGTTACCCGTTAATACTTTGATTCGGGTCACGTACAAGTTTTTATGGCGTACTATGTGGTTGGATAAAATGGAAAGAAAAATAATTTTGAGCGTAAAATGTATTTTCCAGGTCGTGGAAGACAGGATTACCAGGTTACCACTATGTTTATCGGATACATGAGCGGTCGGATGTGTGTACCACAGTGCGGACAAATAGAGACATCCAAAAGTAGCAAACACACGTATATGTAGATGTGAATTTGTAGAGGGACGTCACCCTACCTTTTTCGACCGAGTCGTGAGAGCCGCAGTGTTTTCTTACTCGTCTGAATAAAATATGTCGCTAGGACTTGTAAATATTCAGGGTACACTGGCGCGCCTATATATGCTCGTGGAGGTAAAGGTGAAGAATAAAAAAGTTCAAAAAGAGAAAGAAATAAAAGTGTACGAGTAAAGAAGGGATAAGAGAAAACAAGAACAGACACGTACCACTGAGTATGCAAGCTAGACTGACATGAACGAATGAAACGCATAAAAGGGAAAAATGACCAAGACCATTGGGGACACACCTTCTACTCTACTGCTTGTGTATTTCCCTTGAGACTCGACAAGCTGATTCTTGGGAGTCAACTGAGGAGAGAATTAAATTTCAACAATGCGCAACAACATCCCTCAGGCTCAATTTTGGAATTATTTCTTGCTTATATTTTTCATTTCATTTACATTTCACACAAATACATACATATTGTTATGTTATTTATCTTTTGAATATTCGTTATAGAGTATGATGTAAAAAATTAGTTTCTTTTTTTTATATCAAAAATGATTCAAGAAGCAGCATTTAGAAGAAGAATGAGTTGACAAAGATATCTTTTAATGATAACTTATAACATAATATAATTACGAGAAAAATTTATATTAATTATCTAAACATAACTCCCTTTATCAATGAAATAATAAAAAAAGTTAATAAGATAATTTAAAATATTATTGTGAGAAAACTAAATTTAACCAATTAATAATTGTCAGGAGTTTAATTTTCACATAGTAAAAAACATAATCTAGTTAAATATTACAACAAATTACAGCTATAATTTTACTGTATATTTTTATAACTTACATTCCACGTCAACGATTATTCTCTTGCTAACTGTTGGAGGTATTCCATTGGTTGCAATACAGAGATAAGCTCCCATTTCTGTCCTTGTAATTTTAGTTAGATTAAGCTGCTCTCCGCTGTATTTTTCCACTGGAAATAAAAAAAATGAAGATGAATATAAATTTAGTAGACATTTTTTAACAATACAATGTACTTTTCTTATATATACAGGGTGATCTAAAATTATTATCACTAGGAAAACATGTAGAAATTAGAGAGAATTTGGAACAGATTGGCGTGTTTTCCTTGTGATAATAATTTTAGATCACCCTGTATATATATATATATATATATTTTATTTGGTTGTTATAAATGCAAAGTAATATGAAGAACATCAGAAATAAGTTTGTTGAAATTCTGAAGATACTTTTCTCTCTCTCTCTCTCTTTCTTTCCACTTTCTATCTCTTGATCGCAGTACGATCGCCCCTTCGGCAGAAAACATTAAGAGCCAAAGTTTCAACGAATAAATCGCACTCGTGCCTCGTTTCATCAACTTCAACTAGTAATTTACGACTCAACTTTTGATGCCGCTAGGACTGGCGACTGTATGAAGTGATTCACACGAGTCAGAAGAGGAGAGAGAATGAAATCTAGTGAAGAATGAAGTCTTACAAGTCAAAAGCCCTTGAGAGATGTTCTAATTGAAAACTTTGACATTTTCAACTTATTGCTGTTCTTAAATAAATCATTCTATATTCGTCATTTAATTAATTAGTGTATCTCTACCTTGTTTCTAACATCATAAATAGTCATGAATATTTTCCATTTAAAGGATAATTTTATCATGAAACAACTTTTTCAATTTATTTAATAGAATACTAATTACAATGAACAACTAGTGATATTAAAAGAACTAAATTTTGAAAATTTCTATAAATTTATTTCTCTCTTTCAGTAAAATCAATCGATACGATTATGCATGACCTACGTCGTGCTTAATGGAAATGGATTTACCCACGGAAAATTTATCATGGATCTTTGCCAAATGCTATGATGAATTATTTACGCGTCTATAATTAGAATGAACGACTTACTTTATTCCAAGTTAAACTTCACAATTCTACCTATAATCGATCTCGATTGGCTTTATTTTTTTGCTAGTAAAATTTATGTCTTCTTAAATACTGATATACATTTACACCAAAACTACAATGATTATCCTATTTTATTCATTCATTGAATAGTTTTTTTTTACAAACGGTATCCAAATCTTATCAATTTTTAAAAATATATTAGAATAATTGGATTGGTTAACTCAAGATTTGTCTTACTTTTTGTAGAATTAAAAGTAATCCTTTTTTTATGAAGACAAGTCGGAGCTTTCAAGTTGATAAAATTTGATGCTATTTTGGTTAATTTGAACTGATATAAAGCCAGTTATAAACATGAAATAATTAAATGGCCGTTAATAATGAATATAAAGTGTCTGGAAGGAGAGGATATGTGAGAAACTATGGTTGATATAATATTGAATAATGAATATTTAGTATCAAGGTTTCTATGCATGTATTGAGTAAAGAGTAGACAAGTATAGAGTAGATAGTTTAATAATAATTTCAATAACGTAAGGATCACGTTGACTATAAGCGGATAACAAGTAATTGCCAACTACGATCGGCAACTCCATTCCACTTCCGTTATCGAATTATTGTCCATTAGAGTTTCGCGCCATTACTAATTGGTAAAGTCTCTCTTGCGTAGCTTGCGATAGTCGCACGATATGTTGACGGGTGCTACTCTCGTCTCTAATTTGGCGATTGCTCTGATGTTTTCCCTTTACCATTTACTCTCCCCATCACTCAACCGTGCAGGTTAATTAACGACTAATTTTTTCAACTAAGCCATATAAAATCAACAGCCATACTTTCAACATGTACCAAGTAAAAAATACATTGTTTCCATAATCAATAAATAATTGAAATAAAAGAAAATCACTAGAGTACTTGAAAAAAATATTTTCAAATGTGAATTTAAGTAATTACAAATTTAATTAATAAATTGTTAATAGGATTTTCTTTGTTCACATATTTAATTTACTTATTGTTACTTTTCACAACAATTTACTGACGATCGAATTGCCAATTAGGAAACAAGTGAGCTGAAGAGTAAATTTTAAGTAAAGTACATCAAGTTTAGTGCTTCACGGAAATTTCAGTGCGTTGAAGGGTTCGACTTCGAAGTATCGAGTAAAGCTATCAGGGATCGCCGACCCCCCCCCCCTTTCTCTCTCTTCTCCTACATCCCATTTCCGGCATCTCAACGTGTGCCAGCATTGTAGTGCTTAACTTTTAACGAGCACCAAGTTTGTCGAGCTGATGGTAACGTCGAATCCCGTCGTCGTACACATCATCCACTTGCGTCTAAGAGTTTTCAAGCTTGTTAGATAATATCATGATACAGAAGTCTCTTCGCACAAACGCATCAATTCTATTTTATTTCATTATATTATTATGTTGCATAATTATTAATTTATTTTGTTGTAATATTGAATAATTCTCCGAAATGATATCTATTATATCAAAAAATGTTATTAGCTCATCATATTTCAATCACTTGTATAATTTTATTATATATTTGCATGCAGCTTCAATTAAATGAAGGAAATTTAAATTTTTCTTTTCCGATTCTGATGTTATTTCAATTCAATTGAATATCTAAGTGGGTTAAATGAAAGAACTTGGAATTAACTTTATACTGCTATTGAATTATCCTATATTTTCCAATAAATTTATAGGCAACATTCAAATAGTCTTTTGTGGTAAAGAGTCTTTTTATAATAAAAAAAAATACGAGTTTCTAAAGATTCATTCTTTGTAATTATATTTGTGTTATCTATTTTTAACTAGATGAGCTAATTTACATTAAAAAAAATACAAGGATTTAAAAAAATTAGCCTCGAGTTCTCAGACCAAGAATTGCCAGACGAGAAACCACTTCTTTGACTCTTGTGCATTTTTCAAAGGTAATATTCAACACTGATGTTTCCTTACGCCTTCGAATTCAAAGAAGAGGATGAAAAGGATAAAATGAGGATGCATAAACTGACAAGCACTCATCCATAGTGTTTGCACAAATTTTGCAACTTTCTGCATGGGTTACAAATGTCTTTTGATATTAATGATGTTCTCTTAAAAATAAGATTTAACTTTTTGCAAAGAAAAAATAAATACTTTTCATATTATTTAGGTAGAATAATCAAAAAGATACTCAATTGATTTATTAGAAAAAATTATTTCAATTATTCTTCATATTGAGCATCATAAGTGTGATGTTGAAATGTTTGAGAGAAATAATGTACGATTGTGGTATTTCAACAAGGTTGATAGCAATGTCAAGAGCACCTGAACTAAAGGAAATGATGTGTTGCTATCAGAGTGTGATATTCTACTTATCCCATTCATCGTGCACGGTTCAGAATGACGAGGCCTACTGGCTTCATACCAGTTGGACGCACGTGCGACCAAGAATATAATTCATAGGTCGACGTACCACGAGAGTAGTTAAGTTTTAATCCGTCGTTTCCAGTGACACCATGTACGTGCCAGTCGTGTTACCCTCATCTAGCCGCAACGTCTTTTCCATGTACCATGTGAGAAATGACACAAGAGCGTATAATATACGCTTTCATTTTAAATGCAGAAGCTGGGTATTTAAGCAGTCATGACACGTATATACTAGAGAAAAGAACTCGACTTTTTTGCCTTATAATGTAAACGAACTTGCTTCTACACTGATAGAAGAGATTTATTACTATTAAAAAACGATTTTTTAATTATTAAAATTAATGTTTTTTAACTCTTAATAAATATTTTATAACAATAAAAAAGCCTTAGTTATGAACACACTAGTGGTTTTATAATGGATAAATCTCATTTTATCGTACAGAAATATTTTTTAACAGTTAAGAAGCCTCCTTTATTATTATAAATCTCTTCTATCAGTGTAGGACTAATTACTTATTTAGGTAGGAAAACATGATCAGGGCCATATTTAGCGATGTTTTATTGCTACTCGAGTTTACGTGAGTGCGTATTCTATAATGAATATGATACCCCCGAAAATCCTAGCATAATCCTTTCTTTACACTTCACTATCTCCACAATGTGAATATAGAACGCTAATTGTACCACTAGTAGTCTCTTTACTGACTGCTTTCATCCACTCCATAATTGACATTAATCAGCTTTTCCAACCATTGCTGCATGATGATTTATTTAACTCATAATAATAATTCATTGAACACATTAATTTACACTAGTAACAAAAAAAACGTTACATTATAATATGTATTTGAATAATGAATAAATTTATTATGACTAAAGTTAAATAATTACCTTTGTTCCGTCTATCAATTTGAATTGATTGACCATCCTCTCGTCTCCACATTAAAGAAGGTTCTGGGTATCCTTCTGCTTTACATGTTAATGTAAGATTCTGATGTTCTTTTACTGCAACTGTACTTTCAGAAGATAACGAGTCGTTGATATTTGGTGGCACTAGAAAAATTTGTAAAACAATATTACAAAATTATCATCAAATGCAAATAATTATATTTTGAATCTTTTATTCTTGAGCTATATATGTATGGCAATGATTATTTAAATTTGTTTTTTTTTGTTATTCATATCTAGATACATAATTTTGAAGTTAGACTATAAAACTTTTGATATAATATATTAAATGGATAAACAACAAAAAATTATCGCTTACCTACAACTTGAAGATACCCAACTTGGCTTATCATAGGAACAGTGTTTACTTGACACATGTAATATCCTCGATCTTGTTGTTGAACATTTTGAATACGCAGTAACCACGTTTTCTGCTTATCAAAGGATACTGTGAACCTTGGTATTTTGGTCACAATATGTGTATGGATGGTAAGAAGCATTTGGCGACCAACATGCAGCCATGCCACCTGAAACAATACATTTAAGCATCTTAATTCATTCCCATAAGTTAGCACTGACATAAACGAATGAGCTATAATTACTTAGATATTATGATGATGATTATTATTATTATTATTATTATTTGACAAAGTTTGTAAAATTAATGGTTGGTAATATTAAATCAATATTTTTTGTTAAATCTCAACTTAAGTCTTTCTCAGTGATTAATTAATGCTCGAAAGTTTCTTAACTTCTAGCTGAGGTGTCACATAATTTAGCTTCGAGTCGAATGCTATTATATACTGGCATTTTACTCGCTACTAGTTAAACTTTGTTTTGCTAGTTATAGTCAAGCTTATTCGACGACAAAGCTCGTCGTTGAGTTGTGAGAATATATGCGGTTAATTCACTTGAGACATCTTTCATATGATGTTTCTGTCTTTTTTAAGACTGAATAATATCAACTCATTTGACACCTAATTTAACAATAATAAATAATTATGTATGAATTTTAATACAATAACCATAGTAATAATCGACAAGTTAAGATTTATTACCAATCATAGTTTTTGAAATAATCAATTGAATTTCTGTCAATAAATTTTTTTACCGATATTTTTAAGTTTTTTTTTTTTGTTTTCAATAAAAAAAAAATCGTCTATTTCGTTATCCCTAGTAAATTAAGAGCTCGGTAAATTCGACTTTACAACTGCAACAACTCGCTTGTTGTTTCGTCTGGTGATTCATGGTTATTGCTAGAATTTTGTTCTCGTCAGGATGTGTGCAAAAAAAAAAAAAATAAAATTACTCAAATTTGCTTGACATATTGATTTAAAAGCGAGTAAAAACTGATTGCTAAAAATTGCCACAGTCGAAAAAAAATATTTAAAGATATACAATGGACAATTCAATGATTGACTCATAGGTTTTTTTTTGATTTCGGAAGTTGCTATGAGAATATTTCTCATTCAATTGAAATACTTGGCTGCTATTCAAAAACTAAATCTTCCTTGTTTTATTTCTAAGCTATTTGTTTTTTTTATGAAGCTAATTGTATTCAATTTCCACTTTTATTTTTTTTTATTTTTTCGCTATTTTCAATGATAGTCTTGAAGGGAATGCAGAAAATTATCATGATAAAAAATAAATAAGTTCACAAGGTAATATTAATGATGTTATATGAAAAAAAAAAAACAAGAAAATGGTAAATAATTGAGAACTAGTTGGAAAGAGAAAAAATAGGTCACGTCACATTATATTATACAATGGTTAAATTGTTCTACTTAAAATGTTCGGCTACGTGAAAAATAGGTATTATATAGACAAATCAATTACTCAGTTTCATTTATTAATTAAGTAATTACCGCAGCATCAACTGAATTATGAAAATTTTTCTATATTAATTGGACTAACTGACAAGGTCTTGTATTGTTCAAAATATTTCTACACAAATTTTTATTTTTATCACAAATCTTAATGAAATGAATGTATCGCGAAAAAAAATAATAGATGATTAAATGATGATTCCGTTCAACAATACTGTTATGTAGAATTAGATAAAAATAAATTAACTAAGATTACAATGTTCGGATATCCAATAAAAACAATACTTATTTTTAATTCTAGACCCGTAAAGTAATTGGAACTCGTTAAAAATGTAGTAATGTATATGGTTCTTTTACATTGCTTGGCACTGATTTAGCTTAGTAAAGGAAAAACCTCACAATACTTTGCCAGGTCACCAATCTTGATACTTTTTTTTTACATGCTTAAAAGAATATCAATTACCAATGCAACATGAAATTGTTCCTTTCCTTTAAATAATTATAATTAGGGTTTATTTTTCATTACTTCAACAGCCAAGTAATTTTAAGAATTTATTGAGGAATTTACTTTTTTCCAAATTATTTTGAACAATTTTTCAATTAATTAATGGACTTTTAATCATTTAAGATGATACATTTTATTTTTATTATGAAATATTAATTTTTTCTGTATTCGATTGGGTTTGTTTATTAAGTAATATCTGTAAATAATGAAATAATGGACTAATTAATTTGAAAAAGAAATATTAAATGATAAGCTGAGCACCAATAAAATATTCGGTATATCTTAGTTAAGTAAACTTTTGCATGAATAATGGATAGTTGTGACTCTTGCTTTATATCTTGATAGTAAACTTTGGACTGCACCATTTTCTAAAACATAGAACTATGCAATATAACGATGAGTTTGAATGTTGAATTTTATCAAACTTATATACAATGAAAAATTGTATGTAGCTGTTCATTACATATCACAGTTTTACTATTCACATCCACTTTGGATACCTAATAAATTTTTCTCTGCTTTAATATTCAGCAATAAAATTTTATACGTGATAAGAAATCATTTTTCATAACAAAAATTAATTTTATAACTTTAATAAATAAAATCTCTGACATTTATTGACGGAATGTATAATTAATGATGAAGATTATATTTTCTGAATTTATAATAGCTATTTAAGGGCAAAATGAAAAAAAGGCTACACCAGAATAATTTCTGCTAAGGTTATGAATGATAAATTCGATTAATTTATTAACAGTTCAGCTATATTATCATCTATTTTATATGATATAAAAAATTACTTTCGAATGTTTAAGCTGTCATTAAAACTGTCAATATGTAAAAATGATTTTGTATTTTAATATTGGATAGAAACAAATTTCTCGTCTAAAGGGTATTTTTTAACATGAGAATTAATTTTTTAACAATAATGAATAAATTAAAAAAATATTTATATAATGGGATATAAGATAGATGACTTGGATTAAATTTCTTACACAATTAATTATAAAAATCATTTAAAATATTCAACAACTTTTCATTATAGAAATGATTTAATATTAAAAAAGTTATATTTTAATGAATTTTTCAGTTATAAAAGTAAAAATTTGTTTATGTAAAAGATTCGTAAACTAGTTATTGGAATGGTAAAATTAATATAAATATTACGAATTAAATGAAAAGAAAATGGAGATTGATTCTGTAATTTTTTATGACTGAAATTTCAGTAGATTGTCCTCTTGTTGTTGGCTTGCTCTGTTAAATAAAACTGGCATGCATTAACCATTCGATACGTCTGTGTTGCCATTATTCCAGTATCGATAGGTACATTTCATGATAGCAACGAACAACACACCAGTGATGGCTGATGCGTTTCCAATAGTCCGATGCATTCCACTGAGCAAGAGATGCTCTTGTTCAAGTAACAACCTCGTCGATCGACACGACTCAACGAAGTGGAATAACGGATTATATTATTCTTCATTCTTCTTTTGCAAAGTATAAAAGAATAGACTATAGCAGGTGGAATGAGCAAGTCGACGAGACGCTGAGACTTTCTATGATGAAGAAATTACTACAGGTATTTTAATAGTAGTACTACCTTGAAGACGTCGTCATAATAAATGAATGACATCCATATTTTCCGGTGGAATTTTTCATAGTTTTCTCTAGCTTCAGATTATTTGAGATTGAATTACTTCCGGTTTCATTGAGTTTCTTAATTAAAAATTTCTTAATAGGTATATCAAGTAAATATTAATAAAGCTAATCGGACTTTATTTTATACATTTATTATAGAAATTGTAATTCATTATAAAATTCACCTTATAAGATCCAAGATTGTTGATAACACAAGGGAGATTAGCATCCCTCCCTATTGCAACGGTCACATTAGGAATAGGCTCCGCAAACATAGGTCCCTCCGTCAATGCTAAAAAAGACAAAAGAGAAAATAAGTTGATCATTTTTGCATTTTCAAAATATTAAAAAAAAAGTCTACTTCCTAAAGCTCCGTGAACAATATCAATCGTTATAAAAGATAAATACATATTTACATAAATTTACATAGAAGATGGTGAGTTAAGGAGTAAATAAAGCCTTAGATGCAACGTTAGTACAAACACCATAGGATATAGCTAAGCCGAAGGTGGATACCGTGGTACATCCATTTCCCTGTCAATTTCATGAGAGAATAAAGAGCTTCTCATCCCTACAACTTATCCAAGCCATACCTACTATAGCTGCATAGTTCCTTTAACTAAAATTGACTCTATACAACAGTGAAGCGGTTCGTATATACGATACTGTCACTCTCATTTAAGAAAGGAATCTCAAAGAAACTCTTTTGAATGTTTCATAAAATTGTTCTTTAATAGAGCTTTCTTTTTAATGCCACCTAATCATAATTTAGCTTTCATTAATTGTTGAAGAAATGAAGATTTTATTAAATTATTCAGCCATGTTCTGTTTTAGTTGCCAATCAATTCTACCTGCATATTCACATCACTGGAGTAGGAATAATTGAAGGGACTATTTAATCACAACTCAGAGTTAATCGTAACCAAGTAGCAATCAAGCATGGTACTTCGATATGCTGACGACTACGACTGAGCTTTGCATTGGACATCGTATTATCTCAACAAGACTTTGTCAAGTTCTCGCGATTATTCGAGAGTAAACGAGAAGCCCTGTTGAAATGCTCACTTAAACAGAAGTTCGGAATTAAAGCCAATTAACACAATAATTTTAACTTGTCTAATTTTGAATGCAATGTTATAACAATATATTTATCAAGTTTAAAAATAGAATACTGGTTTTAAGAAAAAACTTGATAGTTAAATATGATAAGTTCATTAAATATGTAATAAGATTGTGAAACAGATAAGTAACTTTTTGGAGATAAGATAATAATTATAATGTATTGATAATATTGTATTTAACCAGACAGTAAGTTTATTTTTAGAGATATCGACTATAAGGAAAGGCCATAATTGTTTTATTGAGTAATATTGTAACAGTATTGTATTTTTTATGGATTCATATAAAAAGAAAAAAAATACAGTTCAAAAATCAACTCATTCGTAAAAAGAGATTAGAGTATTCTAGATTCTGTTTCAATCGAAATTTGTTGGATAGCGGAAATAATTTGTAAAAAACAAAGTAAGGATTCTCAAGTTCAATGTTTTAAGGTACTTTTTTTATTTTTTTCCTCATCTTCCTCCTTCTATTCATTTTTTAGTATCTTGGATTGAATTGTAGAAATATTTCTTTTCCTGTTTTTAAAGACAAAATAATTTTTGTACAATACGTCTGACATCAATGAAAATTTAAAAATAATATAAGTTTAAAAAGATAAGCCAAACGTGATGAGAAATGAAATATGCTTAAGATTCACACCTTATTGTCATTATTAACTTAAGCTGATTCATATTTATATCGTAGTTGTATTCAAACTCTTTATAACTAACTAATATTTATTTTCTTACATTTATCAAATACGAAAATGGAAGAAATTTTAGCAGGCATACTTCTTCATCAATAAATATCAACATATTAAAATTAGCCTTGAGAATTATAATTCGAAACGAATTCAATTACGAATCTAAATCAATACAGTAATCCAATCACTGCAAATTTCAAAAAATTCACGTGTTTAGTAATAAAACGTTTAAAGTGTTCAATAATTAAACACGTTAGTGTTTACAATGTATAATGCCAAACAAACAAACTATAGCATTTTAGTAAACGGCAAGAAACGTTTAAAAGTAGTCTAAAAAATTACCATAATTCGTTTATGATGTTTAACATTGTAAAAACTTTATGTGTTTCATTACTAAACACTTGGATTTACAATGATATTGAATAATTTTATTAATTTTCCAAAATTTTCCTACTGACAGTTTTTGAATAATAATTTTTCTATAAATCACCTGCGATGAATATCTCACGGTAATTATCTTAATGACTGCTATGAGGCCATTTATATATGTATGTGTACTTTGATATATTACACAACAATTCCACATGGAATAACAACACAGATGCGCATAGTTTCTGACACATAGCATGGAGATCTCTCTCTCTCTCTCACACACACACACACTCTACCACCTAGTCTTGTGTTAACTCCCAACTGGACTAGATTAGAGTTATTAATCTGTGCAACTAACAAATTGTTGAGAATGAAGAAACATTCGTAAAATACAGATGTATGTGTCTGTGTTCAGTTGAGACCCAGTTAACAATTCTAAGTTTTAATGTACGATAATTAAAAAATAATAACAATTTCTCAAGGTCTCTTTTTTAAATGTTGTGCCTTTTTTTAACAACACCTCGCATTTTTATTATTTTAAATTAAAAAATATATATATATTAAAATAAGAAATATTTCTACTGATTCGATTAAACTTGAAACTTCAGGTCATTGGATTCAATCAATTTAAATTGAGTTCAATCAAGTATTAAGTATTATAAAAATATAAAATCAAGTAGATATGTATGATAAATTTGCAAAAACAAAAGTGAAAATTAAAGTAGAAATCTGCGCGCGTCATTTTAGAATACGTTTGTGATTTAAATCGAGGGCGCCACTTCTCGAATAATGGATCAATATTGTAGCGTTCACCTAGTCAGTTTGTTGTTGGCTGTTGCTCATGTGTAGTCGTTTCATATGATATTTTTGTCATGCAAATCATAAACAAGTAATTGAAAAAAATAAAATTGTTTTCTATTATATGAATATATTATTTATGTTTTATAAAATAAAATAAAAGATAAAATTTATGTTGAAAAAAAAGAATAATATTAATACAAAAGAACATGTGGATTAAGTAAATAGAAAAGTGGGGAGAAAAATAACAAATCGTCATACCAATACCGGTTTCATACTATACCAAAACCTCGAGCTTCTAGTGCTAGTAGTCGAGCTGAAGATACATTTTATTCATCTGGCGTCCTTATAATTGTTACTTTCACTTGGGAACGGCGCAATTATTTTGTAAACAAACATATTTTATACGTGCAGCAGATATATCTAATAATATTTATATTTATTGCTAATAAGAAGCTGATTTATTTTTAAATGGAATTGTTTGGATTGAAGTGTTGAGTGAAATAAAAGAATATTAAGCAAATGATTTCACAAAATGCAACTATGCAATCGAATAAAAAGATTTTGGCTGTTAATGAGCCTTTTTGCAATTGGTAGTCTATATTTATTATCAATTTACTTTGATTTAAACTCAGAATCATGGAGATCAGGAAGATTGTTCTTCAGAATAGACAACAAAACACCTCTACCTCAAGGTCTCAACGACTCAACAAAATTAATATTATTTTGGAATACGATGTTTGGAGATGAAACATTCTATTTTGGACGTGGTGATGTTTTTGAAAACTGTCCAAATATACCTAAAGGCAGTTGTTATGCAACTCACAATCGATATGTAACGGATGTTGAAAATTTTGATGCAATTTTATTTCATGGTAGTGAATTGGATATAGGAGATTTACCAAAAAAACGACGGCCTCACCAACGATATATTTTTACAAACTTGGAAAGTCCTGTCAATCGTCCATTGCCTTATCCTGTTTTCGAGAATTATTTTAACCTTACAATGACTTATAGACTTGATAGCGATATTGTTTGGCCTTATTCTCTAATTCGAGAGAAAGCAACGGGCGAAATTCTCTGGCCACTGCATCAACCTACTGTTGGAAAGACGAGTAGTGCAACAGGTGAATAAGACTTTAACATAAGCCTTGAGCTTACTTATATGCTACATACATGCCAATTAAATGCTTATTAATTCTCATAAGATGCTGTTGATTAATTCAAGTTTTAATTGATTCAAAAATCATTAGATCACAAACTACATACCTTCTACTTATTGATATTTCAAATAAATTTATTGGAACAATGCCCGAAAGATATAATAAATGGCTTATAGATACGCCTCTGCCAGACAACATGTGTATATTACGTTTACACGTCGTCTGGCGGTCTTTCAGACTGCTTCTTGTGTAAAATCAAAATATAAAATTATGCCAACTAAATTCACTACGCACTTTTAATGACGTCTGTTCATTTTTTATGCAAAGACTAAATACTATTTAACTATGTCAAATTTATTTTTTAAATTAGAAATTTTTATCTCATTTGAATCTCATCAATCTAAAAGATATTAACGAGAATTTAAAAATCACCATATTGATATTAGAGATGTATATCAACTTTCTATTCTAAGAAAATATTGATCAGTTGCAGATAAATATCTTACAGACTAATATCATTGCATGATCATTTATTTACTATATTTAATGAAAATTATTTTTATAATATGTAACCTCGTTTTCCTTTTGTAGAAAATTAAATTTTCCAAGTCACTACTTTTAATCATTATTTTCAACCTAAAGACGAAAGTTGGCAATTAAAGATACACCACTACATAGATGAAAAATTTTTTTACTAACGAATAATAAATTTGTCCATAGGAAATGCGATGAAGACAATACCGTCATCGAATGTTACGCAATTAATAAGGAAGAAAAAAAAAACCGCTGTATGGTTTGTGAGCAACTGTAATTCTATGAGTGGTCGTGAAAAGTATATTGATGAATTAGCAAAATACATAGATATTGATATATATGGTTTTTGTGGACAAAAATCTTGTAAAAAGGATCAAGATTGCTTCAAGACTGTTATTGAACCAAACTACTTCTTCTACTTGTCTTTTGAAAATAGCCTCTGTCAAGATTATGTTACGGAAAAACTTTATAATGCACTCAAGTAATTATTTTATATGTAATATTTTTTTAATGTCATAGTAATTATAAAAATAATTTTTTATTAATATTACACTATACGATTTAAATTGTTAATGAACAAATAGGTGAGTCACGTACACAATTTCAACCGCACATGATAGTCTATTCCCAGAGATCCGGTCTAGAAAACACGCAACTATTACGTGTAGCTGTTGACCTCACTCATTGTTTAGTTCCAGGTCACAACACAACACTTGTATTACTTCAGTTAGATCTTGAACCTTTCGTAGCACAATAACTTCCTTCCTACACTTTCACCTTTTATAAAAAATTAAGTCTTTTCTATGAAATAAATAAATGATACTTTTTGCGCAGGCATTACGTTGTTCCAGTGGTATATGGAGGTGCTAATTACTGTCTATTTGCGCCTCCAGATTCATATATAAATACAATGGATTTTGAAAGTCCACAACGCTTGGCCAAGTACTTAAAGAAGTTGACTAAAGAACCAAAAGAGTATGCCAAATATTTCGAGTGGAAGAAGCAATATGAAGCACCATCTTCTCCTCTTAAGTTAACCATTTGCCAATTGTGTCACTATCTTTTAGAAGACCATGAACCAAAAACATATGACCCGTTATCCAGTTGGTACAAATATAATAAATGCCCTTTACAAGAAAAGTTAAATTTCCTGCCATATTTGACCAAGTCAGCCTTAAACTAATTTATAATGTAATCAAAATAATTTTTTCATTATTTTCATAATTTTATAAAAAATTTTCCACTAAAATTACCGATGTTCATGTTAGTTACAGCAGTATTATAATATTTTTTAATTCATTAAATGAAATATTTCTATTTGGCTTCAAAAATATACAAAACATTTATTTTTATACAAATCAATCAGCCTTTCCATGTACTGTAAATAATAAAACTGATGAATATCAAAACATCAAAAATAAACAATGAATCATCATAAATTCATCAATAATCTTCACTTCTTATCAGTTTTTTAATTTCATTTTTCGTTGCCATTAAAAAGTTGAAACGTTAATGGAGTCTTAATTTTCTAATAAAATATTTCTATTCTTAAAATAAAGGATATAATATTGACAATGTCTATACAGCTTTATCTTTGTTTTATAATGACACACTTCCCAAAATAATTCAACATTCATTTTCTTTTTCTATAATATTTCTATCATAACACTGTTAATCACTTTACGTTTATCACAAGACTTATCATTTCAAACAACAATCAAGTGTTATGTCACAACGTACAATTAATTGATTGAATTCATTGCAATAACAGACACAAGCATAGAATTCTCTGTTTTTGCCCTAGCTATGCAGCCAATAGACACACTGCAAATCCAAATGTGTAAAAAATGATTACAATATTAATCAACTGGGTAACGTTATATTTAGCACGTTCAGATATATAACAAAAATGTACTCAAATTCAATTCACTCAAAAGAAATTATAATATCTTGAATTAACGGCAATTAAATCCACAGAGTGTACAATTTAAGATGAGGAACCCAATAGTCAATTGAATGAAGGCAGGAACCACAATATATAATATTTCTAAACTTCCGTTTACGAATTAAAACAATGTCTTACGTTTGTTCAGTTCAGATACGACTTTGCAATTGACTATTGAGTTTTTACAATGGTATATATGTTATTTAAAAAAGGCGATGATTTTCTCAAAAGTAGGAAAAGTCAAAACCAATTAGCTTTGAGATTTTTGACTTATTAATTTTTATTGGTAAGAACTAATACTTGAGAGAGCACTCGAAAGTATAAAATTATCGAGCACACTATCACTTCCATATTGGTAACTTCTTAGCCTGTAGATATCTTACTCATTACGCATCGACGCCACCAATTACCTTACTAATTATTTTTACGTATATGTGTTGAAACTGTACAATTTCCTTAGAGTAATTTAAAAAGTGTTCATATTAGAAAATTTCGAATTTAATCTTTTTCTCTTATCTAATATTTTTCTTCTATTAGTGAACTAAGTTAGCTATGATATAAAACAAATATTATCTTTCGGTTAAATTCGTACATTCAATCAATGCTTTATTTACTATATTTACTAGATAATTGTCAATGTTATTTTTAGTAAACTTTCCCAACAATTGCTGAAAGTTATTTATAATGCTACTAAATCGTGTTGAATATTTAAAATATTCTGTCACATCATCAAATAAAGGAGTGAAAGTGCAACTATTTTGACAAATAGATCTTTTAACTCAATTTCACGTAGCTCATTGATAAGGTATTGCATCACGATACCGTGAATTGAGTAGAGGATAAAATTCGTTCAGTTTATCAGCAATAACTTGAAAGTTTTTCATATCTTGCCAATAATTTTTCGCTGAGTGTAAGAATAGTTGGCTGAGTATTCGTATTGCCGTATGGTCTGTATAAGGGTTTGAACGAAAGTAGGATAAAAGAAGCGAGTCGTAGAGCCCCTGAGAAATTTATCTGACAGATAAAAATGTCTCTTAGAGAGTTTATACAGTGCGGAGGCAGGAAGAGATTTCAATAAAACCAACCTTTTTTTTCCTCCACTCTTTTTTCAAATTTTCTTCTGTTCATTCTCTCCTGTTCACGACACGATTCTGGAAAATGGATAAAACGATGAAGCCAAAGCATTAAACGGGTCAGCGAATCTCAAAGTCATGGGAAAAGCTTTTCTTTTCTGGTATGCGTGACGCCTCTATGATCATCATTTTGTGTTTTCTACTGTGTACAATCTTGTAAAAATAATAATTTCATTTATGTACAAGATTTTATAGCACTATTATTTACTGTTCAGTGCTCATTTCTTTCAATATTCCATCAACCTTTGCTCCATCATCATTTTACACGTTAACTTTTTCATTTCCAAACTTTTTTACGACATTCTTTATAGATGTAACTAAATTTTTATATTCCATTTAATGAAACAATAAAATACTGTCATTACCTTGATCGATTTTTTGATGTGTCATGAATTCATACCAAATGATTATTAATCCAATGCACAATGTGTTGTAGATTTATTAGAATAATAAAAATACTTTTTTTGATTTAGTCATTTAGAAAACAGTACTTGTTATTGAGAATGATTTGTTGGTATTCATCTTCGATAATAACTTGACTAATTTGAAGCTTAATTAATGAAATATTTCCAAAATATGAAAAGTTAGTGTATGCTATAGTTTATAATGAAGTGAAAAGATTAAACAATTCATAAACTAAAACAACAACGATCGATTGAAATGAAATAGGCTAACATAATTTATATAGAACTCAACTCAACAACATCAACAATTAATAACCTTCACTCGAGAGTCTAACAACCTCATCTATAAATTTACGTACACCAAAGCTTGTCGAGTGTCTCGAAAACCAATATTCTCTGGCTTGTTCTAATTTACTCTGGACAGTGTTCATGCTGTGTTCACATTAATAACTATGCTTGCAACATAGTTATTTCAGACTGATAAGCAAATAATGAATGAGATGGTTAGAAGGTAGCACCTGCGAAGGAACCTGATAGTCCCTCGAGACACGTGCCCAACTGGGAAGCTGGTGTAGCTTTGCTAGCACTTTGACCTGCGATTTATAGGGCGTTAAACTAACGCAAGACTGAACAACCTCTTCAGCTATCGGTCGTTCCGCACTGCCAACCACTGTGGTCAGCCTACAGTTCAATGTGAATCAACGATCCGATGCAATTTCATTCCCTTTCTATTTCCTCTGGCATGAATGTTTCTGTATACAACTTATATCAATATACACTCCAAATACTTTCCCCAGTAAATGACATATTTTTATTGTGCTAATTTATTGGTAGCTGGTACGGTGTGGAAAGCGAATAGTAATGACATGAATTGCCAAAACTATACCCCACTGACCAAACTACCGACTATTTATGTCTCTAATGTTGTAACTGGACAAGTTACAGGGCTGGTCGTGTGACCAGGGTGATACAAGTTCTTGTAGGGAGACATAAACCCAAGAGATGAGTGTGAGAGGAATGTTTGAGACTCCATTACTTGAATTGGATTGGGAATAAGTTACTCCCTAAGCATCTTTACTTTCGTATTTTGGACAAACACTTTAGACTTATCTTGATCCAAAACTATGTATATTAAGTTCCATTTTTACCAAAGTCAATCTTTACTCAAGATAAATTTATGTACCCTGTTCATACATTTTATTAAATCCATGTTTTTTCAATTTTCTGCATTAAACTTAACTTATACTGTTTGCTCAACGTTTGACGATTCATTCAAGTTTTCAGGATTTTATTTTTTCCACGAGGACATGTCAATGAAATTTAATATCAATAGACGTGTCAAAATGTATGCTATCAAGTATCGTTTAAAGTTGGATATTGAATTATAGTTGAAACTTTTTACGAATACAATTAAGAAACAATTTTATTTAATGCAAAAAAATGGAGGTTAAAATGCCCAAAATAATGTCTTTTATTTAGAGCATTTAAGGTGTAAATGGAGTGTAATAAGGAGAAGAAAGTTGTAATGTACAGAGTTATGGAGTCGAATAAGTCCTTTCTCTTTTTTCATTGCTTGAGCAGGTGGAAAATCGATAAAGGAAGCATCTGCCACCGATCAAGTTCTAGTGTAGCTTTTGCCCACTCGATGCTCCAGCAAGTAAACGTCATCCTTGCGGACTTCCAGTCTATTCACGGCAACTTCCGACAGCTGCATCCAATGGCCAAGTGTGGATACGACTGGACACTGTCCTTGAGTGATTTTGCGGAAACAAACCAAGCACTATATTCCCTTCAATGCAGCCTGCTTAGCTTTATCCAATCGATCTACTCGGACTTTCAGATTCAGGTCTCGATCGAGTGTTGGATCATCCCCCACTCAAGCTTTTAGTTTATTTTTAGTTTCATGTTCTAGTGTCTCTTTTCCAGCTGTTCAATCCTGAATTTTTCTCTAGAACACTTTAGCTAGAAACTTGTGCTTTTTTTCATCTGTCTATTAGAATAACATGAGTTTACTTTAATAATTTAACTCATAAAAAGTCAATATATATGAGAAACAGTCAAGTTTTGAATGAAACTGATGACAATAAATATCAAATCAAGTTTGTTCATTGGGGAATCAACTTTGATTAAAACTTATCTGATACTGCACGTAAATTTACTCAATTCAACTGGGAATAAACGACAAGTTTGAATTGTCAAAATAAATCACATCAAAGTACAGTCTTTTTGTTGCTGTAAATTTACCAAATTCGATTTTGGTTTTTTTTTCCATGACATAGCAAAGAAGAATGTTGTATGTTTAGTAAGAGCAAAACTTTATGTTAAAACAAAATGTATAGGAGTCTGTAAATAAATCAAACACTGATTATCGATTCAAGGCTTTTTCATTTCAATAAGTGGGCCGTTAAAAAAAAATCATAACTTGTATAAATAGTATCTGCTATGACTGAAAGTAGTATGCATACATATTACATTTTATTTAACCACCCACATTCAGGCGGATACGTCGTGTGCATCTGGTCGTCACTCTTTCAATACACATTTTCACAAATCGACATATCAGAAGACATGAGAGAATTCTTTTCAATGCATACGTACGCTCGCTATTGCTTTTACAACTTTCTGACGAGTACAGGAATGCAAAAAAGAGCATACTCGATATCTAGACAAACTCAAAGAGACACTTCAGTCTGCTGTTCATGATATATCTTCTTTATTCCTTATTTCAGAAATTTTTTTAACAAATACCCAACTTGAGAAATAATATTTATCGATATTATTTTACGCAGCAATGGAGCTTTTGAAAATATTTTTATAAAATCAAAGCTGAATATATTATTAAAGTGAATCAAAATTGAAAAAAAATATAAAAGTGATATACGAGAAAGTTTTGACAAAATTATTGACGTTTAAGTATTGAATAAAATTTTTATGTGAAGAAGATATACTACTTGTATGACATCCATAGGTTATCTTACTCGGTAGGTATAGCTAACAGCAAAAATTCAACGCCGCAGAATGCCAAATTGAATTTCACTCTAGTCTACGTCTCGAAAACTAATGTTGACGGAATCGAAGTTTTGTATTGTGATTTCTAAGATTTCCTACTCACGTTTGAGTTATATGACACAACTATATTTTGTTTACATAAAATAACTACGTCCATATTATATTATTTTATATAATATAGTTTTTATTAGCAATCGTTTTTTTGTATTTTAATGAAAATGATGGAAATATATTTGGAATTCTTCAACTCATTGTGTCAGCTTCTGCAAAAATATAATTCAAATTTTTATCATTATCTGTCATTGTTTAATAGAAGAACCAGCTCTCCAAGTCGCTTTATGAAGTAGTAAAATTTTATAGATATTTTATTAAACATTTTTCATATTATAAAAATAAAATGATGATTTAATGTTTGAAAAAACATCTTTAGAACACATTATTATTCATTGTTTTTGGGAATAAAATTTTTAATTATTATTGAAATAAGTGAGTTGTTTTAATTTATTGCTTTAAAAAAGAACTTATTAATAGCTAATTATTTTCAATATAACAGAAAAGAGTAGTGACTTTTATTTATAATAGTGATGTTGTTAATAAACAATAGCTAAATATTAAAATTATGAAAAAAATTAAGCTGCATAAAAGTAAGAAACATTGAATGTTGTTTTGTTATTTTTGTTTAAAAATTCATTCGATTCATTGTTATGAATTAGTAAATCGAACATTTCTAAATAGAATAAAAAACAAAATAATTTAAAATTGTTTTTATATTGATGCATCAAAAATAATTTAATTTTTTTATTAAATAAAAACTATAATTGTTATGATGTAGATAGATTTTAGTTTATGATACAGAATGCTTCGAACTAAACAATCAGTTTCAATAAAACAATGTAAAAAGGATTGTTATTAAAAGAAAAGGTTAGCAATAAAAAAGAAAATTCAGTGTTGGGTATTATAAAAGGGAAAAATCTCTGTTTTATGATGAAAAAAAATACTGAAGGGAAAATAGAGACCGCAAATGGCGGAAAAAATGTGATGGTTATTGAAGATTTATACGGGTGGATAGGTTTACTCAGGAGAGTACGGAGATACGGGGAGTAATCTGTTGAAAACGGAAAAATCGTAGCGCACAGTGTCGAAGATGCAAAAGACTTGAATCTGTCTGCTCAAAGATAATAGCGCGTAATAGGATATTTCAAGTGGCCCGATGGTTTCTTTTATCGGGCTGGGCATTTAAATGCAAAGTATTATTCAAATAGCACTTCGATGCTCTCTTTCTTCACTCTTCCCTCTCGTCTCGCAATACCATTCCTGCTTCTTCTCTAGGGACAAGAGGCTTCATTTCCTGATATTCAAATGCGTTCAAACATCATCCTGCAGCTCAGGTGTTATCTGCGGTTTTTACTGGGATAAGCGCACCAACACAATCATCATTGTCGTTCTCTTGAAAGAATGCAAATTGACGTAACGTGTCAGTTATGAAATCATAAAAGATGAAAAGTGAGTTTCCCAGAGATGAATAATATTCATCCTCTTCCTCGCATTCTTCACCACTCAGGTTCCGTTTCATTTATAAATTTGAATTAACACTTTTCTGCCTATATGAATTATTTAATACCATTGTTTATTTATAATTAAGACATATCAACACTTTTATAAGGTTTTTTTTACAATTTTTTCTTTATGGATTCGTTATCTCGAGTGTTAAATAACAAACATTACGTTGAAAATTCATTAAGACTGTCTTATTTAATGTCACTCAATGATGAAATAAATTTTGATATTTTCATCAAGTCAATGTTAGTGTGAACATGTAATCAAATAACAGAATTGGAAAGTTTTCAAAAAATAAATAAAATTTGTCCTCAATATGTAGCTTTTGAAACTCCATTCTAATAGTTAAATTTATCTTCGATTATTTTCATGACAAAACATTTGGTAAACGACATTTGAATTAGTTGTAATGACTTTTCGTGACTGAGTTATTTAAACTTTTCGTCCAGTATTTCAAACATGAGAGTGAAACTCGTTGACGCGAAAAGCACGTTTTCCTGGCAAAAAGCTCTTGTTTCAATAGTGCACTAGATCACTCGTAATACAAACTTTTATTTTCCCCTTAGGATTTTATGTAATTCACTACTGTGTGATTTAATTAATTGAACATTAAATAGATGTAAATACCTACGATCTATTATCATTACATATAACGTATAATAAATTTATAATTATCATTATTATTATAACACTTTCTGTGACAGACTGAAATAATCTCCAAAAAAAAAAAAAAAAAAAAAAAAATGAATACACTAGTGTGTAAGGAAATAATTTTTTGATGATATGTGGAAAAGCGTAAAAACGGACATTATTAAAAGTTTTTCTTTCTATATAAAAATGATGAAGGTAAAAAATATGAGGTTTGTAATTTCATTCAACTCACGAATGAAGAATATGAAATTATATGGAAAATAAATGAACCATTTTAATTATTAAAGAAACTTTGTAGAGGACATGGAGAATGAAGAGGAGAACTCAGAATATGGATCATTAAAAGAGTTATGATAACGGATATTGTTGACCATTGTTCTTGAAATTACAAAATTTTTTTTTCCACCAACTTTTATTATTTCTTTTTTGTTTAATTCTTTTTACAAAAGCAGAAAAAGATATCAAATAAAATCCAACAGCTTACATTTCAAGCAGATATCATTTTTTATCTTTTTAAATTGTGTGTTCCATGGAAAATTCTGACATTAAAATAATGAGTGTTTAAGGTGAAGAATAATATCTTAAAGTTGTGAGTAAGTAAAAGAAAAGGGAAAATAAATAGGTGGTAATAAATTGGTAGTTAAAGTGAGTAAAAATAAGAATATGTATATAGTTACATGTCTGTGCCGACTAAATAGAACCATAGTGTCGACATGGTGCGAAAAAACGCCTGAAGAAGAGAAAAAAAAAGAAGAAGGTGTGGTGAAAAGCTCAGAGCTGGATTAAAAATGGGGGCCTGTTTAAAAATGCAAATTAAGACATTTTATTCCGCTGAGATCTGCTGCATGAGACGGTTTATATTGCTCAGTCCCGTGGTGGTTGTAATAAAAACATGAATATTTGAGAAAGTAACTTAGAGACAGGAGAGAAAAAAAGAAGAAGCCACAACTTTTAGGCTGGAAATTTCTTAATTAGACAATATAAAAGATGAGATGTATGTATGTCTTGATTATTATCATAAATATTTTCTCCTTAAATATCGTTATGAATTTTTCTTAAACTTATTATTAATTGATTTAAGATGTCTAATTATGTTTTAATTAACACGTATCTATGCATATAAATTTTCTATGAATTTGATTAAGCACCGTAATTTTGGTCGTCTCAAGTTGCAGTTTCCAGATACCAGTCTACAACTACCACACCGTGGATAAGGCAACTGAGAAAGTGTGAATGAGTTTGAGATGATGAATTGGTTGTACGAAGCCAAGTAGACTTGCTGGGGAATAAGAATAAAAAGTAACTAAATAATGAAACGAATAAAGAAAAGTATTAAGAAGAAGGAAGACTAGTTATATAGGTGGATTAAAAATATTCTAAAATGCAAATTGAGAATACTTTTATGTACCGTTGAGATTTAGTATCTAAGAAGATGAAAATTATTCTCTATAATGCTTTCCATCGGTTATCAAATTTACCATTTTCTTCTAGACTATCATTTTTAGAGTTAATTATCAAGCAATGCAGTAATTTTAAGATGATAACCTTTCAACTTATGATGACAAAAAGATCAAATTTCCGTTTTAAATTTTTTCAATCTATAAAGTTTTTTATCAAATAATCGTTTCATTAATTCCTTTTTTCGAATGTCCTTTAATAATTTTCTCGTGAATTGTCAAGCTGAAAAGCTGCAAAGACGATTTTTGTATTAAACTAAAGTACAGTGATATAAAAAAAGATTAAAGCTAAAAATGAGAGCAATTTGAATGGTTGGAGAAAAATGAATTCACCCATTTCAAATAATCTGCTGTATTTCAAAAAAATGTTGATTGTTTTTAGTGATAATAATTGAAATTAAAGGTAACATTCATTTTTAAAAGGATATTTTTCATTATAATTCGTTGAATAATTTGATAAAGTTCTTTTAGGACGGATTATCTAGACTTTCTCAAAGTAGTTGTAGGGCCCTATCTCTTTAATTTATGCACCGAGCTAAAATTTAATATTCTCATGGTGTTCAAAACGCGTGCCGTTGTGAAAAGTTTTAGTCTCGCAACAAGAAGACCTCTGGGAGTCTTTTTGAGGTAGCAGACTTTGTAACTCTACGAGCAGGGTTATCAAGTACCAAGTTTGACCAACAAAATAAAATAAATAAACAGAGCAATGTTAATTACTGCAAAGGTTAAATTCTTCTTTACAATTTTAATAAATTCATTTTTCTCTCTTTTATACATTGTCAATGTTCTCGCCAATTTATTAAATAAAATTCAGTGAAAGAATGATTAAGATGAATGAATAAAAATTATTTAGAAAATAATTGAGAGTAGAATGGTGTCAATCTTCCAAGTTTTCGATAAAATTTCCACTTATTTCGACATGAAGTCGTGGTCAAAATATCATACAAGATCAAGTACCCTCTTTGATATCTGGATCGTTTAGAGAAGCTTTTTATTAAAGAATACCCGATATGAATTGAACATAAAAAGGAAAAAAAATGAGAGAAATGGTCAAATGCGATCAGTAAGAAGATCACGCGCCAAACATAATCGTACGAAAGCTTTTTTCTTAGAATTTGAGTTTTAGTGTCATTCCCTTTAAGTTGGAAAGGGTCATGGGGCATCTTTTATCTGTAATTTATACTTTCAATTTAGTTTCTACATCGAGCTGTTTCTTTTACTACTATTCCTACTAGGAGAAAAGAAGAACCACTTTCCTGAACGGTCACAAACCGGTGTGTCTCCATATCATATTTTACACACAAAATTAAACAATCACTTTGGATAATATTTTTGATTAATTATGATAGTTATTCCATCAATGTTAAAGATATTCATATTGATGTAATTCTACAGCAATTAATAACACGGTTATGGAGAGAATTTCACAAAGATCATTAGAGAGAATGTCCGTTGAGAGTCAGTAATAATAGTTTGCAGTTAATTACTTGCACGGTAATATGAGAAGCACATACTAGGTTTCATTGGAATTTAGTGAAAACGACCAAAGGCATAGCTAATTCGTATCAATGCCGAATCTAATATTCCATTCATAATACAATATCATTATCTGCTCATTAGTAATTACCTAAACGAATCACCAACATTTTACAGATATTTCTCATTCACTCATTCTAAGTCATCAATTTGATGTCATGTTATTGGGATTTGTCATCATTTATATCTCGCAATTATAATATCAATGAGTATCGACACTGCAATTATGAGCAATTTAATAAATTGATTGGTTATTATATCATTGAATTTTCAATGAGAGCTAACAAAATCATATTCATGGAGCAAGAATAATTTTATTCTTGATCATAATATTCCTAAATGAAGGAATAATACTAGTACAACATAACACAAGTGGAGACAGAATTAAAAACAGAATGATGATAGATAAATATAGAATCATGGCATTTCTGTTATCATTCTGGATCCATTCTATTCTTATCCTGTCTTCACTTTGGTTGTGTTGTATTAATATTATTATTATTTTATTTAAGAATATTACGATCAAAAATAAAATTATTCTTGGTCCAAGAACAGTTTTTTTCAGTGTATAAAGTATTAAATCATTTTAATACATCTTTCAAAAGAATCAAGATATTCATTGCCATCTAGACCACTTTTAGACAAGTAACACAGAACAGCATAAGTAGCGTGAATAGATCATGATTATAAATCTGACAGAATATCGATAAATAAATTGAATGAGTTTAAGATGATTAAAGTCAGGATTAATTTACATTTACTATGATTATTATGCTGTATTATGTAACTCCAGAAACCTCTTGTCATCTTCGATTTTCTTTTATATCGAATCTTATCAAAGTTACGCTCAAGTACTCTTTAATTATGAAATAACTTCATTGTTCGCCGAAAAAAATCATGAGAAAAACTTTGAGCTATTTTTTCGTAAAATTAATGAGATAATAATGTTTTTATATATCTAAAACTTTTTAAAAATTTAAATTGTCCTTTGCCTCATTTTTTCTTGTATTTAGCTTGTCTTTGATCAGTTCTCTAGTCGTAAATTATTTTTCTGTTTAACAATCCTGTTTATATCTAAATAAATTTGAATGTCATTAAAATATTATTCATAATATTTAAACAGTGCTAAAATAATTGATAGATCGTGATATATCTATGGTCTATAGGCTTTTAAATAAAAATAAAATTTTTAATACTACATAGCTTGGTTGAGTAATTCTAAAAGAATGTTTCGACTTTACTGAAGACAAAATTTACGTAAAATTAACTTTCGTAGAGAAACTCGAAAGATGTTTATTTTAACAAAATATTTTCCGACCTGGAAGAATAACCACAGTCTACAATTTATCTCAAATCCTTGAAGACGTTATCTAACATTTCAAGCAGAGGATTTCGTGATGTTGTTTCTACAACATAAATTCTCATTTGAATGACAGACAGCAGAGTACGCGCGAACTACTATCTGTTGGTAAATACATTGAATTTATCAACAAAAAAAGTGAGAAATAATATTGAGAATGAAATAAAATCAACGGCAATAATGTAGCAATAGATGAGTAATCACATTTTATCGGAAATTATACAGCACTTTAGTGATGAAAACAAAATAGACGAAAATGAATAGAATAGTTAAAACGTATAGTGACTGTGAAAATGTGTCATGACAAATCGATCGAATGCAATAAAAGAATTGATTTGGTAAAATTCCAAGCGTCCTCTGGCACTTGTCTTGAAGCTTTAAGGGTCGTCTCGTATACTCGGAAGTTCTATGTCGGGGTAACGATGTTGTGGTGCTTCCGGTTGGAACGAGGCTTTGTTCAACGAGCCGGAAACGGATACCGCTCATCAAGAATCATCATCCTGGCTAACACAATACTCAGCCTTCCTTCTCTTTCTTCTCGCCTATAATATTTTCCTCAAACGATAAAAAAAATTGATAGCGATAAGGCATCTGACATTGAGCTCGTTAAATGTGTCTTTAATGAGAGTACAAGTCATTGTGAGTAATGAAAATATTTTTATAAATTTTCAAGTGAAAATATTAGGTTTTCTAAATGCTTCATGATGGTATCAAGATATTTTATTTTTTATTTTTCACTTAAATTCAATAATTCACGATAGCTGAATTTAATTTTCAATTTTTTTGTTTTACTTTGCATAAATTGATACGCAGAAATTATTTTCTTACACCTCTGTGCAGATATAATAAAATATCATCGCAGCGATATTAAATTGGCCTTTTCTGTTAAAATTTACTGAACGAGGGAACATGAAAAAGCAGAGAAAAAAAAAGGGAGTAAAGACCGGAGGGGTTCTAGTTAGAGAACAGATTTTTGTTGAACGAGAGCAAAAGTGACGAAAGCCTACAAAAGAAGACATTATTACACAGAAGGGGTTGAAATGAGGGGCAAAAGCACATCAGCGAGAAAAAAAAAATATGAGTGACGAAGTAATAAAAAAGAAAAGTTTTTTTGAAAATCCAACCCTGTTGAAATCCATAGGGAAGGTTAAATTTAATTAAAATTTAATTCGTGAGAGGTTTTGCTAATCCGCGAGTTCTACGTGAGCACTCGTGCGTCCATCTCTCATTCACTTGGGAGACTCACTTGGTCAGCCAACGGATTTCAGATGGGATAGAATAGTTGGGGCTAAAGAGAGAACATTAGACAAAGAGGCAAGATGACAGGATTACGGCTAAAAGCGTACAAATCCTTGTTAGAACGTGAGTGCACGACTACCAAAGGGCAGGAAGAGAAGAGGAAATAGAGTTTAGAGCTAGGTGGTTTGTCCAAGCTGTGAAACTTTACTCCCAAGGCTACGTATATTGTTCGACTTGTTGTTAGTTTTCTCCTTCTTTTATGATGTGTTATCCAGATAATACAAACTTTCTTTCTATATGCATGTATGTTTTCTAAAATAACATTTCCCATAAGCTTTTCTTCTTTTATTTACTTTGATTTTTTTTATAAAAAAAAAAGACTTACATGCCAAAGGAAAAAAAAACCTATTGGTGACATTGAAGGTTTTTCGTGTCTTCCAACATCTTTTTTCTCTCATAACCTTTCCATCACCCTTTTTCTGTTACTCAACCACTCTAACCGATCCACGTTCATTTCATCATCCCTCTACTCTTTACCCAACACCATAGCTATTCATTTTCCATGCTCTCCATTTCCCACGATACTCTTCTGTGCCAACCAACTTGCAATGGAGAAAATGGAAAATACGTCTGTTCTCCGTCGGGGATATTTTATAAAACTTAATAAATATAGAATGTTGAGACTATCTATGGGATAGTCAGTAGTTCAAATGATAAGTTTGAATAAAAAAAGAAAAATTAAATATTTTGATTACTTTGAATTTCAATATAATAACTCACATTTTTAAAAATAATTTATAAAATTATTCCATGTATAAGGGAACAGTATATTACTGTCATGAAATACAAAACAACGAGAATATTTATTAAATTTATATCCAACTTTATACTGGTTGAACTTCCTTTGTAATATTACTTCAATCATGGTGTATTGTCAAGGCTAATATGAAACTCGGTAAAAATTTTTATAACGAAAAAATAGCAGTTCAATAAATATGTATTATTGATTTCGAGTAAAGGTTAAATACTTTTTAATTACTTGGTGACTTTTTACGACAGAAACTCGTAAAATAAAATAATACAAAAGTATCCCAAGAATTGCTGAAATGATGATGAATTTTTAATTAAGCTTTATCTCATGATCCACCTCTTGAATTAAGATTCATAAAACTCTTCGATGCGTAAACAAAGGGCTACGTTATTGAGATGAAATACAGAGTAATATATTTTTTCATTCAGACTTGAGTCTGCATAAAGTGCCCTACCGAATTCTCTTGGCTGACATCAAGGACTCGATCAAATTTCACGGCCCGGATATTACCAGAAATGGATGGACGTTAACGGAGAGGAGGAGAGATATGAACGAATTTTCTTCCGTGGAAGAAAATTGAGTCACGTCTGCATTCGTTTTATATACGAGTACATGAAGAAGAGAACTATGTGATTTGATAAAAAAAAATTAAATTTATTTCTTATTTTATTCAAATAATTTGTTTAAAAAATCATCTCTTTGATGATCAAAATTTTCATCTATATACATTCGCCAACCTGTTTCTCAATATTTTTCATTCTTTTTTGATAGAAAATATGCTGAATAAGGTATGAATTTATTTTATTTACATCACGCATCTGTCAAAGTATTTCTCGAGAGACACAAGTCAGATAAGAAAACCGTCGTGTATTTTGTCAAATAATATAACACATAAAAATGATAAATTAACATTTAAAACATTAATTTTCGAGAAACTAAAATATATATATAGATATATATATATATATATATATATATTATCGTTGAATATTAAAGAAAGATTGAAGCGATTAATAAATTTCATTTCTTGTAATCTTAGCTTTGAGATCAAGAGATAATGAGGAATTTATTTAACAAGGTTTCAAGTCGTGACTGGTACGATTATTACTACAATCTCTGACAAAGTTATTTTTTGGTTTACATAAAATCGTACTCGGATGAAAAATAAAATATTCAGTCTTTATACAGAATGAGGGTAATGAAAATAAATATTGAAATGACAAGATTCATATCTCTCTGTATGCAAAGCGATGAGTTATACAAAGTTTTGTCGTCGGAATCTGCTATTTCTCAGCTGTTTCTCTTTTAAACTTGCTCCTCTGTCTTGAATAACATCTAGAAGTTTAATGCACATATGCGTTTTTATAGTACACTACTGACGATGAGGAAGAAGAAAGGATTTTTGAAGAATATTTATTAGCTTCTATAATAATGTACACCTCCAAGTCAAGTTAAATGTTTATTTTGGCTTCAAAATTGAGACAATAAATTTTTCATGATTTTTTTCTTGGAACAATGAAAAGGAATTGCACTATTCTATAATGAATTTTCGCCATTTGAGCTCACAAAATACTCGAATGACGCTACAGATGATTCTTGACAAAGTGTAAGGTATCAAATTTTATAAAATGTGATATCAAATAAAAAAGTAAATACCAAAAGTTGAGAACCATTGATCCCTTACGGTAGTTTATTACAACAGAGGGACAACATGAAGCGCTGCCTGGCACAGGCCACTTGGACGGCAAACAGTTGGGGTTGGCACGACAACTTTACCCTCCTCTTTACTTCACTCAAACCTTCTATATTATTACATGAAATCGCGTGGAGTCAGTGGCTGCTCAATCACTACCGTTTTTCCCACTTTGCTATATCCGCACGTGTCGTTGAATTTTTCATGAAGATGATGCATTTTATTGAGAATTATTGGATAACTAATTTTTACTGTATTGTAAGATTAAATGTTAGGATCATCTAGAGTTATGTTACATCAGTACGAAAAATCATTTTGAGTGGTAAAAAAAAAAAAAACGAAGAAAATTAATTAAGGAGGAAATAAAATATTTCTATAGGAATTTCTGGGGCAAGCCAAGTATTTGAGCATACCAAGTGTCGCAGCATATTCGTTGTTCGTTCCTTCTAACATCAGCTTGAAATCCTATGGCATGGCGAAGGAATTAGATGTAGTCTCACAGGCTCGCATGCAAGCCGAAATGAAATGAGAAACTTCTGTGGAGAATTAGCGTAAGTTCAGAATCGTACTCCCTAGAGAAGTTGATGGAGAGTCGAGGGGAGAGTACAAAAGTATACATATACTGCGGTTCGTTCTGAAGCTTTACTCTGAATCTCGCAGTCTTGCAGAAGTATATCAAAGTGTCATGGCTTCCAAAGTGGGAGAAGAACATTTTAGAAGTTATCGGACGTGTTCAATAATTAATGACTTCAACTAATTTGCTAAAAAGCTTTGCAATCTAGTGATGGAATAATTGTTTAACCAATTCACACAGCTAATGATAAAAATTTCATTAAGATAATAAATTCACTACGATACATTCCTTACTTCTTATTTATTTCCATTTATTGCATTTAAGATAAATTTTTTAAATTTATTCTAATTCTTCAAAAATTATACAAATAGGAATAATAAATTTATTATATATATACGGTTAGAAGAATTTTTTTTTTCAACTATAAAAGTCAAGTTTTCATCAAGGAAAGAAATAAAATTTACCGTTTCAGATTTTATTAGACAAAAGCTGAACAAATTGTCTCAATTGTGCAATCAATTTTTTTATTGCAGTTATCCTCATTTAGAGGTCTTGTGGAATGTCTTTCTATGTTGATCAATATCTTTTTTATGTTTCAATTAAATTTACTTTCTTGTAAATGGATGTCTTGATTTAACTAAACTATCCATTAAATTTAAGTATTTAATTATGATTAAAAATAATCTGTTAAAATTTCTATTGAATAATTATTAATAAGTTAAATAAACATATTGATGAGCTTGATAAACACGAGAAAAATAATTTCTTTATTTGTTGTAAGAATGTTAATTAAGGATACAAGTAATATGATATTATTAATGTAAATGACGTCTATTAACAACAGTCTCTTGATGTTTTCGTCGTGTACCTCAGTCTTATCCTTTGCTTTTACTCATCTTCCTCTTAGATTCAGATTTTAATCAAATTAAGCATAGACTCGCAATAAAAAATTCCATCTATGCTATTATTGCTGATGTTATAACTAAATTTAAATCTTATTAAAACGGAAAAAAAGATTATACAAATATCTCTATAAATTTAAATATGATAAAATTAATTAAAGTTGTACCAAGAGACTTTTGAACGATGATAAACTTCAAAAACTGATTGTAATAAAATGTACAATTTTTTAATGGCATCATTTGTGATCAAAAGCAAGAATGTGATAAAAATTAATTAGCCATTTTTTCATAAACTTCTGATCATTATTAAATATTAAATTCTATCGAATAGTCAGAAATGATTTGTGCGTGTTTATATAATTCTCCTAATAAGGAGTGATATGGAGATTACGATGAGTAAAAAAATTTGTTCAATAGAGAATTTAGAAAGAGTTGCGAGAAAAAAAAAACAAATACTTAAGATAGATATGATGGAAACAGCAAAACAGAAGTGAATTTCAACTTTCTTTTTTCATCTCCAGAGAATAGAACACAAGGCCTCAAAGATGTCTTCACAATATTCTTTTCTTCTTTTGATATTTTTACATAGACAAAATGGTCTTTGTCCGATAGCTCGTTTCTCATCCAACCATCAAAAGAAATAGCGAGAAACAAAGAGTCAACTCGTTAAACTAAGCATCCATATCAGTTACTTTTAATTTTACTTTTCAATCAATTTAATAGCAATAATCTGAATTCATTCAAATTATTTTCGAGTGAGTATTAGTTGAAATAAATGTAGAATTCTCAGAGTAGTTTTGCTATTGTTAATTTGGTATAAAAAAGTATTGACAGTTTCTGGTGACGAATGAAAAATGAATAAAAACAAGGAATATGGTGTAGAAAAAAAAATTTTCCAGCAGAATCTGAATTGCATTCGTTTTCCAGCTGATAACACATTGCCTTTGTTTCTTTATTTTCTTTTTCATTTATTTATTTTTGTTTTATGGTTAAAACGCATCAACGTTGTGGCCACGGAGTAAAATCGGTAGTTGCCCAGAGCAACCGAGCGTCGCTCGGCATTTTCAATTTATGGCTTGATACTTCAGTGAATTTATGGAGCTTCAGGATTCTCCGCGCGAGACGTTTCAGCCACTGAATACAGAGATTCATTTTGGTGAGCCTGACTACTACAAGATACATGTAATCAAGTCTATATATAATCCCTTAAACCTTTAATTCCTATAAATATCCTTGTACTGGAATAATTAAAGATAGTTAATCTCAAATAATAACAAAATTAACAGTCTAAATAAAAATAAATTTCCTTTCAAGCTTTCAACTATTTACTACACGTAATAATATGTTTTTTTCTTATCAGTTTGATGGGAATTTTTTAATTTTAAATATTTTTATAACATTTAATACTGATGTATAAATTTGCAAGTTAATACAGAGAAGAATATTATTTTGCTAAAATAAATGAGACAAAGAAGAAAGTTTGATATAATTCAATTGAACATATATTTAAAAATGATTAAAAAGACTGAGCAATGAAATAAATTGAAAAGAATAACCGATAAAAAGTAGATATATTGAGAATAACGGTGTAAAATGTTGGGGCTTACGTTACTTGAAGTGTTTGACATTTTTCTTGGTTATTTGTTAGTTGAGTGGTAGTTTATAACAGAACGGTATCGTCCATGACATGAAGCAACAACACTGAGCGTAAAAGTCACGCTTGAAATATTCCCTAGGGTTGGCGAGGAAGTGCTGGAATAGAAAAAAACTATAGTAGAGAAACAAACGGCCACTGGAGCCAATTTCCCAACAACTGTGGCAGACGGAAACATTTCTCGCGTAAGTTGCTGCGAATCAACGAACCACGAGAGTTTGCATTTATACTATTTCTCTTGAGATTTTAATTTGTCGCTAATTATCTTTATTTACCACTAAATTAACTTAACGAATTTTATTTTTATCCATTTTTTATTATTCTTTTTAATATAATGCCAAATAACTCGATCCCATTACCCCGTTTAAACTCCCATTGTACTCAAAATAAAATATTCTCTCTTTATTGTTGTATTCTTATTGTTATTTTTATTCAAGTCTATAACTATTCAAATACAACACTACTTTTATAGATAACTTTTTTACATACATAAAAAACTTTGAAATTCCCTGAAACTTCTACAATCTTCCATTGATGATATTTTTATAGAACAAGGATTTCTTTGGCAGGGTGTGATCCTCAACTAGATATTATATTTCAACTAAATTGATAATAAAAATATCTCAGTATTCTGAAATGTACAACCACAAGCAGAATTTCATTCGTTTTAAAGAGTTTTTGACTAAAATAACCAAGTCAAATAGTAACATAAAGAAACATGAATTCCATTTAACTTTAATAGACAAATATTAATTGATCTAATACTTTTAAAATATAAAAATAAAACGAAGAGTCTAAACGACCAAGCTGTACCACCTCAAAGATACTGACTTGACTCTATCAAACCATCTTGTATCATTTTTTAAAATGCGTAAGATTAAAGAGATTATATTTTCCAATAATTTCTACAAAGTCAAAAAATAATTTAGTTTGACTCCCTCATCATGTTGTTCGAGAATAAAGTATCTCAAGCAAAATGTAAAACAAGTGATACTCGTGGAATTGAAAAAAATCAAATGTTCGAATATTGAATAAAACAAATGAATGTATTTGAAATTGAAACTACGCTACTTTAGTGTTGTGACCAACTGTTTGTAGATGCGAGAGAAAATGCTCAACAGTCGAGCTTTTGGCACGTTTTGTATTCACTATTGCATACTTGCTGACTTTGTGTACTCAATTGTAAAAAATAATGAAGTAAATATTACATTTCAATCAATGAAAATGAATAGGAAATTTATAGAATCCAATACAGAAACAATCGAAAGAGAAACAAAATTATCGTTTGAGGTAAGTTTTCAATTATTAAGCTGTCTTCAACATATAGGGTAGAGAAAGGTTATTTGGTGATAAACTCTTAAAAGTCTTCCAGAACGTTACCTACGCACGTTATGCACATATGTACGTAGTAACGCAGAATGATGCAACCAGCTTATCACAAATTCAATAAATGATGGAACTTTTTAAGTGAAAGTAAATTTAAGGATTGTTGGAAAGAAAAAATTTTGATTTTCGCTCATTTTAATTTTTTAAAGTATCTTTTAAAACTAAATTTTTAATGATATCGAATAAAATATAATATATACATACATATAGTATATATACATTTCAAGTTAGATAAAAATATTTTTAAAGTAAATTATTAATGTGACGATAATTGATTTTTAGTTTTTGTAATCTATGAGATGAATATGATTCTAAATCTTATCAAAAATTAATACAACTGAATATATACTTTAATTTAAAGTGGTAATTAATAAAGTAGGTCGTTCATGTAATGACCTTTTTTTATTAGTTAAAAATATGATATATTAAACAGAAAAGTTTATTGACGTAAATAATGAGTTTATTTTAATTATTTTTACGCCAACTTTTTAAAAAGTTTCAACTACTTATAATTCTTTTTATCATGAATATTTAATCTCAAAAATTCTTAAATTTTTATTATTACTGTATGTATATTTAGAATTTGAAATTTTTCAATCAGATGAAAAGAAAATTTCAAAGCTCCAATTTTTACTTCATTTGAGTCATGTACGTTCAGAGTGAGAAGTGACATTTTTGCTTTGATAATTGATAAGTTGGAAAAATCTATTCAACAATACATAGAGTAACGATTTAAAGAAAAAATTATGTACTTCAATGGTTTTTAACTTCAGAAAAATCTCTTTAAAGTTTTCGAGAGTTTTTTTTTTGCATTAAGAATTGCCATCATAATATAATGTGAGTACAAAAATTGGTTATTGTATATTTATTAATGTATCCAAGGCTTATAAAATCTGCAGAGAGGAGATAAGCTCGATGAGTAATCTACAAAATATTCGAACAATACATATATGCATTAAAATGCGTGTGACTTTCAATGAAAAATTGATAACGACTATGTCCACTGTTAAAATTTCACTGCAATGGATAATCTGATATAATCTATTCTATTTCAATTTTCTCCAAGCTAACTAGGCTATGTATTTCATAATTAAAAACTGCATTTATTTATAAATAATAGCCTTTTCAGGTGTTCAATGACTGGTACTCGAAAATTATTCAAATGGGTAGCACTGTGAAAACGAAAAAATTTATTATAAATGACTTAATGCACACAGACAAAAATGAAAGATAGAAATATTTCACTTAACGATTTTGTGGTCCATACACCTGTTGTTTTGTCCACATATACCAGTTATAAATGAATGCTTATGCCTGCAGACACAGTTTGTTACGTTAAAAATATCATTTTATCCCCCAGGCGTGACTAAATATTCCAATAAAAATATTCCTGTTATTCTCTACATTACCGTTTTTGTTTCACGTCTATTTTTAAACGATTGACCATTGATAAATTATTCAACTACTATTTAAATTATTCAATTTCCTCAACAAAAATGCACTATCGAAAATCACTAATAATTATTGTTGAATAAACTTTTAAAAAATAGATTCATAAACATCTCTTGATAATTCATTTTTTATTTTACTATGTTAATGATTAATTTGAGAATAAAACGTTGAGATAAATGGTAGCTTAACTTGAACTGAAAAGTATTGAAATTCATTGAGTGTATAAAGCTTTTTTTCATTTGCATCTTCCTCATCTTAACTATTTTTTATTTACAATCTAGTTATCAGACCATGTTATCAAATTATAATAATGCATATACTCAATATTCCTTTCAGTTATTTTTCTTACGCAAAATATGCATTGTGTTTGGTTAAAAAAAAAAAGAAAACTTTTCAAAAGAATTTGTGCACTTTCATGCAGACAAGCTCAACTCTAAAAATAAAATGAAAAACAAGTGACTTTACGTGAGTTGAATCTACAGCTGAGAAGTAAACTGAGATAAATATATATACTGTGGTACAGCTTATCATCTACAAGTTTGAAAATTTTTTTATTGAAAGTATACACTTTAAAAGATTTTTAAAAAAAAAAGAAAATTCACACAGAATGTGTATTTAATTTTCCTCAATACTTTAGCATAATTTGACTTATAATACTTTATCAAATAATAAACGGAATAGAGATGAGAAGAAGGTATAGAAAAATTGAATGATTTTCTACTGTTTGTAGGGAATTCACTTTGTAAGGATTGCTTCATCGTCTAAGAAGCTTTTATCGATAATGGATAGGATTGGTCTGGTCAAAGAACAAAATCCGCGGTCCAGAGGCTTGATAATACAATATTGATTGAGGTTGAACAGAGTTTGGAATAGTTAACTATCACTCATTGTTTTAACGATATAAATTGAATTTGATAAATTAGGTTAAACGAATCACTTAAATGAAAATAAATGTTATTTCCATTCATTTTACATTACCTTTTACTACTTAAGTCACTTTCCTCTCTATTTTAATAAAAGAAATAGATATTGAGATGACTAGAGAATAATTGAGAGAGAAAATTAAATCGTCACGGAATGAAAGTGTCACTGCTGAAATGAGGACAGAGACTTGCTGATTGCGTTCACGACTCACTCTTTCTCTTCCAACTCTTATCCCTGGTGCGAGATCTCACACTCTCTGCTCAATTGCCAAGTCAATTTCAGTTAAATTGTCAGTATGTAACCTAACGAATCACTTGTATAAATAGAAAAAAAAAAAAAATTTCGTTAAGTGAAATCATTTATTCCTGTGTAAACTCAATCGATTGTTCAGGAGCAGAAGTAGAGTCCAGTCGTGATGATTATGAAAATAAAAAATTTTCGCTATAAATAATTTAATTTATTCAATAATTTGCCAATGAAATCGACAAATTGTTTGTAATAGAATAGTAATAAAAAAAAAAAAAAAATTCAATAGCTACAGGAATTTTAAACAAATTGTCTTGAAAAGTTTGAAGAATTGTATATTGACTCTTATGTAAAGTAGAAGTAAATGGAGAAGCCTCCAATCACTCAATATACGAAATACGAGTTGAGTCTAACAAGAGCGTATTCGATTGAATTAACATTGAATGCAACCAAATTGAATTTGGATTCTAGTCAAGTTAGTGCGTTGGATGGATAAAATAAACTGCAGATTTAAACTCTATGGTATTTCTATTTCAGTGAATTCACGATTTCATTTACTAATCAAATCATTTTAATCTTTTATAACTCAATTTTATTATGTTATTACTTACTATTTATATCATTAGTGAGTTATAGATATTAATTTTATAATATTCAACATACTTATAAATTAAACTAATGATTTATTAACAGTTAATAATTAATGTATATAGTTAGTTGATATCACTATTTCTCTAGATTATTTTTTAAAGATGAATTGAATTTTTAAAAATTTACTTCAGGAGGGTATCCAGCCTATATGAACCGCTAATAAATGATAATGGTTAAATATTGGTCTTTATTATGTGTAGAAAGTATAAAATAAATTTAGCAAGGCAACAGGTTAAACTCCAATAGAATTACCAATGAAAGTTCGGCACAGCTTGTTATGCAATTGCTTTGCGAATGTGCTCGATAATTCTTAAGGCCGATTGGATTGTATTCTCGGGGATTGTCGCGTGTCGTATCCACACAACCACGTATAGAATACGATATATTTCGGAAAGAAGAAGTTGTTGGCTGGAAACAATCTTGAATACGAAATGAATGAGAAAAACGAGCGAAAGCCTCCTGAACTATTCAACTAAACTTTGGGTTAAAGTAGTCTTATTGTGGATTTCCAAGAAAATAATACGAAAGGTGTAAAGACTAGTGCATATGTAGCATATAGGGGTGGTGGCCTCTTTGGTGTTGAAGCTCACGAATTAATCTCTGTAAGAGTTAATACTACCCGTCGTTTTGTGGGTACTTCGTACTTTGGACTATAGTAAAACAAACTTTCGGTCAGTATAACAGTCCAACGAGCAAACCGAGAGGAAAAGAGAGAAGCTCTAACTTCGTGAAACGTTTCGCGGATTAGCGAACACTACTCTACCGCAGTAACAGTGAAGGAGGTCAACGCTGGGTTCGACCAACCGCAACGATAGTCTCACTAAAGCTCCTCACATAACGTTCATCCACCCATCATAACTTCTCTTAAGTACTCAGCTACAAAAAACTTTATCAAAAATATTATTTCTCATTCTTGGAAATTTTTTGCATATTGATTCATTTTTTTTTCCTTTATAAATAATGGTTTAAAACTATTTAATTATTCAAGTAATTATCCAATACAGTACCAACATTACTAAACCCTTTTTTTTGTATGTGCGATTAATAATAATAAATTTATTGTTGTAATGTAATCATATTACATAAATATTATAAATAGCCCCGAGGTTACTTTCATATATATCATTCTATCAATAATTTTTTGGAACATATTAAGACGATGAGAATTACAGAGTAAAATTATATCACAAAACATTGTAGTATTCTATTATTTCCTAATATTTAGTTAAGGAGATAATGTTTCTTCAGTAATCTAAGCTGTGTTCGATTTAATTCACTTTATTTATAAAAATGAATAAACAAATTCTACAAAGTAAAAATAGTGTTTTAGAATAGGTTTTCTATGTTAGATGTGATATCAATGGTATTTTAAAAAACTGAGAGTACTAGAAAATGATAAGTTTAAATAATAATGTAAGAAAAAAAAAAACAGAGAAAAAACTAGGGATTTATGGTTGTGAGACTAAGAAAGCTGGGGTGAAACAAACATAAATGATCTTCTCAATTGAAGTCATATTAATTTATTTTTCAAATTGATTTTTTTGTGATGGGATATTATATTGAAAATCTTCTTGTTAACGCTGGTCCAAGAGCTCGATTTTTCCGGTCGAGTCTGCACATTTAACCGCATTTTCAGACTTGCAAACTTTCAAGAGAGTAACTTGGCTAAAAGCCATCTCTTTTTTTCTTTCTTTCATTTGTGTTCTCACGAATAGTAAAAGAGACTGGCCATCACTGTAGGCAGACACTTCCAGTTAAGAAGTTCAGAAGTAGACAGTCCCGGGCCGAAAGTTTGTCTTACAAAAATTCTACTATCACATAAAATTACATCCAGACTAGTATTTTGAAGACATACGAAAAGCAAGTTTTCACATGGTAAATTATTACATATGCTACCAAAAGAGAATAGCCGATAAATTTTATACGCTTAACTACTAAAAGTTTTTCAAAAAAAAAAAAGGGCGAAAAGATAGAATAAACAAAAAAAAAAGTACAAACAGTTGGCACTTTGTATAAGAAAGGAAAAAAGCACCTGTTTTCACAGTGGATACGTGCCTGCTGCTTGTGGCATTAAAAAGTTACTTTAAAATGCCATGCATAGAAGAGCCGATTCTCATAGAAAAATAGGTGTATGTGTGAGTTCTTGGCCGTTTTCGCACGTATCTCGCGCCTTTTCCGGAAACGACGAATAACAACGAGGTCGTTTCAAACCTCACGTGCGACCCGATATTACAAAACCATCTCATACGTGAGAGACCAAAGTATATGACGCTGGACCGTAAACGGAAAATACTGACATTGCCTTCTTTTCCTCTCTTCACTCATGTGAACAGACTACTTACACCTTCCTTATAAATTTCAATCTATTTTTCATGAATTTTACAATCCTTTTCTAGAATCATCATTTTCACCAAAATTCATTTATTCTTTATTGGGAGTTTGTTATTTCATTAATTCGATACTGTATTTTATTAATATTTTATAGCTTTGTTCATTATCATAATTATATATTGTTAACTCAATACTGAATAAAGCTTTTGAATTGCATAAAGATATCTCATTTTGAATAATTAATTTATTCAATAGTTGTGTTTACCATAAATTATAATATTTGCAAAGCTCCAAAGCTTTATTACTTATTCTCTTAAATGCTTCATATCTCCATTCATAATCATCATCACATTTCAACTAGATCATACTAGATTATAAAACTGATTTATTTCAAGCTAATCAAATGAATCAATGATATTTTTTGTTTAATTGTCATCATCACTTTTAAAGAGATGGATACATTATATAGTATTGTATAATGTTTTATTCGTAGTTTCATCAAGCTATAATAAAAATGTAAGCACAATTCATTTCTTTTATTGAGTCAATTTTTTGTTTTATTCGTTAAGGTACACCTTGGTTGCTTAGGTATTCTATCCACGAAGCGAGGTATCAATTATTTTGTATCGAGAATCGATTGATAGGTCAAAGTTAGAACTCGCTGGTTTTCTGATGTCCTGAGCACGTACTAGGTGGGATAAAACCAGAGGATGAAGACCGAGAGTTCATTCAGGATGAGGTACAAACGTGTGCAACAAAGCACGAGTTGCTAGAAACTAGCTTGCTGAGCACCGCAAACACTAAGATCAATTTAAACCCGGATCTTTGTAATCAAGGCACCCAGACGTACTTTGAAATGTTTCAAAAGCCCAAAAATAAAACGAGGAAAATGTTTCAGTTAGACTGCTAGACAAAAGAGCCAATGAATGATAACTAAATAAATTTTACCACAGAAAGTTGTAATCTTATTAAATTAGAGAACATTTTTTTTTTAATTATAGTAATAGTTTGAATACTATAACTAATGTGAATTCTTGAAGCCATTGGTGGGATTATGTGGATAAAATTTTTCTTTCATTAGTTTATCTAGCTATTTATGTCAAAGGTTGAAATGAAAGATGATAAGAAACTTGTAGAGCTTTATTTTCTCAATCGATTTGTTCAATTCTTGCGGAAACACTTTATTTCTCTGGCATACTCGGCGAGTAGTATTATAAACATGTCGGCAATAAATCACAAGATTCGATGCTGAGCAAAAGCCGCGGAAGAGGTAACGGAGAGAAAGGTGCGATAGATTTATCGCTAAACCCTCTCCAATACGCCAAACCCGGAGCCAATATTCATTCCCAGCATTTTACAGACAAGCATAAATAAAGATCGAAGAGGAGCCATGAAAGAATTTCTTACTTTTCTACCAATATCCAATTCTCAAAATGTGAGCAAAAGACTCACGTATATACAGGGAAACGATAACTTCTAGCAATTCTAACTCGAGGTGATTGCTTATCGTGATCGTCTACCAAAGTTCAACAAAACTTGCTGCTCGTTTGTCCAAGAAAATGTGCTTTCTATTGACAACTATCGATTGTACATTGACTGTACATTACTATCAAGACAAATCACTTCTTTTACCTTGAAATTTTCTAAAAACTTTTCTGAAAAACAAATAACAAGACAAGTATTCTTCAAAGCTTTTCCCTTATTCATAATATTTCAATAATAGTATTTATAGAGTAGCAATGAATACACTAATGATCTCAACAATCTTATTGAAATATTTTCAAATGACTAAAGCCAGAATAAAACTCCTAAATAGAGCAAGTTGATATAAAAAAAATAAAAATAAAATAACAATAAACTACAAAGAATAGAATTAAAAAAATAATAAAAAAAGAAAATTGTACAACCTTTCCATTGCTGTATACAGTCAAGAAGGGGCTTGAACTAAAACAGTCGGAGGTGAAACTCTTATGTACTTCGATACTTGTAAAGTTTCCAACGACGTACTTTTACTACTTCTTAACGGTCGAGGAGTGTTACCAGGTAGGTAAAGGCCACACGAAGAAATCACCCGACTATCTTGCTTCCCTACCTCACCTCCCTTCAATTTTTCGCCCAATTACTGTCAATTCATTTAAAAATTTTACAAAAGTTAAACAAAATGAGTTTCATTAGTTTAAATTGATATTCATTTCTTAACTTTTCATTTTATACATAAATATATATATATATATATATATATATATAACTAATAATGTTTCATCTCAATACAAGAGTGAAATATATATTGAATAATGTGTCCACTGAGTAAGCTAATTGAGTAAATGACGAATTACTGAGTATTGAAAATTTATGAACAATATGTCTAGGAAGATTTAAGAGGCCTAGTGGGAATTGGAGAGAACTGTGAGGGTTATTGGATTGAAGCCATTCTAGACATCTAGTTCCAATCGAATATCCATTGCTAGTTGACTAACTCATTGACAAGTGTGGCTCATATGTTTCCTACACGGATATAGGTATCAATAGTTTCATAAATGACCCTCAATTCAGATGATCAAATATTGATGAAAATAATGTTCTAATCATGTATTTCAAACAACAAAAGAAAGATTAACTTGAGTAGCTCAATTAGTGATAGATTAGTGCTTTTGAACATTCCATAAATTATCTAGATCAACAGGAGATTATTCTTGATCAGTTCACTGAATAATTATTTACAGATAAAAAGTTCAAAGACCAACTCATTGAACGTTTTTCAATTTTATCTACATATTCATATTTATTTAAGCTGATTAGGTCTTTGTTCAAAATAAAAATAAATTTTTTTGTTCAATATGAAATAAATTATTTTCATGAAATGAGATATTTTTCATTACAAAGATAATAGTTGGCAGAAACAACAAAAGAATGTAGATAATTATCTTGTGATCTTACTTGAAAAAATTATTGTTTATAAGCGAGTAAAAGAAGAGATTAAAATGTAGAAAAGTCAATAGAAATCAACTAACGCGTGTTTTTGGATCTCTTTCCATTTGCAACGTTGTTAGCACACTCTGGATAATACGGAAGAATAAAAGTTGTCTGGTGAGAGCGCGGACTCTCTAGTATCTGATAGTTTATTTTTTTAGCGGCTATCCAATGCACTCGTTGTTTGTCCTGGGAATAGTGTTCCAGTACTTTCGGAAGGGAGGATAATACTAGAATAGTAACGTCAGTGATCATAGTGGTGGTAAAAGAAAAAAACATCAGCAATACTACTAGTCAATGTACTAGTAGTGGTAACGATAACCGTAGTAGTGATAAAGGTATAGTCAGACTTCTTTGTTTTTTTCTTTCTACCAACTGAGTAAACCATCATGAAGGGATGAGTGAATCCACTACACGTTTAGTAGCTAGAGTTTATAATCCCTCGGAGATCTAGTTCCTGATCCCCACATGTTTTGGAGTTTTCATATTTTTTCGTCTATTTTTTTATTTGTTTTGTGCTTGAAGAAATTTTTATTTTATTTACCGTGTTACTACTTATGCTGGATCAACACTTCATCAAAATAAACTCTTTTTTTATAAGAATGTGATTTTTATACAAAAATAGTTTATAATATATTTACATTTTGTTGTAGCAAAAAAAAAAACAAGATAATAAATATTGATTTTTGAATAAATAATCATTGGCTAATTGAATAGTAATAAAAATTCACTCAACTGAATAAGTATTTAACAAACAGTTCATTACTTAAAGACGAATATTTCACTTTCAATGAATCTTTGGCAAAAAGCCACGATCTTGAGGTCCTTGAAATATTTCAATTATATTTTCTACTTGACAGAGAATAGGCAATTATTCGTAATAATAATTATACTGAAGGAACTTGAAATGAATTTGCTGTCATGAGATTAGATAAAAAATTCGAGCATAGAAAATTGTTTTACATTAAGTTCTATCACTTGATCTCGAATATAGAAGTTATGAACTTAACTTTAAACACTTAAATGTATAGAAAGAGAGTGAATGTTTGATAGAGTAATAACTATGATGTATAATTTAAAGAGAAGATGGAAATGATTAATGCAAAATAGAGGATAATTCAAAGTACATAGGATATGTTCGAATTGGCCACGTATCTTGCTCGACAGTTTAGTTGAACCGCGTTCTATGTTTCGGGTATGTTCTAACCGCGACGGAACATTCATTTCCCCTGTGAACCATGGCTCATCTGGTTTGCATTCCCCACTTCGAAATATACTGACGTACAATCCCACATTGCTATTATTATCCACTGCTCTCTTGGATCCTGTGTTATCGTAAATCATTATCTTATTGCTTGTATTGAAAACATACGATAAGATTCAAATCTAAAATCTCATACATTTTAATTATTTAAATATTATTTTTAATTAACGATTTTATATTTTTTCTTTCAGAACAATACAAGTGTATTGATGCTACAAAAAAAATAGTGATAAATGAAATATTAATAAATACAAATAAAATAAAAAAGAGAAGAATTATATTGACAAATATATCATTAATGGATAAACGAACTTCTCCCACGAGTAAACATGAGCATAGATTGTTATATCAGTCACACATATACCCTTGTGTATTAATAATTACATTATACATATATGTAATGCAATAGATAGTGTACCAATATTGCCTGTGAAATTGTACGTGGATAGTGAGCATTTACATCTAGTACTGTGAATATGTTGACAGAGATATGAGTTTGTGACAGTTCTGTAGTATTAATTCCATGCCATTTGTTGATATTTTAAATCATTATTACTACTGGCTTGAAATGATAATGACAATTTTTCTTGGTTTTCTCAATAAAAATAGACCCCCATTAAATGATTTTACCTAACTCAATTAATTAAATTGTCAACTTATTTGAATAATTTATATTACGTAGAAATATAACTCATTCAAAGTAACTTGGAATGAAATTTAATTGACATCAAGTAGTTTTAAGATTAACAATTTCATTCAGGTATTTATAATATATATATATATATTATTATCGTAACAAAAAAATTTGAAAAATCTTCAAACATTTCATATTTAATAATAGAGAGACGTTTTAAAAAATACAAAAATGTTAGGAGGATCTTATTTTATTATTTTTATATATGGAGAACATCCATAGGTAATTGCTTGAGTAAAAGCCAACATGTTGTATTCAATAAGTCATCATTAAAGAATTTTTCATAAGAGCCTGTTTTTTTCACTATTTTGTGGTTATTAGAGAACTACATGAAGAAAATATGCGACTTGACAAATTATTATTAAGAAGAAAATAAAGTTAAATAAATATGAGTGAAAGAATGATAAATAAAGTAGATGTTGATGATGATAACAAAAAACAATGTGTTGAAATTTAGAAGAATAAATAAAATATGTAAATAAAAGTTGATTACAAAAGTTTGTGACACGTTTAATTCACAAGCTGTTTTCATGTTGATAGTGAGTTCATCAGAATGACTGTCCATTTAGTGTGCGTGCTAGTAAACTACCGTAAATCTTGTATAAAACGACGTATTTAAATATGACCTCAGGTAAGACTTTATCACTAGGATTTGCATAAATATAACCAGGATGATACGTCGAACGTGACTTGGTAACTCAGCTGCTGACAACACTGCTTGGAATACTCTAATGAACCCCAAGCAATTTAATGCCACGTTTCAGAATTAGTTACACTAATGACAAAACATAAACGATGCACAAAAAAACATTTTAGCCAACGCTTAAAAAAAACTAAATAAATGAATAAAACAATGTTTCTTTACGTCATATTAAAAAAAAGTCATCAGTTCTTTTTAACAAGATAATGTACTTAACGTTGTATCTTTTGTCTCTCATACCATCTCTATATCATTTTAAACGTTTACAAAATTATGTATTATTTGAATGAAAATAATACAGCTTTGTCGATTAATTTACCGAGACTGTTTAAATGATAATATACATAGTTTACTCTGTATTATATAAATATTTTAGTCAGTATTATGAAAGATATGAATGATATTATCTTGTTTATTATTGTTACTAAAATGTTTTATGTACTAATTTGTTATCAACTAGATATTAAATTCATTAATTATTGACAATATTCAACATTCTATTTCTATTAGCTCCGATATTTTTTTAAATTTTATATCGCTTCCATCGAGCAGTTATCGCACCTAGTTTCGCTTTTGCCATTTGTAAATGCCAATATGTGATGGATGCACATTTTGAAAGCAAATCGAAAAATATTGGATTATAATAGATCGTTTGTTACGTCTCGACGTATTGAGTGTTCTATGATTTTTTTCATAAATAATACCACACAGTACAAAAGTAATTTTTTTTTATAAATCACGTTAATCAACAAATCGGAACTTGAGTTATGCAATTCAGTTACTTTTGAATATTCGCAATTAAATATTTGATTGAATTTAATGAAATCTATTTCAATGTTTGATTCAAAATGATGATAAGTTTAAACATTAGTGACATTAAATTAATTATTATTTTCTGAATCATTGTGGATCTTTAAAAAAAAAAAAAAAAATGATCAATTCAATGAAACCAATACTCAGATAATTTTATTCAGAATAATCGAACACAATAAAAATGTATTTTTTCAATGAATGAATTTTAATTATTTTAAATAATTATTGGAACTGAATTTATCAAATTATCAATTCTTAAAAAAATATTCTATTACGACTATTTAAACTTTTGATTTTATTAGTTAAAAATATATTATTTATTATTATATTATTATTTTCTCTATGCATATATTTGATTAATTAATTCGACGAACCTTTTTATAAAATGTGAATATTTACAAATTTTGGATAGCTTTTAAGAGATTTAATGAAGAATTTTTTTTGTCCTCATCAATACGCTAGAAAATGTTTCTCTATGACGAAAGAGTGGGTTATTAATGAAAATAAAATGGACTTTTTCCTGAATTTCCATGGCTTTGAAAATTCTCTCGTATATGATGAATCTACAATATTGAGTTTAAAAGTAAACCTAAAAAAGCTAGAATATACATTTCAACATGGAATTTATAGAAGATTCGCAGTGGTCGTATATCCGCAATGGTCAGCGTTATCAAACTTGCTCTTTCAATCCCTTCTGCCCAGACTATCTCGTAGCTCTTCACTGCAAGATTAAAGTATAAAAATGATAAAGTCTCTTCTCCTACGCCACCGTTAGACCTTTTTATCGCCGATAAAATTCCAACTTGGTACGAATCCTAAAAGTGTCAAGCATTCTGCAAGTTCAATATTTTATTGTGATGCTGAATGAGTTTCTCTTTATCTCTCGTTTCGTACGGAGAGTGTTTACGGTTAAAATAGTGAGCTAACTGCGGTATATAGAAGCAACAAAGAGAGGCCGATATGGCCAAACCGCTTTTCCCAGGATATCATTCTCCACAGCTCTACTCGGATAAACAGTCGAAGGATCGAACTCAAGCGTTCAATCTGCCAGAAAACCAACGCATTGCTTTCTCTTTGTGCCAATGATCTGTTCACACGGATAGATGAGAATTCACGAACACGTGTGTAAAAAATTTAATCAAATGAAGAAAAACGATAAGGTAGAAAATGAATGCACTTTTTCAACAAATAAATTCATACCTCTCTATATAATTATTATTATTATTAATAATGCAGCCAATAATTTAAAATTAAAATCTCATCTATCAAGTCATTTAACACTTAAATTATATAATTTAGATTCCAACAGAATTTTTTCAATATAAATTAAACAAAAGAATAGAAATCGATAAATTCCTTCATTAAAATGTTCTCACTAAGTCCTTGAACATTTATACATTCTGTAGAGCTTCATAAATTGGAGGATTAATTTAACAGTAAGATAAAAAGCTCTGAGAGAAAAAAATTTTTTTTTTTTTTTATATATTTTTAAAATCTTCTAATTAAATTATTGACACTTGTTATCAATCGTTATAAATGACTATGAATTATGTATTACCTCAAGAATTATGACCAAAAAGGAAAATTATTGAATTAAAACCATTCAGAGGTATTATAATATTCATATTTAATCGGCTCTAACGCATATCTTTTCGTACTATTGACGTTCATGTTCAATAAAAGTCAATAATAAGCGTTTATAATGAAAAGGAACTTTACCTTTCAATTCAGATAGTAACTAGTGCTAATAATATTACAGCTATTTCATTGAATAAATTTTAAATTTTTTAAATAAAAAATTAAAAAATGTTTTCAAAAGTTGATGACAAAGACCAATATATTTTAATTGCACCTCTTCACCATATGTTTGAATAGAATAGATACATAAAACAGTAAAATGTCAGTGTAAAACGGTTTAAATAGACATTAAATCTACCGCAAAAAAATCTATAACTATATGGAAATGACATGAATTTATTGTTCCGCGGTTATAAATTATATATAACCAAAATTATGACGTGCGACATCAAAATCATAAGCACGCTTTACCGAGTTTATTACGAGGACACTCGCTTCAGTAACGTTGGAATAACGACTAAAGGTGAAATGATCGAGTCAGAACTGGTGTTGTGCAAGCGAGGGGAAAAAATGATGGAAAATAAAGAGTAAAAAAAAAGGATAGCAGTGGTTATACTTGTGAGTATTATGGAAGAGAAACATACCAAGACAAGGACAAACTCGTCTTACCACACCTAGACGTTACTACTTGGAAAATACACTGGCAGTAATAGTCCACTAAATCACATGATATTGTTTTCACAAGGAGGGTGTATATGCTGTTTTAGCTATATATGTTGACTCGTTACCTTAAATGTGAAACTACGGAATTTTCTTTGAATCCATTCTGTATAGAAACACTTCCTTGGAGAGACCATCATACGAGGTTGGCACTTTACCTTTATCGAGATTGCAGTCTACAAGTACTAACGGTCTCTTCGCACCCTCTGACATCCTTTATACCCTTACTTCCGCATTTCTTTGGATATTCTGTCGTTAACTATTTCACCCCCGCATTGATGCTGTTGCAGCTGTTGACGATCAGACATTGACTAAGTTTTTTCTCAACTTTGAAGGGTGAAAAGAATTGAGGGTACTTTGACTTGACACCCAGACGTGAATCGAGAACCACTTGATGCAAATATTTAAGGGTCGAATAGTCTCAAAAGGCATCCAAAAATTTAAGGAAAAGAAAGAGGCTATAAATTGCAGCTTTCAATTCAAGTTTTTTAATAATCAATCAATAGATAATAGAATTTTGCTTTTTATAGTGTACAGAAAAAGGAAGAAATGGAAATTTATCAAGTATGACATTTACCTTTTAAACATACAATAAATTTATTTTATTTGCGAATTCAAAGACTCAATTTAAACTGCAATTTTCAGCTTATATTCGATTAGCATCTAATTTGATTATTAACAAAATGAAAGATTGTGAGGTAATGAAAAAAAATCGAAAATTAAAACGAAGAGATAAACAAGTGAATAGTTATGAAAATATATTTCTTTGGGTATTCATAAACGATTGCCTCGATGAGTAAGCCATTGTACAGCTTTGTCAACAGCTGTGGTTAGTACCTTTCTCTGAAGAGTCGTAAACAGATTACAAGAGCGGTATACCCATCAAAAGAGTACAGTAAGAGTGAAGAAGGCTAGGTGAAGAAAAGATGAGAGAATATGAAGAAGACAGGAAAGTGAAGGAGGCAAGGGTAGGTATAGTAGAAACATGGGACGAAGAAAAACTCTCACGAGGGAGACCAAGAGCTTGTTGGTGCTTTAAAAGAAAGATAAAAGAACGCTGAAGATATATATAAGAGGCTGAAGAACGAAGCTTGTAAAGGAAGGATAGATGATAGAAAAGAGAATGAAAAGTGAGAGGATTGAATAAAAAAAGAAGTTGAAACGAGGAAGAAGCAAAGGCAACTTTAGAAATGGAATAAGGCATCTTGTGAAAAAATAAAAGATGAAAAAAAAATATTATATGAAAGGAGCAAAATACTACTTTTGCACAGGTGTATCGATATATCATACAAATGTCGCATAATAAAATAAATTATGCTTTCAGAGATGAATTTGTTTGCAAATTTACATTTTTTTAAATTAACAAAAGAAATCTTTATCATACGCGTAGTTGTTTTTATTACTATTGAAAAGCGTAATGTTGGCTGAAAATAAATCATTTATTCTGAATTGATCATTCCTCTTGATAATAATATATATTCTTTCATTATTTTAGGATTAAATCTAACTTTAATTATAAATATTAATTGAATGAAATAAAAAAAAAAAAAAAAAAAAAAAAAATGATAATAATTTCAAAATCAGAAATGAAAAATTTAATTATTGGACTTTTAATCATAGTTGGCGACAGTTTTTAAAGTTGAAAATGAAATTCATAAAATAAATGAGAGGACAATGTAACTTACTTAGTAATTTTTCATGATGAAAGTAGAGATATATACATACTGGTACAGTGATGAATAAGTTTGTAAACAATTTATAAGTTATTTTTCAAAGTTCCAGGTACTTGTTTTACAGCTGAGTTCATTTTGAGGTCGTCGACCAGACGATCGACGACGACCCCACAGAGAACTGTTAGCTCCCACCTTGGATACCTCTTGGCAACTTTGTGGTGTCTTTACTCTCACCATGGGAAACTATTCTGGCATTTCATCCTAAGTGCTTTCCTACACTTGAAAATATCTCAGTCCTTTCATGAGCATCTTCATGTATCTACTTTTCATGTCCACTATATCTAATAGGTACATCAAACAGATACCAGCAGGCAAGTGGATAGCTCAGCCACAAGAATGCCTAATTACCTACAAATAAGCTAACAACAAATATGACGAGAGAATAGTCAAAGCTAACAAGTCAAAGCCATTGCATAGTTTTATCAGTAAAGGCTAATAATGACATTCTCATGGCTGTGAACCAAGATAAGTGCAAGTGAGATTGTGAGGCGTGCACGGCATGTGCATTTGATCGATGAGATGCACGTCCGGTACCAAGTTAATAGCAATATTGGCCACTGCTAACTGCACACCCCTTACCGTAATTTGATCCAAGGTATTAGTACACTGAGAGATTCCTGATCGTCATCACTGTACAGAGAGCAACAGAGAAGGCATACATTACGTTGGAAGCTACATTGGAACCTCTCTACCCAACCGTGACATAATTTAACCAAATTGCCGGACAGCCATGGCGGAATACCAATCCTACCCTGTATTAAACATGCCCAGCGTAGTATCTCGCCACGCACAATTTCAGTTGGCCGTGCGTGTGGATACGCTTCTGGTCATTCAGAATCATCGATACGTGACGACTCAACCTTACACAAGAGCTTCAACACTGCCATCAACTCATTTACCAAATAATTCATCATCAATTTCATTCTTCCACTTCTTTGTTTAATATTATTTCTCGCTCGATTTGTTTGGAGTTATCATATTTTATGGGAATTCGTTAAAAGTTTACTAGGAAATGATAAAACGTGACGATCTCGACGAAGAGTATTTAGAATTGAGGGTTAGGGTGAATGGAGTTGTGCAGTCAATAGAAAGCATCGTTGGAGATACTCAAGAAAATCTCCTCGTGCATTGTTTCATCGTTAAACAACAAAAACAATAACGATCGACAAATGAGAACGTTGAGTGTTAGTAGTTTCAAACTCATTCTCATCGTCATGGACTTCTATTCAACCCGTCAAAGCTCTTTCGCTGCTGATACTTCAAAGGTTATTCGTATAGGATCATTAAAATTGATTCCAACTGTAAAATTTTCTAACGTATTAACTAGAACATAACCACATTCTATTAATGAGAGAATTTTCATGATTAAATTACTCTTGGTAAAAAAAATATTATTTGTAAAAGAGATCAAATTATGCTGGATCATTTTCTTTTGCTTGAAAATCTAGATTCCGTATACTCTTCGTGTCGATTTTGCTCTATCTCAAAGAGAAAATTCAATAGTCCAGTTCCATCGTCACAGTTCCAAGGCGGCATGAAAAGGAGGTCACATCACTGTGCTTCAAAGGGACAAAGTTCGTATCCAATAACGAGGTAGCTTCTACACGAACGAGATATCCAACAAACTCACTCCTTCTTCTTTGGCCCTAATTCGATCCTTCTCAGTGAGCACTTGAGAACCTTGCACCGTCGTTACTTTGCTCCCACAGGAGGATAATATGTATGCTGTAGAACATTAAATATCAAATCAAGCGTCCAAAAATGAATCATGAACAACTTCATCGAAAAGGCTGTTGAATTTTGTATAACCACTTCTACATTCTATTATTCAAGCATCATTTCAACTGAATTTAAATCATCATGAATACTCAAATTTATAATTCCATTTATTAAATCTCAATTTTTTTTTTTCTATTTTTATAACTTATTGGTATAATTTCTATTCATTAATAATTATGTAAAGCGAAAATTTAATTTTCAAAATTGACATAATTAACTCCAATAAGCTCGATAATAAAATTTATATTATACTATTAATTTTATTAATTATCATGGACTATTTATTTATGATTATAACTGACCAATATAATTGATTTAAGATGGATCCAATGAATGATATCATCAAATTTACCTAAGAACAAATTTCATGAAAATTGAATACTTGATTGCTTTATAATTTGAATTATTAAAAAAATATTGAACTAATTCATTCTTATGAAATTATTTGAGTACAGTTGAATGATATTTATTTATCAATAATTATTTAAAGACAAATGAATATTACATTATCGAATTAAAGGGGATAAATATAATTGTTTTTTATTTCATTAATTTTAATCAAACTCGAAATGTTCAATTCGAAATGCAACAACCGTTCCTTCATTAACCTACTTACACACGAGTGCATATATAACAAATCATTGAAATTAAACACATTATATAATCTGCTGTCCTTGTATATGAATATGTCATACAATCAGTAAGAGTGAGAGTTTGGAATAATACACTTTTATTTTAATTTTTCAAACACCTCATGTTGCAGTCTCAATTCTATGCTACATTTGATGACTTGGACTACTGTCCAAAAAAAAAGGGAAAAAGATTAAAGAGAAAAAAAGAAAAGGTTTAGTAAACATTTCAAGAATATTAAGAAGCATTTCTAATACACATCCGACCTGTTGGATCATTGACCCATGTTTCATATATTTAAAATCTTTCTGCTCCTTCTCTCTATATTCTCACACAGTCAACACTATTTCACATTTACATTCAGCAGATTCTTATCTATATTTCAAACTTCTCACTCACTCTCATAAGCTTATAAATCATTTTCCACCCTCCAGTTACTTATCTCATCCTCACTATCACCACAAGCTTGTCTAACGTATCCTATTATTTTCGTCTCCAAAAAATTGAAGTGGATTCTTAGGGATCCATGAGTTACAATCAAGTATATATAGTATTTATTACTAACGATTCTTCTGGTAGAAAAGATGAGGGTTATTTATTCTAGTTGACAGAAAAAATTTAAAGGAAATAACTAGTGTCCAATTCGTGCAGATTTTTAACCAGTTCTCAATGATGTCTTCTCTTGCTCCAAGTTTCGGACGGTGGAAAATCGAGTACGCTGTTAGAAGCTCGAGTGCTCCCAAAGGACTGAAGAAAGGAAGGGGTGAATCGATGATGGAAAAAGTTTCGCAGATTCCGGTAATGTATCACTACCCCACAATTCACCTCTCATTTTTTTCTTCTTATTTTCGCTTTTTGTCTTCGTGCTTACCTGATTTTTCTACTTTTTTCCCATCTTTTTATAAAATTATTTTTCTTCTATACTTATAAATTGCTGAATTTTTCTACTTGTTAAGACTCTTGACTTAAACACACTCGTGATGTCTATACCTGTATATTTCAAAATCTGCACGTGCGCGATGAGAACTCTCACATTCGCACGAGTTAAGCCACGAGAGACCATGAATATTCGCAACCAGTTACCCTCACATAGATTTTTTCAAGCGGAACTCTATTGTGAGTATATTTTATGTGAATATTTTAGCAATGAATGATGCCTTAATGGCAAGTTTACTTTTCAAAATTACATCAACTCACAAAATATAATGTATCTGCTGGGATATCATCCGTAAGTAATATTATCAATTACTTTAGACATATAAAAATTATTAAGCTAATTTTAAATAAACGAAAGAATTCTAAATGAACTTATTTTTTTTAATTTTTAAGTACAAAAAAAGTTAATAAGTGAAGTATTTTTTAAAATAAAAGATTAAAAGAAAAAGTCAGATTTTTTTCATTAGAAAAATGAAAAAATATCATCAGTTGCTCATTTTCTGTCTGGAAAAGTATGATTGGTTACTGGATATTTCAACAAAAAAAAGTCAAATTCTTCTATTAATTTTTTCCCTAGACATTTCAGTTAGTTTAAACAGGATAAAATAATAAAATAGTAACTGGCGTTTGAAAATATTTGTTTTCATAAAATTAAAACATGAAAGTTATTTTCAGAGAAAAAAATATATATCACTATACAAATAAAAATATATAAAATACGAATGAAATACAGAAAAAACATATTTTAAGTAAGTAATGTTGAACCATTTCGATCTCTCCTCACAATCCATATTTATTTATGCAACATATTTTTAGATTAACATAATTTTCAGGTCAAAATATGAACTGAAAAGAACAACGAATTTTATCGAGGTAAAAAATAATTTTAGATATTTTATAAAAAGATCAAAAGTGGTCAATTTGAATATATATATTTTTTATTTATGAAAAAATAGATATAATTTCGATAGTTCATTTTTTTGATGTTATGAAGACAAACGATCCATTTACAATAGATAAAGGCTTTAAAATAATCAAAAAAAGAAAAAAAGGAAAAAATAATTCATTTTTCAACTTTGACTCTTTTGGAATGAAATTGGCATAGCATACTCTCATTTAGACGATGAAACTTTGTGGAGAATCTCATTCGCCCGAAGCAACCAATGATAAGGTAATTCTCGCAAACTGTCGTAACCTTCCACACCCATATATGCAGAACAACTTTAACAATTACATTTAATACGATTGGCTATATACTCTAGACTATAAACCATTGATATACCTAGTATATAGTATCCCAAGTATAGTATATAACACTTCTCTGACTGTTCTCATCATTCTCTTTGTCTCTCTATCTCTTTCCAGCTGTTACGCGGTAGTCTAATCAAATTTAATAACTTTTGTGCTGGCTGCATTTCATCTCTGAACCTCTCCTGCGTCTCATCTCTATCTAACTGACACTCCCTCAGCTCATTCCTTTACCTACTATCCTTACGTGCGTCACGTTATAAACTTGTGCCTCCTTCTGTACTCATGCCACTGAACACCACAGATTTATGATCGAGACATGCCGGTTTGCCCAAACGACCTGATCGCTCCGTGACTCCATTTTGCGACTTGAGTTCGCGACAATCGGCTAAGTGGAAAGAGAATTGTGAGAAAACTTCTTTTTCACTAGAAACCGCTATGGGAGACGAAATCATTTCACGTACTTATGCCTCTCTATCTATCGTCTCACTAGAAATAGCCAGATTTTCCCTCGAGACCGTCGACACTTTTGTGGAAGTGTCACTTATTTTTTGCTTTCAGGATATGAGAATCAAGAGATGTAGAAAATTGCTCTAGAGATGGATACTTTTTTTTTTTATACACAAGTCTTTGTGTTATTCTTGTTTCATTTTTCATCAATTTATCTTCTTTCTTTGATTTCTCGTCCAAACATAACTTTTTGCTGGCCGATTTTTCCTATAAGATGTCATGTATATAAATCTGAAAATATTATTTTATTATAACAGATTTGAAGATACGTATATCTAATTTTATCGATGTTCGGAAATACTATAATTGGAGAAGGGTCTTCCAACTTGCCACGAAATATATTTGCCGGACGTGTGCTTTCAATTCCCGTACTACTCCTTTCGCCATCCTTATCTGCTACAACATCTTCCGTTCTTTCCTCATTTTCTACTCTACCAAAATGATAAATGAAACCGCACGCTAGCCAATCGAAATAAAATAAAATACTCGGGCCGAAGTAATAAAATTTTTTCTTCATATAAATCTCAATTATCGATATTATTAACACTTTGAGAATTTACCTTTAAAATAAAAAAAAAAAAAAAAAAACCATCAAATATTCGAGACTATTTTAACTCAACAAACACAAACGATAATAAAAAAGCGAGCAGCCTTTATTACTCAAACAGGTCGAATAAAGAGTATTTATTTGATAACAAATTATATAAACTGAGTAAAACATTGGGTGATGCATGGAACGTAGGGGAAAAAATAAAACCGATCGAAATATGTCACGGTGTTGGCTTAAAATAGAATCGGTAGTATAGAGGTTTGAATCTCAACCGCACACGTATTTTGCAGTAGTTAGAACAGTGGTCAGTGTAGCTGAAACAACCACCACACTGGGCTATTCTCGTGGATTCTCATAGTTCACCCCTCATTGGCGATCTGTTCGACGCCTTCGCGGATTTACCGATAATGTTGCTCGCGTTACCTATATATCCTCGAATATACGAGCGCAAAGGGGCGACAGGATATCGGACGACGCCAATAACTACAGATTAGTGTTATCAGAGCGTAACAAACCGAAATGGTGGTTTACCTTGACACTGTTGAAATACAAGATCCCGGGGCCAATCGCTAATAATATACGATCTTGTGAATTAATAATTAACTAGCAGTCTGGAAAATGGCTGAAATAGATCAATTGTCCATTTGAGAAAAAATACCAATAGTTTAATGAGTAATACAAAAATAGCCAGTGTCATCGGGAAAAGGCAATAAAATTTTTCTACCAACACTTGACGTTTTTTTTTTTTTAAACGTACAACTGTTAAAATTTTTTTACCTTCCTCCTATTTAACATCCATTAAATTCATTTGATAGGTTCAATTAATTGTTAGCGTCGCGAGAGGGTGATTAGTCACTGTAGAGAACAATCAGCACTTGAATGGAGAAAGAAAAAAATGAAGGAAAGGTTTTGAGTGAAAACATCCCTCTCCAAAGTTACAGACAGACTTGCAGTTAAGTGCTCTTTTTCGTTCTCTCCTCTTTCACTTGACTAAACCTAAGTCTCGACTTCATTAAGCCCATCTGGTTCTTACAAACGTCACTTACTTTTAATTTCGTCGTTCCTATTTGTCTACTTGAAGTAACTTTTGATAAAAAAATCATCATCATAATTATACTTTAGTTATAAACTTAATAGACTAAATGAGAGAAAACACTTCCCTTTAGATATGGAAAAGCACACCAATAGCAGTACTTTTTTAGTTCAATCGATCTTATATACCATAGTATTATCTCCCTCAAAGAATCGTCTTTGACTCATTGTGGCTTTTGCTGTTCAATCTCTTTACAAATCACCTCGAGGTTTTTTTCACTTTTGCTACTTTAATGTACTGCTTCTTCTTTTCTTTACACTCATGAAAATTATCATGTGTTCGAAATTATTGAACACTCGTGGTGTTTTCTTTGTCGAAATTACTAAAAATAATCAACTCAAATTTTTTTCTATTTTAAACACATAAATACAATGAAGTTAAACGGAGAATAAATGAGTGGAAATATTTAACTTGGCGAAATTTTCAAATTCGTTGAAGTTGTTTTAAGGTCTAGTATCGATTATCGATCAAATAGAAAGCAATGAGAATAAAAATCATGACATTGTAATAACAATGATTACATAAAAATTACGATAATATTTAATGATAATTAGTAATAATTGATTAATTATTCAATAAAATGGCGTAAAATGAGTAGAACAATTTGGCTGGGATGGCAACTGCACAGCTGAAAACCTCAGAGTATTGGAGCAACTCCAAATTAACTTATTAAATTAGCGCGAATGCAAGCAAAACTTGGCAAAACCTTTCTTTGGTATTTTAGTACTGTACAGAATGAAAAGACACATACATGATAATGCTCTATTAAATTTTAAGATATTCCATTAATTATATCTCTATACAGCTGAATATATATTTAATCCTTGCCTTCGAATAAATCAACTATTGAACATTCACTGCCTCCATTTCATCTTCAAATACAAAAACACATAAGTTCCTAATGAATGAAAAAATATGAAAGCTCTATACGTATTAAATAGAATGAAATCCCTGATAAATGAAAAAAAGAATAAATTCCTATATTTTTTTTTGCAAAAAAAACTCAATTATAAATTCAATTTCATGTATTTATAATAGGTGATATATTTTATTGAAAATCCATCGGATAAGGTTGTCTGGTGCTTAAACAAAGTTATTCGAATGACGAGTGTAATATACATTGAGATACGAAATTCCCGGGTGTCTGAAAATAGGTAATCCCCCGTGGAACGCCGCACGTCACGATTGGTTGGTACGCGCACAGGCACACATGAATCCGTCCAATTTATCGCCAGCAAATTGAATCTTTGTCGGCAAATCTATGGCACCATCCACTCGGGATAATCGGTTAGTTAATTAATATTGTCAATGCGCGGGATGCGAGGAACTTGCATTAAATCGTACTAATCCACGTCCGTTTAAACTCACTTGTGAGCATGGAAATCATCCAGGAATTTACTCAAGCATCTTGCTTCTTATTAATCAACATTCTTGTTACATTGACATTCATTATTGCGATCTAACAACAACACATGTGCATATAAACACTAGAGAATAAAATCATTTTTTAATGAATCAAAAAAACATGATGAATTTATTTTTAATGAACAGTACTTCCAAAAAAAAAAAAAAAAAAAAAAAAGGTGTTTGTGCGAAAATGAGATAAAGTTGGAGAAAGGTTTAAAATTATTGTAGTAAAAGTCAAGACAGTTGGGTAAAGACAACGCGCAGTCGTTAAACAAGACTCTAGGTGTAGGAATAAATTTTGTAGGAGTGAGAAACGATCTGAGCTTTTGGGTACGAAGAGAAATGTGAGAAAGCAAGCAAGAAAAAGCAACTAACATACATGATGTGTCACTCTACCATTAATCTTATAGAGACACAGAAAAATCATTGATTTTATCATCGAATTAATAGCAAAAAGTGAAAAATATCTTTTTTGTCTCCTTGTTTTGTCAACTAAATAATAAATTGAAGAAAAACTTAAAACGATTTTATTTTAAATGATATTGCATAAATTAAAAATGAGTTTGGAATTCAATTTTATAAAGTTAAAATGATGTTAAAAATATACATATTGAAATGAATTAATTTAATTCTAAAGTAAATAATAAAATCTAAAATAAGCGTAATTTAGAATGCTAAATTTTCGAAAAGTGCACAACGTTGATTAGAAAAATGTGCATTTCATGTTCTCAACCAATTATCTATTTTTTTGAATCAAATTTTTTATTTAATTTTATTTGAAAAAACAACGACGGATCCCCATTAGAGTATTCACTAGTTTTATTTTACAATGTAGTAGTTGGGGGTTTTTCCGGAAGGGCGTGTAGCAGCTCAAGCATCAGTGGTAGGGCCAGATGGAAGGGGGGAAAGGATAAAAAGAGAAATAGATACGCTGGACGATAGCTTCATTAGAAGTTACCTTCATTTCTCTCGTTGGTAGGGATTCTTGGTTCTTTAATTCGTTTACTGGCTATTACTAGGGAGTGAGTGAGACGAAAGCACGAGCGCAGTCCAAAACTTTTCCATTTCATTAAGCTGTCTCCCTTTTTTCTTCTTACGCCATCAACTTTATTACTTTGTCCTCTTTTGGCATTGCATCAGCGCCCACCTGCTACTATTCTCTACTCTCAACCACGTTTTATCTATACTCTCCTCTTTCTCTGCTATCTCATCTGCCGCTCTTTACCCTGAGCTAACAGCCAGCTAGTGCTTGGTATAACTTTACTCTAAAGCTTTTTTTCCACGCCATCCAGAGCTGCAGGTGCTTGCTCATCCTTTAATGATAAATAACTCACCCCGTGAATTCAGATGAGTTTGTTTTTACTTGCTATAACCTTCAATCACCTCATTAAACTTCTAACTATGTTTAAAACTTTAATATCTGATATTCTTCGTTGTAAAATACTCGGAAAAAGTTCATGAATATACTCTTGATACGTATAAAATGTATTATCCATTTTAATAAATATTCTTATAATGTCATTTCATCTAATTTAACTTTTTTTTTAGTCTTTTAACTATTATCATAACCATTTGAATCTGTTACGTTCATTGAGTCTCGTTAAATATCTATCTTTCTCTTTCTCCCACTATTTTTCCTCTTGTTCTTAATTCGGATAAAATTTAACATTACTACATTTCCACGTATGCCAACGTCTACTAATGCCAATTTTCATTTTATTTTTCTTTCCTTTTCACTATTAACCAACCACACCATTACCAACACCACACTCATTCTTAATTGATGAAATTTTACCATTTTATTTTATTTTTTGTTTTAATTTTAGATGGTTGTTCTTAGCCCTTCTTTTCCTCCGATGAAACGAGTACCGGAAATCCACAATGAAATTTCCGCTTCGTAAACCTTGAAGCAAAGTCTTCGAATACTATAACCTTTTATTCTCTCAATTGAGGGTATTCTTATACTTCTCTTACCCTCATTTCTCTCTCTTACTCTGCTGTTTTATTTTTCTGTTTTTTTTTGTCATTTTTTAGTGAATGCGGTAATGTGAGACTTGACTATAATCGATAAGAATTTTTATTGTTCTCGGATTTACAATGTTCGATAAAAGATTTTTCGAGTTTCATCGTCTCTTCTTCCGTTCTTTTTCACCAGTGTAGCCAATGTAGCAGTTACCATAAGCTTTGGTTATATTCCTATTAACAGTATCACGAATTATATTCTTTTTATACTTTTTTGGCCATTTTCACCATCATATCTATTGTTCCCTATTTTTTATAACATTTACAATGCTGTCAAATCAACGTTGAACTTTTATATAAATCGATTTATTATTATTTTTATTCGAAAAAGTATCTATAAAAAAGTCATAAGACTAAAAAGATGTCTACATCAAATGGATAAAATTTATAAATCAACAATAGAATGCATAACAATATATAGAATGTGTGATATTTTCATCAGTTGATTTTTCTAGCGGGGAAAATCGGTTTTGGCTAACGAGCCTCGAATTTATCGGAGGAGGCTTCGGGGAACAGAATTGAGCAGTAGGAAAATAAAAGTTGCTGAATGCTCGGCATAGGTGCATCGTTTAAATTGCAATCAAATAGTGAAACAGGAACGCTTATTGGACGAAAAACATCCCAATGTTATATACTAGATAGAGTATGCCAGTAAATATGGAGCTTTTGTAAAATTTATTTTAATTTTGTCATATTTATTGCATTTTTGAATACATCATGAATATTACTAATATTTTATTTTCATAATTTGATTATTCAGTTAATAAATTTTGTCCCAATAACTTGCATATCGAAGTAAATATTGGAATATGTGGAGAATGTATTAATTTATGTTGTTGTTCACTAATAATCATTTGTAATAAAATTTTCATGTGATAAATTTGGAAAAATTTAATTGGATTGCATGTTGGCAATTTTATTGTGATATATATGAATTGAGTCATTTTGACAACAGGAGAAATAACAAAAAGTATTAAAGTGACAACGACAAACAACGAGTATAAAATGGATTATATGTCGTTGTTGGAGATTGAGGGAAAGATTTTCTAGCGTCCGTCATAGAAGAATATTCCTTAGCACGTTACGGAAGTGCAATAGTAAGGACAAATTGCTTGGGATAATTACGAGTAGTGAGCATTCAGGGTCTTGGATAGAAAAGGGGTATTATTCGAAAAGTAGGTCGAGTTTTGTAACTTGATGCAGCAACGAGTAGCTACTGTATAACATATTCATTTAATTGGTAGACCACTTTTTGTTTTCTAGCCTGTTATCTTTTTCATTTGTTTGGAAGAATTCAGTCTGATGGAAATTAAATCAGTCTATAGTCTTGATTCAATTCTATTGGCGTAATCCAACGTGACTTGATCATACCAGTTGAGAGATTGACTATCTATTTTTTAGCCCGTCTATCAGTCAATTCAGAGGTTTTAAAAAAACATTTTTAATCAATAAAATATCATTTTACACTCATATTTTTTTCCATTAAAATTAAACGAGAATAAAATGACTTTTCATTTTACCATCAAGAAAATGGAGTAAATATAGTTTTCAATTTTTTTACGCATACATAACTATTTTATGGCGACTATTTGCGAGATAGATATGCAATGCCAATAAAAAAATAGAAATGATAGAAGAGGAATCGTAGAAATTGTAGGAAAACGATTCAGATATTTTTAGAAAAATTCGCTTTGCGAATGTCTCTATCTAACAATCAGGAGGGAAGGATTGGTTTTTTGTTTCTGGGGACAATTTTATCCAGGGCTATTATCCCCACTTTCTTTTTCAAACCCTGAGGCATGACTACACCCACAATGCTAGCTGTAACCCACCCTCTTTCTCATCCTCCTCCTCCTCCTCCTGTCTTCAAACTCGTTCCTCTTCTTTTCTATATACTTTTCATTCGTACGCTTTCTTCTTTTATTCTGCAAAAACTATAATTGTATGAAAGATGTTCCGATTACGACTGTTCTTTTTATATATGAATTTTCACAATTCCTCATAACTTTTATCACTTTAATTTGCCATGTGAATTTAATGCCATTATTTTTACTATCAATTCACCTATTATTGACATCGTTCATATTATTCTTTATTCAAGTTTTTCTTTTTATAAGAAATGAAAGCATTTTTTACAAATAATTACACTTGTAACTTATTTTTCATTTCTAAAAAATTTCAACAATCTGGTTATTCAAGATAGTACATAAATTAAATAGATATTTCATAAAATGTTATTGAAATCGATACTCTTAAAAAATATACAATTATTTTTCTTATCTTCATTATATTTTTATTGGAGAAAAAATCGTAAGTATTTTATTAAGAAATACAATATAACTAATGACACTCATAGTATTCATTTAATAATTTTTATTACCAAAAAAAAAAAAAAAAAGTTCCTTAAGCTATTTTATAAAACAGTAAAAGAGTGAACAATTAAAAGTTACAATTTTGCAAAAACTTTGATAATTATCTCAAGAACGATGTCGAGAGACATTTTTGTCGTGTCAATTTTATTTAGTATGTAATTTAACTATTCTTACTTGAAACTTAATTACTGTAATTATGTATAATACATTGTGCCATTTATTTTGTCAATAAGCTAATTTAATGAAATTAACATTTTTTTTCTTTATTGAAATAACTCAAAACATTATGTTTCCATTGTAATGGTTACACTCGATTACTTTTTCTATTTAATAAACTTGGAATTTGCAATTATGAAGATTGCTATAAGCAAAATACTGTTCAGATAATATACAAAGTTGCACAAAGAATATTAAACAGGGTTTTCATTGAATAAATTAATGTAACAAAGCCAAAATTGGAAACTTTGAATACTTGTACTGGTCACTTTGTGCACACGTTCATTTATATTCATTTAGTCGATATAGCTCTCTAACCGCACTCAAAGAGCAGGGGAGTACATGAAATATCAGGGTAGAAGCGTGAGAAGGGGATGAACAAGAGACACAAGCAAGAGAGAAAGTAGCTCTCTATCTCACCTTTGAGAGGAAAACTTTGCAATCCCTGGCGTCCAGATTAATCTAAGGTATCTAACGCGTTGACTGTCCAACTTTCTCTCTCTCTCTCTCTCTCTCTCTCTCTCTCTCTCTCTCTCTCTCTCTCTCTCTTTCTTGGTGCTCGTGCTTGAGTGCCACCAGCAGACCCACCAACTAGAGAGTCGAGGCGAGCCAAATTAATATTTGTTGCGCAGTTATTCAAATTAAAGGACATTCACTTCTCATTCTGGCTCTTCTCCTAAATCCACTCGACCTTTCCTATCTTCGATCTACACTACAATGTGCCATCCATCAAAAATTATTACCTTTCATTGACTATACGATTATATGTATCAAAGTTTCAAATATGTATGAGAAAACAACTTTTATCTCACAAAATATTAAATATACGGTTTTTTGTACAAAAAAAATAAAAGCTTTTGGAATATCAAAATATTGGAAATATAAAAAATTTAATCTATAGAATATCTAGTGGAGTTTGAGGTGAAAAAGCTACATTTGCATATGACGTATGTCACACTCACTAAATTCAGAAAATCGTCTTAGATATATGGGAGAAAAACCAACGACGACGTTATGAAACTTTTCAATAGCTAGTCATACACTCTGACTCTAACATTAAAAAAAAACTTGATATAGATAAGTCGACTGAAGTAATATAATATCCATACTTTGACAATATAACCTCAAGGTATTTACCCATGAAAAATAATAGAAGAATACGATATACAACACGGCAATGCTAAAGATATTTACGCACACAAGACTGCGTGAGCCAACCCTCACGAGTAGCGTGTAAGCAAAGAAAAGCATATTCAAAGGTACTTTAGCACAAGTTAAGGCGGTGATATTACCTTTCACACTACTTGGAATTTTTCATCTAAATTGGAAGATTTTTAGTGATATTTGTGTACAGAATTATGTGGATGTGTGGATATGATGCATGTAAGATTAGTAATATAGAACGTGACAGAATTAAAAAGACGATCAAAGCAGTAAAAGTCAACGGCATGACTCGTGCGTATATAAAGGGCTTTAGATCCTTCAAAAGATCCTTTAATTACGTCACGAAATTTTCGCCTTATCATGTTCCTTATTGTGGGTTACATTTAATTAACGTGATTCAAAGTATTAAACAAACTAAGAAAATTATAATCACTTCTTAAATTTAAAAGTCAAACTATTTTAAAACTTCACTACTAGCTCTTGATGATTGGGATTAATTACTTTTTAATTAATAAACACACTTTTTTTTAAGAAAATGATTATAAAATAATTATTTACAATGAATTAAAAATGGTTAATTGAAATTAAAGCAAAATATTGAGCGGAAAATAATCTTTGACAAATTTCGATGTTTTCATGTGAAATGAACGTTATTTAGCAAAGAGAAAAAGGTCGACAAGCTGAACAATATTTCATTATTTTGTAGGAAAGCCGATCGTGGGCAATAGAGAAGGGTGGACTATTTAGTGTTAATGCAATAACCTGCAACCCTAGGGAAAAGCCTCAGTTCACGCGTGCAACAAAACGGCACGTTATAAATCAATCCCTTCTGCACTGTACTTTATATAGTCTAGGGTGTACGAATAAAATGTAATTACATGGAATACTGAAAGAAAGAAAGGGATAAATGAGAAACGAAAAACCTTATTCGTATTTTATGATACTTTTTTAACTTATCAACGTGTCATTGTTGAATTATAGTTATCATTATTTAACATACAACATTTTCAAGGGTAATTTCCAAGAAAAACACACCAAATTAAACATTAAATATTAGCGTAAACTAAGCAAATAGATTTCAAGTAAGATAACCATAAATGATGATAATTTAAGTTTTTTTACTACTTGAAATTTGCTCTATTCTTTAACCAACTTTCTTCTTTACATTCTTATAATTAGTGTACACTCTTTTCTCCCTCCCTTTCTCTCTTTCTATAAAAAACTTTCCGCTCGTTAACGACTCTAGGGATTGATAGTAGAAAAAAATGAGGATTTAAAAAAAAACTCAAAAACCTGAGTTCTCTACGTGTTTGCCATAAAGTGCCACTACCAAAAGTAGAACGAATAAAGAAATTTATTTAAAAAAAAAAAAAAAAAAAGGAAAAATTAAAAACATATAATAAAAAAAAATCAAAGACACCCAAGACAAATCTTGAATAAAATAATTTCAATTACATTGTGAATTCTTTTGACCATGAGTTTACCATAAAAAAAACTTTGATAACTGAATAAAAATATGGAATAAGTAAATTGTTGAAAGTAGAACAGATGAGAATTATTTAAATGAGATAAATTTCAAAAGAATATGAATAAAAAAATCAAGTAAATGATTAAATAAAAAAACAAATGAAATATATTTAAACTGTATGGATGAATTGAATAGAATAATTTTTCATGGAATAATTAAATAAATAGTTGAGCAAGAAAAAAAGAGTATCATAGCTTATTATCGTGTTAATAAGTAAATAGTAAATAGATGTGAATACAAATTAAGTGATAATAGTGAAAAAATATAGCGTGCCTTTTCTACTTTACTAAAACATATTATTTATTGTAATCAAGATACATATATCTTTTTCACGGGGAAACTTTCTCATTATTATGTGAAATGAGAAGGTACAGAGACCAAGTTATGTATTGGCCGGTCTCTTAGTGTATATACTTGTATATATAAAGCACTAGAAGGAGTGGAGGATAGAATAGAAGAGAGTAAATGAGAAGGCGAGTTGGTGTAGTAACAGGCACTAATGTACATTTAATGTCTTAACTTTGAATACAACCCAACCTGCTCAAGATAACATCTTAAATATGTTTTTGCATTTACGTGGCTGAATGCTGGCCTGTCAAGCAAAAATATTGTAAAGCCCAGGTAGGAAAATTCTCGAGGGTCAAAAGCATATCAGTCATGTCTTTTTAGAAATTTTAATGCTAAATCATTTGTTGTGGAAGACAGACTGTCTGCTATTCTTTCAACAAAAAGCCTTTTTATGATATAAATATCTTCATAAAATGAGTCTATGATAATAAAAAAACTTTTATTTTAAATAATTTATCCATTAAACCTTTAATGTGGACTTTTCATCAAGCAGATTTATTGTTATACCATTATTCATTTACCTTTATAATAATTGAGCTGATTTATATAGCAGTTTGATAATTTATTACTGCTTAGATGATAAATATTTATGTCACTGTTTTATCACATAACAACGAGGAAATGAAAAATTAATGAAATTTAGTGATGTCGATTTCTACAGAGCCGGTTAATAGATGATTATTTATTGATGAAGAAAAACATATCTTAATGATATCTGTTAACTAAAAGATACATCATAAAAAAAAACCAATTATTCTACGTGAAAAGTTAATTTAGTCTATTGACATAAAATTATAAATTGAAAATTGAATTCACTTAAAATTTTGATATGTATAAATGAACATTTTATACGGGTGAAACGACATGCGTTGATTGGATGGTTTTTGGGTGACGATGAGACAAACTCAATATTGTACACGACCGATTAATATGTATTTAAATGAGAGCTTTAAAGCTCTGAGACTACGTAAAATTGAACATCTGCCATTCACGAAATTCAGTCTCACACTTTAGACTTATATCTGTATTGTTTACAATAAGTGTATGCATCAAGTGATGTCTTCTCCTACAAGATGATAAGCATATTGCATGAGTGAATCCTAAACTTTTGACGGTTAAATGGATTGATAAATGCCTATGTCACTTTCCTGCTAAAATCTCGAAACCATTTGACAAAATTCTTTTGCCTTGATAGAATGATTCTTTTTACCATCAAGCGAGAAGCCATGGCTGCAACTGACATTAGTAATATTACATCAAAAAAGGAATGCTATGATTTTCGTGCTATAATCCGCACAGTTGTATACTCTTTACAATCTCAAATGCTTGCAGTATATATATGATGACAGTTTATGATATACTAATACTAAGACGTATTTTAAAAATATATGAGAAGCTTTTAAAAGCTTTCAGCAAAAATATTAAAATATTAAACTTCGTTTCACATAAAGTCGACATGTTGACTAATTTTGCTAAATAAAATTTCATATATAAACAACTGCATCCATACGTTAAAAACGACCCAATTATTATTTAACATTGAAAGTTAATAACACATTTTACATAAAAGAGAAGTGGCTAAACAAACTAATTTCGAAAATTGTATTTAAAGCTTCAAAATTAAATAAAATACTTTTCCATAAATTTTTATGTACATTAATACACAAAACTGATTTTAAAAATTCAACCAAAGGAAGTAAGTCTCTAATTATAAAAAAAATTATTTGTAATAAAAATTTAACATTCTATTTTACCAATTATTTTTCCATTAATCATCTCAAATGAAATAATTTCTAGATAATAAAAAAAGAAAAAACTTACCTTGACACATGACGGTGATGACATGCAAGATACTGATGCTGAGATAACGATTCCTTCTCGGTCGATCTGCCATTTTTTGATCGATCCGAGTCTTAATAAAGACTCTAAGTTTTCTAGAAAAAAACAAATAATTATAATCACTCCTCATATGGATAATAAAGTCTAACGATAGGCTTTTAGATGGTTCTATTCATTTGATCATTTTAATCTATAGCATAGTTGTTATCATATGCAATAATAACATTCAGGCTTAGACTGATATATAAAGCATGTTTACTGAACTGTAATTCGGGAGCATTCACATTACTTTGCGCATGAGTACATGTTATTGGTAAATAGCAATATGAATACGTAGGAACATACACAAAGTTCACGTATTCGTAATTCCCGTAAATAAAGAGACCGTGAATATTCAATATCTCATCATACTGGATACTGTAATCCTCGGTAGTTTCAATGATGAAATTCAATTATTTTTTATGCATTTTCGAACGTAATTAGCAAATTTTTTAACTAACTACATATAAATATTATTCTTCCCCTTCTACACACTTTTTTGTTCTATATTTTACCATTTTATTGGATCTACAAAATAAAGTGCAGAGGAATTTTAGAGAATTGAAAATTAATCAACTCAAATGATAGTATATTTGATGAAAGTTTTTATTCAAAATTTCCTGACAACTTGTTTTTGTATCAGTAACAGACAAATGATCATAAAAATATTTAAAAAAGGTATTCGGAAAATTCCACAAGTAAATTAAAAAAAAAACTTTAGTGTAATCAAATACCTTCAAAGAAATAAATTCAAACTGTCAAACTTGTCTATAAAGTGTAACAGAAACTTTATCTTCCAATAGAAATCTCTCTTTTATTTTAGTTTGATGATGATGGTGATAATGGCATTCTTTTAATTTCAAGTATAAATCATTTAAAACCTGAAGTTAATAATAATTAATCATTCACATTTCTTTCTACGTTTAACATCCAAATGTTACGTGCAATATATTAAATAGATAATAATGGATAAATACACTGAAGTTGTCAATGAAATACACAATATAATTAGTGAATAATCAAAAAAGACAAAATCTCAATTTAAATAATGAAAGCTTCACAAATTGACAAATGAATTGTCATCAGTTTATATTAATTGATGTATAATATTATTTAAAAATAAAAATAAAATAGTCATAATGATGAGAGAGTATTTTCTTTCATCGGATTTTCATATTTCTCATTGTATCACACAATTCGGATGTGCGCCAAATCCCATCAACGTTTTCTCTTCTCTCTACACACAGCTTCTCTAAGTGCTCACTCGCCACCGACGGAAACCAATTAATAAGCAGCCACCGGTGCAAACTTTCAGATCAGCTAGTAATACCCAGAACTTTCAAAACGAGCTTGGGTTGGCGTAACTCCCGTTTCACGACTCGTTACGTGCTTAATAACAATTACGTCGCGACTATCTCTTTCATCCTAACAGGTCTGATGTCGCACAAATTGTACAGTTATACTACTCAACTGGTTACCTCATAGTCGGTGGACTAGGTGAATACTATATGGATACTGTAGCATCATTGCCATGGATATTACCAATGATACGAGCACTTGAACTCTTTGCCTCTCTCCCGCTGACCAATCTCGCGAGTGTCGTGCACGTTCGCATTGAAACCACTTTGTTTTTCGGCGTACGCTCGTTAATAGCCTCGGATTGTTTAATCCAATTGGACAAATTGCCCACTACACGGACAACAGTTTGGCGGGACAACACATTGGCCAGAAAACTCACATTCAGAATAGTAAAAGAGCGAGAGTGACTTTTACTGCATCACGGGGGATCAGATTTACGAGGCGATTTACAAATTGGCGGTTATTGTAGCACTCGGAAATCAAACTGTCCTCTAAATCAAAACGTCCGGCGGCATTCATTAAACGTCAAGCATAACCTAGGTATCAACTTCAATGTCGTACGTCATCCATGCCAAACAGTCACTCTACATACTCGTGTGTACAGACGCCAACGGGCAACTCGACGCCATCGTAATTCTATCATCGATTCTCACATCGATGCACTTCGCTGACTCAATTAGGAATATCAACGTCTAAAGTCACTCATCATCCATCATCCGTGTCTGTTCTCTTTACAGTTTGTTTTATTTATATGCTTCCAATTGACAGTTAAATCTGAAAAATTATTTTAATCTGTTAAATTGAATGAATTGGTCCGACTTATTACTTACAACAAGTTCAAATTGTCCTATTAATTGAGAGAAAAAAAAATTATTCACCATTTATCTATAACCTCACAAAGCCAGTAGTAGTATAAAGTACAATAAAAAAGTTTTATGTAATAAGTTCACTATTCAATTTTGTAAAAGTAGCTTTTCGAAATGAGATTTGAATAATGCATCGAAGGTGAATATACGGTTACGGTCCAGCAGTGGCTCATAATTTTATGATTGCACATAGTTTTCTACCTTCCGATCGTCGGCTGTCAATCATAAAACATTCTAAAAGTACCTTTTGAACTGTAAGAAAATAGATAAGATCAAGTGGAAATAAGGATGAGAAACCCGTATGAAAATGTAACGTCGGTGCTAATAAAACATAAAAATATATTATGTTCTAACCACTTTGAAAAAATAACTAAAAATACTATTTCACGATAAGCTTTCTATTTGCTTATCGAAAAAATATTATAAAGTTCATATTTTAAATAAATAATAGTTCATTTTTTTTATAATTCCAAAGTTTAGGAATTTTTCTACATAAATTATTTGCAAAAACAATGTTTTTTTTGTCTGTTTAGAATAAATGAAAAGAAATTCGTAAGAAAAATAACAAGAAAAAAAGGAAAAAAGATGAAACTTTTACACTAAATTTTTATGACGTTAAAAAAGCTTTCAGTAGACAGGAACAACTTATACATATATAAACATACTATATTCCAAAAAAAAGTAAGAGTAATTTTTTAAAGAAAAAAAATCAAGAAGAGATTGCAAATTTTTTCATCAAAATTAGAATAATGAATATAATAAAATTGTAAAACTTTTAATTAACCAGAAATTCAGAAGAAGATATGACATTATAATTGAAATACGGGTGGTATGATGAATGAAGGTGGAAAGTAGTGACTTTCTGACATAAGAAATAAGAAAAAAAATTATTTGTTATAATGGCGAGAGGCGATGGACATAGAAACTATCCTCTAGGTCTATTCAACAAGCATCTTAACGACTGAAGTTACATTTTAGTGCTTCTACTTTTTTTCTCCCCCTGCCATTTGGGATAAAAAATATTAAAAGATCTAGAAAGTGTAGATGATAAAGGAGGCATAACAGATTAATTAAAAGAAGAAATATTATGAAAATCCTGAGAGCTAATGTATGAGATATTGTCTCGCTATAATTATTCAAAGGGGATAATCCGCAGAAAATTATTACATACTCGACTCATGCTTTCTCCTGTCATCAATACAACATGATGAGTCTCCAGAGAATATGCTGACACGATAGTATTCAATGTATCATACGACCTACATATTCTATTTTCAACGATATTCATTTTGAAAGCCATAAAAACGTACTGTATACAGTGCAAAAGCACCAATATTGTTTTAGAAAAAAAAAAATGTTATGAGAATGCAAAAACATAAGTGAAAAATATTGATGAAACTGTCACAAAAAATTTCCAATGAAAAAAAGTAGCTTTAACCTATCAAGGAAAATATAAAACTGTTTAACATTACCCTATATCTATGTGTTACTTTTATGTGGTTCAATGAGAGTATTACTCAGCTCATGTTCTTCAATGACTTTTTACGACAAACATAAAAAAATCCATACTAAAAGTTTGATTTAAAAGTATTGACGAACAAATGATACGTTTTATTTCTTTAATCAAATTCATTCAATCGAATATCATAATTAAATATACTTTATGATCATATGCAATAAATATGATCTTTTCCATTATTATAATATTGAAAAATTTATTCAATTTTTTGCCTATTTATATTGATATTTTTGTTCAAATACTCGAAAAGCAAAGATAAAATGTAAACCATATTTTTATAGATATTTATTTCTCGATTTTTCACGTTAAATGTTGTTTTTTAAATTTTGTCATTGGAGATTTCAATATGAGTTATTTCTTTTTCAATATTTTTCAACATTGATATTTAATAAAAATTAAACAATGTATCTAACAAATTTATATTTTGTCGGAATAGAAATAATTTTGTTTATTATGAAGGGTAGTATTTTTTAAAATATAGGTAAAACTAGATAAATAATCTAGATGTTTTCTTCTTCTACAAAAAAAAAAACAAGACTATATGCTGAATAGTGTTTTAAGTACATATCTCTCTGAAGTTACAAACTTGGAAGATCAAATTAACCTCTGAAAAGCTCTCTATTAACTGATAGCAAAAGTAGTCATTAAGGTAGCTTTTGCCTTTTTTTATTAAAAAATTTTTTAAATAATGTTGTAATAAAAAGAAAATACGTAAAATTGGAAACAGACTATGATCCTACTATTTCTGCTCCATCTGCTTCTTTTCATTGCTCATTTCGTTACTGAAACCATAGCCTTAATGTTGCAATAAAGTTCGAATGACAGTAGATTGAAGCTATTACATGATTCCCCATAAAAGTTTCACCTGTTTCGAATCTTTCTTGTTCACACTTTGTTACATGTGTAGATATGTATTAAAATACGAACAAACAATATTAGGAATAGTAGAATTGGATTAGTATAAAAGTAATAGGAAAAGTTTATCATGATGCGGGTAATCTATAAAAGACAATGAGAAACCATTAAATTATCGCCTTTAACAGCTATAAACAAGAGATCAAACACAACTTAGAAACATCAACAATGCTATTTCCTCGGCATGGTCACCACTATCTTTAACACCTCCTCAATGTCCCCAAAGACAGATAAGCCAAAAAGATTAACTTTTTCTCACCCCTAAAGAAGTTACTTGTACGATCAGCCAAGCTTTCTCTTTTATACAAAAAAATAAAGAATGATGGGATAAAAATATCTCATCGACTATAGCAAATGAAAAAAGAAGAAAATCCTCCTAGGATTTCAATACACTAAGCCATTTCACTACAAAATCATATATATATATATATATATATATATATATATATATATATATATATATATATATAATAATAATAATTAAGTTGTCAGGAAAATACAGTTGAAAATAGATATTTGAATATAAATTAAGAATTAACACTCGATCGGTTACTTGAATAATTGAATGAAAGAATTAGAAAAAGAGTATAAATTATTTCAACTCTCTACAATCGATCTTAAGAGCAGATTAAAAAATTCATAGTTCTTTTTAAGTAGTTCTTATAAAAAAATTCTGATTAATTTAACTCACCAGTTTTAGATAAATTGAAAAATGAGAGAGCATCGAATTTTCTTAAAAGTTTTTTTTTAAATTCCAACTCCAAGTTCAAGTATGACACTTTTATTGCTGTTAAACACTCCAACTTCCACGTGGTTTCAGTTAACTTTTTTTCAAGCCAATGACATTTTAGTAGTTATTTACTAACACTACACATTATTTTTATCCTTTAAATTCATCTATCACTAATAATAGTCTTATCATTTTTTCATTATAAATTAATTAATATCCCGCTCTACAATTTCAATAAAATCAATCTAAACTTCTATAAATGTTAATTATTATATTAAGTGATTAATAAATCTGACATAAAATAAAATTATTTATTAATATTTCATTAATAATATATTATTAAATCGATTAGCGATACGTTATATTCGTAATTATATTCAATATTCATCAATCCCAAATATATGTATATCGTATATAAATAAATGCACAATAATAAATAAATAGAACTAGAACACGCAAATTTTTTGTTGGCTGATTCTAGAATCCATTGAATTACATAATTTTTGGAGTAAACGTCAAGAGTAAATTGACAAACAAAAATTGATTTAATCACTGAAACAAAAAAAAACTTTAATTAATGAGAAATATTAAAAAAAAAAAAAAAAAAATTGAATGATGTGTTAATAAATGATCTGTCATAGATAATATAACAATAACATCACAAATAAGTTCACTGACGAATAACATAAAATGAAATGATGCGAATAATAAAGCAAGTGATAATTATAACGAGCAATAACAACAGTTAACTGAGTGACTTGCCGCGGCAGACTAGTAAGCTATCCGGTATTTCGTAAGTTGCAACGATACTCGGTTTACAGACCGATGCAAACGGCGTACGCTATCGTGCGAATCTGGACACGCGCGCGGATGCCGGCGCTCGCGCAATAAAGTGCCGGTCTTGAGTATTGGAGTAGGGAAAGGCGCAACGAAGCAGGGAATGAGTGGGAGGATAAAAGAGAAAGAGCGAAAGCCCAGCGAATAGTAAGAGTAAGAACGAACATTCACACGAGATACGGAAGGGACTGAAAGGTTGATATCAACCAACCTCCTCCGGAAAACTGTTCCACTGGCATTGCACTGAATACTCAAATATCCTTGATTTTCAGTGATCCTCCTTTTCCTGTCATACGACACCTACCATCACTCATTCCATATATTTACTCATCTCCGACAAATTCTCAAAATTCTTTCACCAATTCAAAGTCTACGTTGTTAACGTATTTAAATTATTTATTAAACTATTGTTTCCAACTTCATTGAGACGATAGTTTAATATTTGAATAACCACATTGTTGATCAAAATTGTGAAAAAACTTATTTTAAAGGAAAAAAATGATAAAAAAAATTTCACAACAACTACAATCAATTTGTTCCTTTCTGTATATTTTTCTGTGAATTTTCTAAAACTTTAATAGATTCAAATAAACTAATTAACAATGGAATTTCATTGTTTGGTAATAGAAAGAAAATAAAAGTTCAAAGTAACGGAAGTTGAGTTTACGCAACATCTCATGAGTTTATTCGTCACGTTGACCTAGGCTGCGATAGTTAACAAAGCCAATAATGTGAATTAGGATTCAACGTGAGTGCTTCCAAAAGCCAACCCTATGAGTTATATACACTTTTGCCTGCTGCTTTCCCGGGTGATATAATACAGAGGTATGTACAACCCCTGTCGAGAAAAGACCTGACATGCCTAGTAAAGTCACAACTTATAACTTATGTCTTATGTGGTGGACTTGCGCCAACATTTCTGATATCTTCCTTCCTTGTGGATTATACTTAAAGGCCTTAAATTCTTATCTAACAGATCTCTCGGTCATTCCTTTTAATTTAACCGCTACGTTTACGAAACATTTTCGGCCTGGAATAATTATGCCAACATTGCTAAAGCAAGAACTATGATAATCATGGCCATAATTCAGGACTAAAGTACAACATTTTATTTGACAGTGTAATCACATTAAAATGGTATTTACTTACGAAGAATTTCCTGTATTTTTGATCACTCATTTAAAATTGATATTATATTATTGACTATTTAAATAACTTATTTAAAAAAATATTCCCTGTATAGCAATAAAATATGACCATATATAGGCCTGATCATATTTTTCTACAGTACACCATAGCGTTATTAAATAAAAATATTTAATAATAATTCATAACTACCCTACTACTATCTCATTACTACCATCAAACTACCCATTACATAAATAATTACTAAATGACCCTGGTTTTACTGTCTCTTTTAAATATCCAATGAAATAATTAGAAGCAAGCAGATTACCATTCTTTGGACACCCTGCTTATTACATCGTTTTTATAGATGAAGAAAGAAAATTATGTCAATGCTACACGGTACTAGAACATTAATTATATTTCAAAAGTAATCTAAGAGATTTGTTTGACTTATAAAATGAAAATGAGTGATAACTGAAATGAAGATATAAAGATAATTAAAAAATCATTCGTTCACGAACAATAGTTAATGTATGAAGAATTACCATAACGATTTTAAAAATTTATGAAGGCTTCTGTGATCGAACAGTTCACTAATTAATTCATGGATTTGCGTGAGAATGCCGAGATATTTTAGTTCATCAGTCCAGTGGCGTCGATAACCACTAGTGCCGCACATCCAACCAATAATGACCCTGGCGATCGCAAATTATTCACGCGTATATCGACGTCTATAGGATTGCATGCGCAACACTATCCTTCACGCCTGTATGTGTGAAATTAAAGCGATAACATTTTATGAAAACACGCGAGTAACATTATCCTCTATCTCTTATTATCATAAATTTTTTCTAGAAAAATCCTTTTATCATCGACCTGATATAAGCGCCAGTAAAAATTAAAATAATCATATCTGTTTATTCTATTCTTAGATTAATTAATTAATAAATAAATGGTTGATTGCTAATTTTGTTGATTATGTAAATTATCATTTTTAATGTTAAGTCAATTTTAGAACAAACAAGACCGCAAACGCACTTAATCTGTAAATGGGAAGCGATATAATAGGAACAAGAGACACGAGATGCCACGGCGTTAATGGACTCTTCAAAACTAAAAGGCTACGGTAGTTGCTGACGGAGGTGTAAGTAATAGATAGCTTGGATAATTGCTTCACTTAACAAGAAACACGTTCAATCCTCACACTCTTGATGTTATCTCTTACCATGATATACGTTAAATTCTATAGAACACAATATTAACAGTCACCTTCAGATATACACCTATTTCTAAAAATTGTATGTATATATGCACATTATTAATATTATTTTCCTCACGTTATTCGGTTCTTTTTATCCCAATCCGCAACATTCTCTCGCACCTCATGCACATGATTATCAGATGCACCAATCTACCACGTACTGTCGACGATAATTTTCGTACCCGGTGATTTTACACGCTTACTAACCATCCCTTTCGTGCTTCATCGGCTTTTGTTGCACGTTTCAAGGCGGTCGACTGTACATTTTACATTTTGCAAGTTTTATCATCCGAATAATAAATATTCTCTTTATATTATTCCCCACATATATTTAAAACTATTAAGTATCTGTTAATTACTGAATATTCCTCCCTAAATAAATTATTTAATATTTAATTTAATTTCAATAAAACCATATTGTGTCGAAACATTCAATTTTGTAATGACGTTTTTAAATATACTGTAGAAATATTTTAATAAATACTCTTCAGGAATGAATAACATAATATTTTCAGACAAAAATTTTTGGCTGTTGTAAGTACCAACTTTATACGATTACTTTTGAAAAAATACTCGTAAATATTTATGTCATAATGAATATTTAATGAGTAATTTTGAGAATTAAAACATTCCTGGTATAATTTAAACAAAATTTTCATCAAAGAACTTAATTAGACCTGAAGCAACAGCTTTTGAAAGTTTAATAATATGTAAACGACATGTATAAAAGTGAAGGTTTCGGATAAAGCTAGAATTATTCTGAAAAACAGCAATAAGAGGAGCTGAACGAGTAAATTATATTATGTTGAGTAATGTGATCGACACCATAAAGTTTACAGAATTTTGTTTGTTTTTGACTTAACTTGTACTGAGGTACACTTGAAAGCCTTTGTATGGATACATGTTTGTATATTAGACAACTCATATAGTTTATTGCAAGTCACATGCGTGTGTCGATACTATAGAATACCAGTAGATACACATATGTATGTACATGTTTTACCTGCGCTGGAGAACAATTATATGAGAGTACGTAGAGGTAATCTCATACAAAGTCCTGAGAGTTCAAAGGTGAAAGCCCGCAACAACGCATCTAATTACTTCCTTCCTCTCCCATTGGGTAGAATTTACATCTTGTTGATTCAAGCACCTGTACAACTTGTCCAGTTGACGTAGATAGGATAGCTGACATCGATATTTACAAATTCACGCAAGAACTCCGTCTGCTTGTATTTTAACTGAGAAAAACACAAAAATATAACTTTAATTATCTTGTAATTCTCTCCCAGTGCCAAATCAGCAAATAGACATAATAATAATAATATACGAAAAGATTGTGTAACACAGTGAAGATTGAAGATAAAATAACTGTCGAGTGTCCAGTTAAAGATTTATATTGCTATAAATGCGATACCCAATGTGCAGTAACGAGGAGTCAGTGAGAAATCGAGCGAGAAACGTTCATGACTTTCGCAAAATTCTAGTTCAAAATCGATACACGTTCACGGGATTTATATCAACAACGAGCTGCATTGAATGCAATTGAACGTCGTATGTATCTTATGTGTACAGATCTAATACTCCAATACATGAATACCAACCAATTCATGGAAGCCATGATCAAATAATTGGAATTCACAGTTTTAACAGCTAGGTCATTTTTTTTCTATCTCTTCATGTCTTTCCCAACTTTTTTCGATAACTCTCTTTGATTCTTTATAAATCTGAATTAAAATTCCCTTTGTGTCGGAACTGAATCTTCGATACAAGCTCTAGAATAGTATCCGATCTGCAAGATGTTCTTTTGTGTTTAATTAATTTACTTCTACTGAGTTTTAAATGTATCCTTAAATGAGTCTACCTCGGATTTCGATAATGAATTAATAAATAATCTTCAATATAAAAATGATTTTATTGCTATTTATGGCATTTGATATTTTTCCAATTACCTTCAGTAACCTTGATCATATTTCTCCCCTATTTTTTCCATCCCTCTAGGATTAGTGAACCTTTGCTAGTGACCGTTTCATTACTCATCTCACTTGTGTCGCAGTTAAATGCTTACTATATCCAATCTTTTTCTGTTTTTACTGCTTCTTTTCTTTTCTACGCCATCGTCTCCGGTCATTTTCACACTCCAGGATATTGTAATAGTGCAAACAATATACGTCGACATGCTAATGTGCCCGTGTCTTCATCCATCTACAAGTCACAAAAATGTACAGTCAAAAAAGATTGGAAATTTAACCAAAAAAAAATGTATTCATAAATAAAGAAAAATATATTACAAATTAAAAAGTAAAATTAGCTTGAAGCTAAAAAATTAATTAATTATAAATCCTATCATTCATTGTTCATCACGCGATTATTCTACGTGGTTAATCAAGTAAATCTTTAAAACTTATAATTTCGTCTCGAAATGACGAACAAATTCATTAAACTTACTTTAATAACATTCTCTATGAAAAAAACGATACTTGGACTTTTCTTGTCGTGACTTATATACTTTTCCGATATTAATAAAGACAGGTAATTCTTCTTGAAATATAAAAATACTACAATTAAATCTTATCATGGAAATCTAATTTACCAATTCGAATAATTGACATCAAAATTTAAATTTTATTATGACACTTAAATAGAATAGGCATTTAAAAAGTTCCAAAAAAATTATTGTAACATGCAACTGTAAAAAAATTGTTTAAATTTTTCAGTTAATTATTCTAGATAGGAAAGTTTTTAAATAAATTCTTGAATAATAAAGAAAAAAATGTATGCAATATGACGAAAAAAATGATAGATAGCAAAAAAAAAGAATTTATCTTTCAGTTTAAATAGCTAGATTGGTTCTCTTGAAGATTCAGAGAAAATAGTACGAAACATTATCTAGACATGTTGGAGGATGTGTAGCAGAAACAGTAGCAGTAAGGGAGATTTTATTGCAAGCGTCCGACGACAAAAACAATAGAAACGGTGAGGAGAATGGCAGTACGTATAGTAGGATTCTCGGTACAAGCAAAACACTCGCGGCTGAATCTGACACATCTCATGGATGCCATGAGGGGGATGATGAGCGGAAACGATGCGAGAAGGATAGAGATAGAAAGTGAAAGAGAAAAGCAGCATGCTGGTGGGTGGTAAATCTAGACGCTTACTTAGCGACACGGAGATATATAACGATCCAGGCATTTTCCAGTCGCACTTCTCCGTTCCTCCTTCTCTACTTCCGCTATTCCGTAGCACGTCATAAGCCTCCCTGCGGTTCGTTGCGGTTGACAAAAGCAGGCGTAACTCAAACCAGTATGTTTGTTTGGTTTAGTTGGATATAACTTTATTTTCTCGTGCTTGTTTCACTGTTTAAACATTACTGTTTTAACCATCTGTCAATCAGACAAAGTTCCGGTGTTAATTGAACTCGAATACTTTCAAACAACATTAGAAAGTAGTAAAAGATCTATTACAACTATTTCCAATCATTATTAGAAAAAAGTAAGTATTTTGATACATACCTTTTTTTTCATTTTCACACATGACAGCATTCTCACATGGCTTGTTTTTACAAATTCACTACTATATACGTGTACATGTCCCTTTTGTCTTGTTTCTTACACTATCTAATAAGTATGAGAGCTCTGAAATACAATAAAAAACATCCATTAACTGCTTTGTTAGTCAGGAGGAACGAGATCTTGATGGTGAAATGTACAAAATGCTCTGGGGTTTCAGAGTAATAGATAGAGTTATAAAAATAAAAAGGAGAAATCAAAGATTAACTGCTTACAAGAGGAAATTTTGAGACTCTTCAAATTCAATAAAATAATTTAGAATTTCTTAATCTAACAATAAAATAAGGAAGTTATTAAAAAAATTTCACCATTATAATAATAATTTTAGACTATTGAGAAAATGAGAAAAATTTTCCAAATAATTTTATAAATTTCCAATAAATAAGATGAATAGACTTTATGATCATTGTTTTCGAAAACAAAAGTACGAAGAAGTGAAAGAGATGAAAAGTTTTTACAAAAATGGTCATTCGTATACTAACTCTTAAACTTTCTGACCATCCAAACTTGAATTTAAAAGAAAAAAAGATTTTTTCCTTGCAAGCACGATTATTATGTTCTATATTGAAATCAATTATTGTCAATTTTTAGAAAAGTTGTGTTTTACTGGCAGAAATATAGTGTACAAAAGTCCGCGAGGTAAGTTAAATAATTCAATAATATTCGAGCTATCTCTCTAAAGTTAGGAAGTATTTCAAATAGATGTCCACAAACTGACTTTATTATCTATCTATTTTTCTTTGTTTTTACCACTATCTTCATATTTCACAAAGATATCGTAGCTAAGTAGTTTTGTATTTGTTTTTATTAATATGATGAATAAGTAAGTATAGTTTAAATATTGTAATCAAACGCTGTAGAGATAAATCGTAAATACATTATCCAAAATATCAACATCAATATTTCCACCAAGTACTTCATGTTAGATATTTCCGCAATATAAAGTAGTTGTCGATCATACACAGTATAAGACGATCTTGTGAAAATGATCGAGGTCAGAAAGTTGGAAATTTAAGCACGTAACGGTTTCCTGACTCAAGACACCTGAGGTAACCCGAAAGACGTGTCCTGCGTTTTAGTATCGCATCTCCAATTGTCATTTTAATATTTTTTCATTTTTTTAATTTTTATATATCAATGTACACATTACTTTTTATTTTTAGTCATTTTTAGACATCTCAATATTAAAATTAAACTTTAACAATACCTGACGATTAGTAGAGCACCACCAACTGCTAATGACGCAGTAAAAGCATCAACAAAATTGGAGGGAACTTTTTTTCTACGAATCGTGAAAACGGTTGACCAGTCGATAATAAAGAACTTTTATTTGTCGATAGAATAAACTTGTGTGTTACCAACTGTAGAGATCAAAAAGTTGTTTTGGACGCAGATGACATCTGGTGACAATTAGGTTAACGACACCATTAAACCCAAACATTTCGTTGATGGAATTTTTGTAAGACAGAAAAATGATTTTAATTTAGTGTATTAATTATTAATTGTAATTGATACTTGACAATGAGTTAGCAGTAAATTAATTTACAAATCAAGAAATGGAAAGTGACAATGGGAATGCTTAATGAAATTTAAATGAAAAAGTGAAAAAATAAAAAGTTAACTGGATAAAAAAATATATCAACCCACGATCAATTGAATCGCAATAATTTCAATCAATTAAAAGATCAATAAATTAGCATTAAATTCCAAAGTGATAAAGTTAATATAATAATCAAAAATATATACAGACATTATAAAATCGCGTGGCGTACTATGAATCGGAGCCAACAACGTGCTTGCACAGCAACACGATTGGTTATGGAGAAATGGATGCAGAGAAGAGGGAGAGAAGGCAGTACGTCTTGCATTATAGTTGAACAGCATAGCACACACGTGGTGGGGATCATCCGACCACCACGAAACGGTGAAAACTTCTTACTGGCAACTTCATTCACGTTTTAGTAATCGGCATTCACTCGCGAGCTGTTGCAGCACGCGGGATCTAACAAGGTAAGGGACAGGTGAATCGTTCAGTGATCATTTTACCACCCTTACATTACAATCGATAATAATCACTTTGTAGATTGATTTTCTAGTGATACAAACATTTTTTTATCATTAGGTATACATTAAAGACTGAAAAAAATTGAAATTTAAGTGTCACTTGACATTTGTATGAGTTGTCAACTAATAATTCAATGCTACGTCAATATTTTTCGTGGAAAAAAAAATTGATTTAATAAAAATCTCAAATTAATCTGAGTGGGACGTTTGGCAACGGTATTCACCAGCACAGGATAGTAGTCATCCAGGTTACTTAGCTAGCACCTTAGAACTCGTGGAAAGTAGCTGCACGCTCCGTTTCACGTCGCAAACGTTAAGTTACACCAGTGTCTTCTTCTCCAACTGTGCCGACTTTTATTTCTTTACGTGAAAGACTTTGAGCCGCGCAAGTTACTCGAGACATACGTCTAGACATTGTTAGTGAGACCAGGAATTAAAATAAAAAATCAAAACAGTGCATATCTCCAAGAATTTCATTTAATTATAGTGTTTAAATAAATATCATGTAGACTTTAATAATTCTTCAGTGTCATTTTATTTTCATACTTTTTTATTATTAAATGACACTTTGATTTCAAATAAGTGATAAGTGATTGTGAAGATTAAAACAAAATCATCATGATTGGAGCCAAGATTATACTAATTTTGATCTTTCTCGGTTCTGCTACTTGCACACAAAGTAAGTATTCGCATGTCAGTTGATTCAATCATGCTGCTATTTATTATTATTCTTTAAAGTCAATAACATTAAATCTAAATAAAATTTTAATAAAATATTATTTTATATGCAAAGAGCTTTACAACCGTGTCAATATCAAATAATTCAATCCATAAAGTCAATATTCATGCATAATTGTATTTTTATGACTCTGATAGAAAATAAAATATGCTCAAAAAAGTCTAAATAATTATTCGTATTTTATTTTTTGTGGCATTGATCAAACATTTTATTTATATATTTATAGAACACACAGCATTTCCTTCAAAAATTCTTTTCATGCTTCAGCCCTCGCTTCTTTATTTATGTATTTCTTTATACTTTTTCTACATTCCTATTTTCAAACTTGTAAATTGACAAGACATTTAAAACAAAGTCGGGCATAATTTTTATTTTCTCACAGAACTAAGACTTGAAAAGGTTTAATTACTGTAATGGTTAATTTTAATTTTAATTCGTCAGTTTCTAGTATAACTATAGAGAGAAAAACTTTTTCTTATCAAGTTGTAGAATCATTAACAGCTCTTTTAAACACTATTATTTACTCTGAATTTTTTAAATGTCCTGCATTTTTCCATTTCGGTTTTTTAATATAGATCTTATCAGATTTTTTTTCATTATAATTAGGTCATTTAAAAAAATTACTTTAAATACTTAAATGTTTAAAAAATCAACTTATACGAATTAAAAAACCTGCTATAAATATTTATAAAAGTAATTAAATCAACTCTCTCTTTCTCTACCATTCCCTATCACTATTTTTTACACTTTGTTTTATAAACATGTAGGTAGTTAAAAAATACAGTTGAATCTTCCCCTCTTTCAAATTATGCAAATAGGAAAGTTTTATGAATTACTTTTTTCGACTAAGGTAAAAAAAATGTTGAATGAAACTTTCGATCTTTTATTCACAACATAACAGAAAAAATCGTAAAACTTTTTAGTAGCATAACGAGCTCACAACCATGTCCAAAAATCACATCTCTTTATTTTCTTGCAAAATAGACTCAATAAAGAATGTATAGAAATGGAGTGTCCACTTGTCTATGTGTACCATCGTGACAATGTATTTTACCTGTCAGGCATCTCAAAGAAAAAGTGCCGACTGGTTAGTATGCATTCTGTAGGTCACCGAAACGAAATAAATTAGAAATCTTATGCCAGAAAATTCTTTGCACGTTTCAAAAACCAAAACAATTGCAAAATGCCCGGATTTGTCATTTTTGAGATACTTAAACGTGCAGTCGCATACAAAAAGACACTTACGACGAGATCGAGTGGAAAATCTTAGAACCCTGGTGGGTTATTATGAAAATCACTAAAACCTTATAGTTATTGTCATTCGCGACAATGAAATACGATGTGGTATACAAATATTCATACAATGTACGTAATCCTATGGCCGAAAGAATTTCATTCAGTTTAAAAAAACTACTTCCGATTTATTCTTTCATAAATTCACTAATAAATAAATTTTAAAAATAAATTAGCAATTTTCAAAAAATGGTATTAATCCAAAAAAAATGAAAATTCAAATCACAGAAACATTAATGAGCTAAAAATAAATATTTAGTAACTAATCATCTGTAAATAAATTAAATGTTAAAATGCTCAATGAATATAATGTATTCTCTTTTCGACAAATGTACAATTATTTAAAATAGTATGCATATGTAAAAGTTCGTTAACCTTCAACATTATGCAGGCAAGAATTTACCAATACTATCAGGAGAATAAACACTCGTCCATACACCTGTAATGTGTGCGGTTTCTTCCGTTTGAGTATAATATACACATGTATCTCTTAGTGTATTCTGATAACAGTCAAACGGAAATGAAGAAGAGATAATGCACTACGCTATGTTATCCCAGTTGAGAGTTGTACAAAGACAATTTTGTTTTCTAGTTTCTTACATTATTGATAATAATAATAACAAGACTATACTCGTCTTCTGTTATCGATATCAAGTTATTGATTATTAGACTAGTATTTTTAAAATATTATAAAAAAAATGGATTCTCCATGGAGGCACATATTTTTTTCAATATCTTTAGTAATATGTACACAAGTATGACCGTTGGCAGGTTATATTGATGATTTTCTTCACCTGTTTCTCACGGTGTATAATAAAGTCAGAACTTTCGTGTTTATTTATTGCATTTTTTTCATCCTCTTCCTGTCCTATTCTTTTGCGAAGAATGATAATTTTTACTCCAGTGGCCTCGGTGGTCAGAACGTAAAATGTCTTGGTAACCGCAAAACAACTTGCTCACATCTCTGACTCTCTCACAATAATCAGTTCCTGAAGCCTCTTCCCAGTGTCCAACAACAATAACAACAGCCAAAGACTAAGTCATAAGCTTTTTGCACGATAAACCTTGGAACAAAGTACTCGGATGTTATTTTCTCTTTAACAAAGATCCACTACTTAAAGGTTATTTTTTATTCGTATTTTTTTAGTCATCAATGTTGATGATGAAATCTCGTTTATTTCTCATAAAAATATTCCTTAACTCTCATCACTAATACTTAATATATATGTACGTACATAAATAATGTATAAGTAATGTTCTTACTTCTTCTGATCTATTACAAAGTTTTATGAGTATTTTTTTAAGAGAAGAAAAAAAATAATTGCGGTGTTTTTAAATCTTTGACGCGTGATTATCACGAGACGTGTTAACTTCCGCTCAAAACTTCACACACGTGGGAGATCAAAGCAATTCTCCCGACGCTTTGAGGTATTTTCTTCACTCTCAGTTTTTTCTACATTACTTTTATCAACTCTCTCCTTAATCCTGTTAATCAATCACATATTATGCTACATAATATTTCCTTTTTATTCTTTTCATATAACTTACTTTTAAAGAATAAACTCAAGTAAAAAGTAAAAGTACATAATTGAAAGTCAAGTCAAAATGAATTTTAAAATGTTTAGCTGGCTAAATTTATATCAAGATGTTTCGTAAAAAAAATAGCTGAATTACATTTTCATCACGTAGTTTTTAATAGGTGTTTCCAAAAAGTATGAAAAACATTCGAGCGGTCCTACAATATTCTGCACGTCTGGTATTTGAGGGTCAGACATCACTCAAGTTATTTTATTTGAACAATCCTCTTATGTATTTTAATCTAACACAATATTCTTTCGTTGTACATATTTAAATTTCAGACTCAGTCAATACTGTTGTTAAAAATAACATTTGATTTTTATCCAATGCATTTTTAGTCAAAATAAACTGAAATTTTTTAGCTACTTTTAATCTCTACTCAACTCTATAATCCATCATGATTTGAAATGACTGTTTAAACTACAATAGAATAAATATTTTTACTAAAATTTGTATAATCTGGGAAGGATGATAAATAAATATATGGTGGAGAACAGATTGAGCATGACTAAACGAAAAATGCAAAGTATCTGTTGTTATATGATTATGTATAACCGAAGTGAGATGAATAGATTAATAAACATAGAATATTTTTCGAGGTGGGTGGTATTATAGGAATTTCGAGATGATTATTGAATCGATTAGACGGGCACTTGATCAAATGAAAGAGACAGATGTGTCACGAGCACGTGGCTAATATGAAATAAAAAGGCTTCTCTTTTTCCACTTACCCACCATCATCATCGAACGTGATCCTAATAAAGTAACCTTTCGTTTGAACGCTACCTGACCTAACGAACCTTCTGCCTACCTCTCAACACTTTTAAACTCATTGGCGCGTGTCGATCTTTAACTATTTTCCACGAATATTCAAAAGTTGCATGGTATATTTTGATCAAGATAACTAAATCTTGGGAAAGAAAGAGTCTTGAATATTTTTAAAATAATTTTTAGGTAACAAGTGACAAATATTTATTTAGGTGATTTTATACTATACATATTTTGGGAATGAAACTTCAATTTTTATATTTAAAATGTGGTGAAGAGCACGACAGATGTATCATGATTCATATTACAGGAAGCTTTACCTTTCATCTAATATAATCAATTGAAAATTTTTATTTCGACCTGTTATACAGCTGGTTCAGTATCGTTTTATTTTTTATTAAATTGTACAATGATTGTTTAAAATCAATTTATTTGAACTTCAATTATTCAAAATGATTTATTAATGAAATCTGATGAAATAAAAATAAGTAATCACTGATCACTATAAATACTTGAATTTTTTTCACCAAAGTTTCCAACAGTATCAAGGAAGTAACAGTCTCATGATGTTGTCTGTATAAAAAAATTCAAGTATTATATGTACATGTATGAGAGTAATATTTCTTCGATAGTTAAATTGTTGACGACGAGTCCCAGCTGTTAAGATGGGATGTGTGTTGAAAGGAAAGTTTCGAGGCAGAAATAGCAACATGGTAAATTTCAAGAGATCGGTTTCTGCAATGCCAAGATGAAAAAAAAAAGAAACACACTTGAGTACATGAAAAAAACAAAAAAAAATGGCTGGATAAAATAGAAAACAACTTTAAAGAAAAAAAATGATTGAACCGAAATAGTAGAAATAAAATTTCCGGTGAAACACGATTTATACAAGATCTTAAATTAATGCTGAATGAATACTACCGATAAAGAAATACATGATACGACACATGACATAGTGTTATCCTAGGTCAAATGGTCTTGAACTTGAATCAGCTTTTGTAACTTCTAGTAATTGCCCGAGTTATATGTCATTCTTGTCTCGTTTGTATCAACGGATTAACGTAACTTGAATGCCTTTCTTGATTTATAACTCGTTGATCTTTCATCTTTTTAATTATAAATTACATTTCAATACATATATCTTTTAAACATTATTTTTTTCATATTTATAAATTACTTCTCCTCACTACATTTTGTTTTAACTGTGAGGTTATTAATAATATTTTATAAAAATATTTTAATTTTATTAAAAAAATTTTATTATTGAAAATAAAATGTAATTTTAAATAATTGTTTTTATTTTTAGTTTATTGTAACAATTTATATGTATATATAGTAACTTGTCGCGTGTGGGTTGTAAGGAATTTCTATGCAAATGTTCAGCAAGCATATATGTACGTATAGTAGTCGTGTGTATCAACTTAACTTGTTGTGTTGTTCCCAAGGATCTTGTCCATACTCTCAGGACCACTAACATAGAATCAAATCGATGTTTCACCTAAACGCGCACACTATATAGAATAGGACTGTCCACATATATTCCCTCTTGTGAGAATTAAAGCAATAATAAAAATACAAACAAGCTCAGACAAGTCTTACAACTACTCGTTATTTATGCTAATTTTTCTCTAAATAAATAAAAATAAATGAAAAATTCTAAAATAGCTCATTTAATATATTTAATCCTTAAAAAAACATTTCATTAGGTTTGTTCTTTTACACGTTTTGGAGCAACACTCAAACTATATTTTATGAGTCATACATTGCTTGAGTCAATGACGTGAATTTCAGTCCTCAGCATGCGTGTTCAAACACGTTTACGATTATTTGCACATGATAATTTTAAGTAGCTCTCCTATAAGAAACATAAACACTAACTTATAATAATGTAAGCGACACTTGAAGGATTTCGTATGATATTTCTATCAACGCCAGATTTACTTAATAAATTATCTTCTTTAATAACTTGGCACTCTCATGTTTAGATAAAAGCCATAATATTTACGACAATTATCAGGAAATCCAAGCTATCATTTTTCCATGAGATATCCTATCAATGAGTTTATTTAAATTCCTTCTTGATAAATAGATGATTCTCTGATATGCTTTGATATTATTAAATAACAATTAATATTTGTTCGATTTAAATCTTCTTACCATCTTTTTCTATTTCTAAAATCTTTCAATATATCCACTCATGTTTATTTCAATCTGCCTCTAAATTATTTCCACTGCCACCTATTTCGTTATCCTCAACTATATTTTACACAAAATTTTATTATGTTATTTTTAGGAATAATATCCTAAAAATAATAATCATTTTCGTGATTTTGTTACTCCGAAATTCAAAGGCTTCACAGTCCCCACCTTATTTCCTCGGAAGCCATCCGGGTTACATGCCACATTCTCACGTTCCATCATTACATGTGGTATATTCACAAGTTATATTAAAGGAAGTGATCAAATCGACGAAACAGCCAGTCAAGTCTCAAACTTTCTCATGAATTTTATCGTTTTGACTTGGTGTATTTTCACTTAAAGTCGTCGTCAAACAAAGGCGTATCTGTATCTATGTCATTAAGAAATAGATGTTCATGGTAGAATTAACTTGGAGTATTTTTTTTTCTCGACTTCCTAGTGTTCCCGTGAATATTGCGACCCTCGAAAAAGCTTCGAGAGAACTGAACCCTCTACATAAAACTTTAATGCCTCTGATCTTGCTCCATGAATCACACCCCTGGTGCTTTTCTCGTCGTATAATCAATAGTTTTGGAGTCTGCGAATACTCGAACAAGTGCTGGAGCCGATTAATTCTGAAAACAAAACAAAATTAAAGTTATAAAAATAAACTTGAAATATATTTGTAATTAAAAAATGCAAATAAAATATTTTTAAAGCTGAATGGACACACATGTTACTTACTTAATTGAGCTCTAAAATATATATAATGAAAATAAAAACGAAATAATAATAATTTGGTTATTCTTGAGGTCTACATGAATCCATTGAAATTTAACACGCGAGCGTGGCGAAAGTAATGTCTGCCTACTGATCCAAGCAGTTTCCTCTTTTTTGTTTTGGTTGGAAGCTTTGGAAATGAATTGCGAGTCAAGTGTATTATATGATGACATTATAATTTAAGTCTCTGCTTAGTACCATAAGACTATATCATTCTTGTAATTACTTGGTATGCGATTAGTGGAAAAATCTCTTGCTCACTTTTTGAACCTCAGGACAGAGCTCCTCTTCTTGGGAAATTTACTCGTTTATATAATATGGTTTTTTTAATATTTTTCATTGTATTTCGAGAATTCTTTTTTCTTAATATTTATTTTTATATAATAGTGTAAATCATTTTTATTGCCAGAAAAAAATGCTAGCGGATATGGAGCATTGTAGTCTTCATCAATCGTTTTGTCAAAATAGAATGATAAAAAATAGTGCATGGTTCATAGTTATTTGAAATGATGAATAATTAAGAAAATGTTGAAGAAGAATGGAAACTCGTGGAGCGAATCGATCGCGTGCCACGCACTTCTCTGTTAAAAAGTTATGTTACTCAACATCGAATTGAGTTTATGGCACGAGCTACTCCATCGCATATCCCAAGAGTTTTCATGCTTCTCAGTCTTGGACAAAAGTTTTTAAGTAAATCTTTCCGCTAAAAATAATATGACAAAACTCCTGCAGGAATCTTTTGAATTGTCAATGCGCATACAAATCGTAAATATAAAGAAAACAGAATTTAGATGAGGACAATTGAAATAATTTTATTTCTCGTCACCCTTTCATTTGAAAAGTTTTGTGCTCAGCACATATATTTTTCTAAGAATCATCGAACCCGGCTCAACATTTTTAGATTGAATAGCTTGGACACGAATGAATTTCCGGTCTGGATCACTGTATACCCAGATTTATCCTTGACTCAGCTGATTTGAATTTAACTGAAGCTATACAACAACATTATCGTCTCAAGTGGCGGCTGAATCAGCCAGTTAATATTTACGCACATATCACAGTGCGAGTGTTGCATAAAACTGAAATGTCCGGGTACCAATGAAATTTAACAAAACTAAAAAGAATCATTTCATTCTTGATAATTGCTCTTGTCATTGACCTCTACCAGAATTCATGATCAAAAATTCTTTATTCTCATTTTATAATTAATTTCCCGAGTAAAAATGATCAGTTTTTGGGCGTGCCCAAAAGAGGCCCAATTCAAGTCAAAAACATATTCCAGACCCATAATACGCCCAATCCAAGTCTAAAAATATTTTTAAAACTTAGAAATAAAAAAAAATTGCCATAAAAACATGTCATTGAATTAACTTTCGTGTTACGAATTGACAGTTATAATAATTTATTGTCATCATTGTAGAATATAATCTTAGAAAATAGGTTTGAAAGATTTTTGGGCTTCGATTGGGTGTGTTTTAGGCCTGCGAAATATTTTTGGGCTCGTTCGAAATTTAGGTCTGTAATGGGCTTGTTTTCGGCACTGAAAATTTCTCTAAATCAAGATTGGACTTAAATCGGGTCTGTATTGGGCTTCTTTTGGGCCGATTTATTTTTACACAGGTTATATAAATATAGGACTAAAAATAATGACCAATAATATTTTTCAATGAAAAATATGAAGCATTTTCCCCCAAAAAACAATAATACATGCATAACATGACGTGAATGAAGACAGGATTATGCAGAATGTTGGCAGAATCCCGTCTTCATTCATGACATGTTGGATATAGATACTTGGAAAATATAGTATCATGACAGAGATAGAAGAAATCAATTTATTTATTCAACTCACAATATAATTGAGTATCAAATATATAATTTTCATCAAAAATATTTACCAATTTGGAACAATAGAATTTTCAAAATGAGCACAAAGCTACATTTTTACCCTAATAATCCCAAAATAGAGGTGTCTAGATGCTGCGTAAAGAATGTCTAGACTTGAGCCGAAACCATGAAGAATAATGAACAAAAGAATAAGAATAACTCAGCAGTAGGCTGGTGATTAGTGAGACCAGTAGAAATGCTTAGTTATATACCATCAAAAATCGTCTACATCTGTGGCTCCCAGGTGTTACGTATAGAAAGGACCATTTGCTTTCGTGACTAAAAGCAAATGGTACCAAGCACGAGACGTAATGAAAGCAAAAAAAAAGATCTTTTTCAGAGAATCTGGAGAAGCCGGTCATATTACAAAGTGATCTTTGTAAATGCTGACATTGAATTTTTTATTCATCTTGATTAAACAACCATTTAAAAAGTACCTCACTTATAAATTATTAATAAATAAATTTATTGATAGAATAATGAAATTTATACATCAACAGAAAAACTAAAAGACCAGTTGATGAATTGTAAAAAAAAAGTATCTCGTGATTGAAATAGAGATTGCAAATGTGTTGGACGTTAAAAGAAATATCTCTTGAAATAAGTTAATTGTTTATTGAATTGTAAGTGATGAGAAATGAGGCGTATACATGCATCGAGGTTGCCAGGTCGTCACACTCCATAGCAACATAACAATGACCAACGGAATGAGTGAGACGAAGAACTAGCTGAGGGTTCGACCGGAAGTTTGTTATAATCCGCGAATGCCTGCCTAGGCTGCTTGGACGGGTTCTCTACTACTCTCTTTCTCCCCAAGTTCGTGCGCTGCCACGAATGCAGAGGCTCGGCAATGCTATCTGACAAGAAGGAAAACACGCTCAAGAAATTCAATGCACACAAAAAATACAATAGATGCAACAGATTTCATCAATTATAATCAATTAATTGTAGCTTTAATTGTTATTATTTTTTATTGTAAATACATAGGACAACTTCCTTCCACATTCAATAGATAGCTGTAGTAGATCCTTTTTCATTCTTTAAATGCAGAAGCTAAAAGGATTAAAACATTTACAATAATTTAGATCAATAAATTACACATATTATAATTTAAAAATACTATCGGTGACATGCATGGATTTTTAATCCTTCGATTCATAGCATTATGCTATTCTCCAGCTCAACAAAACGTTTCCCATTGAAATCAATGTCAATAAAAAAATGCACTAAATCATACATTATTGAATTCAATAAACGTTGAAATTCTTTTCGACGAATAATTATATTTTTCATCGGCTACAATGCGTAGGATTATTAATCCTTCATGGTACATTTTTTGCCGTTCACTTTGGAAAAGCTTTTTTAATTCTTCGAGATACAGCTGAAGTCGCGATGAATATATAGGAAAATTTTCAAGGCATAAATTTGCAAAATTATACAGTAATCATGAGTCAGTGTTTCTGAAAGAACTTTCTCTGTTTTCTCGTACCTATAACTTCCTCTTCTTTCGCGGTACTATCTTTATCTATAGGCATACGTGGGATGAGCGTTCCACATCATGCTCCTAAGGTATCCACATGTGCGCTAACACAACGATCCTTATTGTAATTCGTTAGTTATTCGATTGAAATTTTTGTGGAAAATTTGATAATTATTATTAAACTCTTGCCTATCAATTATTTTCTATTGATATATATTGTAAATAATTTAACAAATAGAGATATTTTAAAAGGTAAAGTTTATAAAAATTAATTATATATATCTATATATATTCGATTATAGAAGAAAGAATGACGTCTCATTGTCACTAATTTTTGTCATAAACCAACAAACAAAATGGTCAAGTATAGCTAACAACAAAATCCAACGTTTGTCAATCATTATATAGATAGAGGCATACAATTATTTTACAATATTTATTGAAAAATCATTCTCAAGTCAATGTATTTATTCCAACTTTTTTTTTTGTTTCTCATTGATACTTGCAATAAAATAACCTGGAAGAGTAGCTTGCTCGTCGCGACTTGTTTAGAAATATTTTTTTCTTTTCTCGCGTGGCACGCATATTGCAGAACACGCGAGCGATGCAACGCTCGACTCGTGACGTTCAGAAGTTCGGTATAATTCATGCACAGACGAACCATACTTATCTCCGCTTGTGAAACAACCAGGAGGAACCACTCTTATATCTCAGTCTTTCATTTTCTCTATTGCGCACTTGGCGAGACGACAGACGAGTGTAGTCTCCGTTATTTTTTTTCCTCCATTGAATTTCCGTAAAACGAAAAGAAAAAAAATGGCAAAATAATTAAATACAAGATTTGAATTTTGAAACAAATCATCAGTGTTAATAAATGTTTATGATAAAAAAAAAGCATTGGAGATCTTTCAACCTGATTATCTGAAAAACAAAAATGCTCGTTCCAATCTTAATAAATTCCAGATAAAATAAGAGTGTGGTAGAAACTGACTTGGTATATAAAATTGATAGACATTGCGTGTAAAAATGAATCGGGATATTCTTGTGGTGTCTCTCGGTACCTTTTGCACATTCGTTTCGCAAGATGAACGGACGGCATGTATCATACACACAAGTCGAACAACGTATGCGCTTATACGTGCCACTGAGTGGTTATACGATCGTGACTGCAAGAAAGTATGTATAAAGCTACGGCACCGCCCGCGTCCAGAGAGTTCATATCCCTCGGGAAAAATTAACATTCCAATGTAGATCGCACAGTAATAAGCTTCTCGTTTAAATCTGACCACCTAACGACGTTTTATATCTTTTCTTTTTCTTATTTCTTCTTTAATTATTCTCCACTCTGACATATAATCCTACACAATTTAATCAACTTTACTCATTAACGTTCACGACAAACTTGACGTTGCTAAATCAGATTTTTTTTATCACCACCATCATTAACATAGCTTAAAATAGCATCAGAAAGACCTACTGTACTAGATATGGATGCAAACATACGACAAATTACTCAAATAAAAAGCAAAACGAAGAATAAAGTGAAGACATTACAACACTCATTTAACTGTTGTGCATTCAAAGAACAATAGGATATTTTACTTCTGTATCTAGAGTTTTTTTATTCAGTTATACACTGAACCAGCTTATCTTGAAGTGTATCTTGGATATAAGCTGAAGTACTTTAACCTCCTCTGAGAGTTTTTCTCTCTTCTTAGTGTGTTGCTGGAGATTAGCAATTCTCCTAGACGTCACACACATTTTATGCGAAAGAGAAATCGTTTTTACCAAGTAACATGACCGACAAATAAACTTGTCTATAACTAGGTAGTTCATTTTCCCATGCCACTCCCACTTATACTTATGTTGCCAGTGGCGTCTGATGCTATAAGTCGTCTTTACCCTGTTTTCACTTTCGCAATATTGCCATTTCAAAACTCTGATTATCTTTGCCTTCAATAACAATATTTACTTCAATAATACACAAATATGTTATTGTAAAATTTTGAACAAATACTTTTTTTTTAAAATAATCAATATAAAAAAATCCTTTATCACTTGGTATCACAAATACACATTTATACTTGGCTTGAATATTTTTTCATTTTCTATTCATTTATAAGAAATGTTAATGAATAATTCAATACTTACAGGAATTGATTTATAAATTGAGTAGGACGTACAGTCGATTAAAAGGCGTTCGATCTTAAACAGGATATCCTGCAATACACATTAAAGATAACATCAAATATATAATGCTGATGGTCGTGTGCGCGTTCCAGTTCTGTTTCGCGTGCAGCTCGTTAGCCCGGGGCCTAAGCATAGGAGCGCATCGTTCACACGTTAATGAGAAAAGAAAAAAGCCCTCATATTTCTTGGAAAAAATATAATGAAATAGTTAAATGTATTTTTTATTACTATTCCTCATTTGATCAACATTTAAGATCCTTTAATCCTTGTGAATTTAATCAAATTTTGTGGAAAAATGTTTTCAGAAACCTAATAATTATTTTAACTTGATGTTTTGAAATTCTTTTGCCAACTGCATTTTTTTATTTTATTTAGATGTGTGAACCTCCTCAGTAAGTTTTTTTTTTATTTCCATGATTACCGGAAGCAGTAAATTATTTTTAGAGAAAAAAGTAAATCCCATTGAGTACAGAGAAATAATTGAAAAAGTTAAAGAGTTAATAAAAGAAGAGTGGAGATTTAGCTAATAGGTATACAAGGACACTTAAATAATCCTCGAGGTCTTTGACAGTAGTAACACAAGAAGCATTATGATTTATGAGAATAACACATAGTCAACGGCTGAGGCCACCGACGAGGAGTTGGTCGTCGTATAACGCGAGAAATCTCAGTAAGACGAGACGTGAATGCAAGAAAAAGAGAAGTTGATAAATAAGAGTGAGAAAGAAAAAGCATCGTGGTGGGTAAGTCGAGAAGAGAACATGAAGAAAAGGAAGAAGAGGCGGACGAAAGACGGTGGGAGCGAAAAGTGGCGGTAACAGGTGCAGCCGCACAGCCTAATTGACTCTGCGGATGCTTCCCATCCATAATGCATCGACATTCTTGTCTTCTAAACACATTCTAATAACGTACAAAGCTCTCTTTAAACAACAACACTCCAATTTCAACCAATTGGCCAATGGATTAAAGTAAAACTAAAAAATACTTTGTTCCATGTATTCCCAAAATCGATTTCTGATCATTAGGGTCAAAGTACACATGCCGGAAAACCGTCAAAAGGTTATGTAATAATTAATATCAAATATTATTATTTATATTTAAATTAAATTTTAACATAGGTTTTCTTTATACTATACTATTAGTCGTGCAACTACCTTCTTAAATTGTTTCTACTGAATCGACAATTTTGAAACAAGAGAAAAAACAATTCTTCAATACAAGTATATTTTATAATATAAAATGTGTTGGTGGTATATGTACGTGTAACCGTATCAACTTCAACATCCTCCGGTCCTTTTGCTTTAGTTCATTGTATATAAATCCAACAACCTTTTTCTTCTTTATCTTCCATTTCATCTCTTCTTCGTCTTCGTATTACTATATTATCATCATTATACGTTTTTTTTGGCTCAAAATTTAAGTGGCCGCCACAGAGCAGTCTTAAAGTACCCGACAAAGTTTCGCTTATATATAAACCTTCTCACAAAGTCTGATCCTCTCTTGGAGCAACTTCCGGTGGTATAGCTGGCGCCCACCGTTCTCGTAAAAAGTAACCATCAAAACCTCACTTAACCTGTAATATCCGTTGCAAAAATTCATTACAATAGATAGATGAGAGATGGACCCACTATTAGAAGATTAAAGGATTTCAGATGTTTAAATTCGCTTCAACATTTAGCTAATCGAATAAAAAGGCATTTAATGTGTCTTACATGCTAAGAGTGTGAATGTATTCTTGTAATAGCTAGGTCGGAACTAAGAATGAAAACTAACTAGTGTAATCTAGGTAATGATCAATTATGCATTCAATTATCAAAGAATTATTTTCATTATATAAATATCAAATTAGACATGCTAATTAAGTATAATTATTCTTAACTGTTTTTCAATGAGATTTCAAAATTTTTAATTGTTTTATTTAATTTTGTATAAAACTTATATTGACATTAATGAGTATTTTATTTTTATACTCTGTTGTACAATAAGTTGACTTATCACAATGATCCATTTGCGATATAATATTATACTAAAGGTGGTGGTGGTGATGATGAGAGTGCAAGTGCAAGAGTGAAGCAAATCTGGCATCTGCCGTTAGTGGTCCTTGATCATTAGTGATGATGAGGTGACCATATGACGCTTATTCGTATGACAAGCCATCGTCTTTCTATACATACCAAGATATGTCTACAAAGCAGTGTGTATAAAAAGTATAAAAAAATCAAGGGAAGCCGGCCACCATGAGGAATCAGGACGAGGTCACTTTTTGCAAACTCATACTCATCACTGATCGCGCAAGTTAACAAAAAAGCCAACAGACTGCTTATTATGACATGAAAAGATGATTGGATGTTTCTATCCTTCATTAATGACCAAAATGATAAATTTGAAGACTGGAGATATCATTTAGGACTGAGCTACTCATCTAAAAAGCATTTCAAGATTCACAGTAGATTAAATAATGACATGACGATGGGATTTGAAAATTACTAAGCTTTCGTGCTATGTTCATTTCCACCTTTTTTTTTATTGTTAGCCTACTAACCACTACTCACGACAAAAATAATTTCTTCATTGTCATTACACCGTGATGACATAATTTCTTTATTCTAAAAATTTTATTTTTTTAAATAATCCAAGAACTGTATATTTTAGATTATTAAATTGTCATTATTATTTACTATAATTTTGTTTATCCAGACTTGATATCATGACGAATTGTTCCCACAACTTCCCGTCAACTAGACGACACAAAATAGTCTACTTGATGTTTGATCATACCAATTACGACTAGCTGTAATGTATTCCAACGGACGATGCATCATTTCGAAGAGGCCAACGAACTACAACTTGAAATCAAGTTACATTAACTATTTTCCGGCCATCAAAAAATCTATGGGATACATTGAAATTTATTTTTTTATTCTCTTAAGATTGATTAGTAAATGAAAAACATGGTTGAGGAGCACGTGTTGTCTCTTTTATGAATCAAGTAATGAACGAAGGGATTTATGAAAAAAGGAAGAAGGAGTCTATACGAGAAAGGAAAGTAATTAAATGCATTGAGATTGTACTAGAAGACAAGTGAACGTAATCATACACTTCCGGTGTTGCGGAGGCAAAGAGAAAATATTGATAAAGAAAAAGACATATAGGCAAAAGTAAAAGAACAAATGGTTATTAAAATTCTATTATCGTCAAAAATTGATTGAGATATAACATATTTTTATATTATTTTAAATATAATTGTCAATTTTGATTTCATTTTATTGATGAATGAATGATTTTAAAAAGATGAAAGACGATTTAGTGAAGTTACTAAGGGGTAACGAGAAACGCAAGATAAACGAGGAAATACGAGGGACAAGTGTGCAAAGCAACCAACACTCTGGTTACCGTGGCTATTTTACTCTGCGGTTGCTCAATCTCGCCGAGCGAAACCGCACGAGTTACTGACGTACACTATGAATCTGTTAAGAGTAACAAAGATGGAATTGCAAAATAATTCAAGACATCCACTCTAACACTATTTGAAGATTTTTTGCAAAAGAAATAAAATAAATAATATTGTTGATAGTTTTGTATTTTTATTTGTTACCACTACTATAACATCAATAAAGACTGGAGCCAACAATTGAAATTTTTATTATTTTTTGCCAATTAAAATCATAAATTAGAGTCATTAATAAAGTAAATAAAAAATATTCCATTGACTTAAATGTTAAATTAATGAATACAAAGTGGTTGGAATATAAATAGAAACAAAAATCCAAAAATTATGAGGAGATGTATGAAAAAGAAATTTATTTGGATTTTTGGAGTATATGGAAAAAAGTCGATTCAACTTCCGCCACAGAGTGATTCTTGACGTGATCTTTAATGAAATCAACATCGACAGAACTGGTGCTGCAGCTTTTTACAAGACTCTCAAGATTTTCTACCTGTGCGTTTATTCGTTTAACTCTACACGTGAAGTGTCTTGTATTTATTTATTACTTCCTGTTGGCGGACAATTGAATTTTATATCTCTTTTTATTTTCTTAAAATAACGATAATAATAAAAAAAAAAAAAAATAATGACAAACTACAAATGATTGAAACTTGGTAGCGTATAATTCAAGAAGCGTAACCGAAAATTGTCATTCCCACGGACAATCGTCAAAAATAATTAAAGAGGAAATAGAAAAAAAAAAAAAGAGAAATAGAACCCAGGAAGAATAAATTGGACCTAACAATTATTTCGTCTGCTATTCTGACAAACAATAATCGGAATTCTCGCAGAATAAACCTCAATCCTTACTCACCATCATGTTCTCTCATACTCTTCTATTAAAGCTTCAACTTATTCTTAAATGAAATGGGGATTATAAAAAAACCTACCACAAAATGAAGACAAAAAGGTGAAAAAAAAAATTTTTGACGTTATTATCGCGTTCCGCCCAAATGATCACATGAAACTCTCAGTCATTTCATGATTGACCGTCCAATTCAAAAGAAAAGAGAATCAACTACCAATATCATCATCAGGCCCTTACTTTTTTACACCTTAAACATTTTTGTCTTTTTATCCAAGTATTAAGACACGTAGTGTATAATATGATAATTTTGGTTTTTATTTTTTTTTAATTGGCTACATATAACCTCAATATGTTATTCTTTCGCATGACCCTGTTTATATCAAGTCCTGTGCACTATTATGTATAATGTTAAAAGGCTCAGTTCATTCGACAGATTAATTAATTCGTATCCATGCTCATTAGTTGTAACTTTTCACGATACCGTCAGATAAGTGCATACATACACCTGCCTTTTGATAATCTCCAGATTATTTAGTAGCATTTATGAATCATCCAGTTATGTGCTCTTATTTCAGTAATCATTCTACAATCTTTTTACTACATTCCCACGCACTTCATTTATATTTTATTTCATTAATTATATTATTTCTTTAAGAATATTCATTTTATTACAATTATTGTATCAACTGCTTTTTTAATACTTTATTTTTGATTAATTACCGTCATTAATCATTTTAAAAATTCCTACTAAACTATTAAAACATATTTTTATGCCAATTAATTTTAAAATAAAAATTACAAAAAATTTTTTCATAAAAAATAGCACTATTACATTACTTGAATTAATTATAGAAATAATTTTTTTTTTTTCTTTAAAAATATGATTATTAAAATGGTAGTAGCAGGAACTTGGCGTAATTTTTAATTTACATTCCAGAACAATTTGTTAGTTGAACTATAATTATATAAAAATGAAACGCTTCTCTTTACGTATATAATTAAACAAAAAATAACTGATTATTAATTAAGTAAGAATTTTTGATTTAATTATAACATTAGTTACATTTTTTTTTGAATGCAAGACAATTAATAATCGTAATATTTATAGATGCAATTATTATTTCAGACGTTTCAATGAGCCCTGCGGATATTCTACCGAGCTACGATCCACAGTTTATGGCTCGATGTTACTTCCCAGCCGAATTCCAGGGCGAGTTCGTGATGCAGGTGAGCGGAAGCGGCGCCAGAGGCTCTTCAAATACCATCGAGCCCATTCAATACTCACCACTCAACATCACCTATGACGCGATACCTGTTTGGGGATACTGTCATAAGAGAGTTGGTGATAATGTTCTTCTCGTCGACAGGTATAATGAGCTTTTTTTATTTGACATTTTTTATCTTATCTAAACTATATACTTATAGCTATGCACATTTTCATTTTAATTAATTATCATATTTTTGATTGATTTCATTTATTATATTGTATTTTAATAGAGAAAATAAAATATATTGATATTAAAGAATGAAAATTTTAAACAGACGTGTAGCATACTAGTATTTTATCTCACTCACTACAAGCTTAATAATTTATCAATTCAATAAATAACTCATGTTCTTATTTCTTAGGCAATTTATCATCTGCCAAAAATAATTCACAGGCAAATTTATAACTTAATCCTCTTCTGTTAAATTTTTGATTTTATATTTTATTTTCATTATATCCAATGTCTTCTTCATCCCAATTTAATTCTCTGTCATTATATGTTTTTTTCTTTTAGGGTAGAAACTTAATTATTTATAGTTTAAATCATAAAATGATAGAAATAAATTAAAGAGATTTATTGACAAAAATGACATTTAATTCAAAATAGAAAATAAAATCCAATGAGACAATGAATTGAGTATATTTAGAGACATTAGAACGTGAAGTTGGCTTGTTCAAATCCTCTCTACAACTTGAAAGACTCAGCAAGGAATCGAGTGTAGGTGTCGTCTGGGCAAGAATGCATAAATTGCCATCCACACACGCCCCTGGCGCGTGCTTATATATACCCTGTGTTCCACGTAGAATCATTAACGAGACTCCATCCCGTGTTTTCACAACAAATTCGCAATGTTCTGTCAAATATCAGCCAATAAATCACCGACTCCTCCCTATAGCATTTACTTTATCATGATCAAACTTTTATTCCTTTCTAACTAATAACAAGAATCTTTTCAAATGGTAATTTATTTTAAAAACAAATCATTAAGCTTAAACTGATGTAGCATTAATTAGATTATTTTGTCACCAGAATTGGAGACGGTCAATGTATCAGATGTTTCCGGCTTAAAAGAAGATCCCGTAACATCATTGAAGTCTTCTACGAGAACCTCAACAGGTGTTATACATACGAGAAAGGTGCTCTTGAGTCATGTGAAACACTAAACTCCACAGCAATTCTTTATCGTAAGTTACTGAAATAATTTATACTTTTATAATTAAATAAAAATCATGTTAATTGATTCACACTGATAAGTTATCATTCATAAAGAGGAAGTTAACGAGCATTATTGCATTAAAATAGCAATTAAAATTATAATGAGACTTAAAAAAATGTAAAAAAAAAATAGGGGACATTTTTTAATAAATTCATTATTTGAAAAATGCATGAATTAAACATAAATACAATATATAAGGAAGTTGAGTGTATCCAACTCACGTATGACCTCACGCACGTGCGTGTAACTCAGTTTTTCTCACGAGTACATCAATTAAAATACCTGCGTGCGCGATCGTAACAAATATTTGCATAATCACTGGCTGATTATACTTGATGTGATGCATCCAGTTCGACTTGGGGTTCACTTGCTTCAAGGTTGCACTTACATATATGTACCTACTCTTACTCAACAATTTTACATCTTCACCTTTTATCAAAAATTTTTCTTCTGCTTTATTTCCGGTTATTCCTCTTTTACTTAATGAGATAAAGACCCAAGAGTATAAAAAAATAATCAGTCAAGCGGAAGTTGGAATTACTTCAAGATTTCTCGAGAGTACTATAAGTGAATCAGGCTTCAGTCTATTGATAATATAATCGATAAGCTGTTACGTGACTACTAAATTACTCTTTTCTTTTGTTTTTCAATTTTTAAACCGTAACGAGTTTGTTCCTCATGAACAGTTCTCTTCTATTATACAAAAATAATTAAGATTATAATTAGATAATTATAAAAAACAATATAAAATGATTTTTTTTAAAGATGTATACAGTTTTTAAAATTCATGAATTAATTTAGACCGTTTAAAAGATTAAAACTTTTATTATTTGATTTTTAAGCGTAACAAGCTTGTTCCTCATGAACGATCCTATTTCTTCAAAGCCAAAAAAGAAGGATAAAAAAATAAAATTCAAAGCTGGTGGTTCGATAGTTAATTTGAGAGAACCTTGAACAGTTGAAGTATCGAACGCGTCAACGAAATACCCTGAAGGACCACCAACGCTATGACTGTTTCTTCTTTTCCTTCTCATCGTCCTACCTATATTTCTTATTCTTCTATAACATCAGTTTCGCGTTCATGTTTTTTATCCAGCCGCACCCTAAGTTGCCTCTGCATTCTCATTCAAAGCGTGGGAGTGCTAGTAACGTTGGAGATTCTTCATCAAAAAGATCTACTCAGGACCAAGTGTACATGATAACCAGTTACATTATCAGAATTTAACAAATTGTTTATAAATAGAAAATTATAATTAATTCATTTTATACAACAGATTTATTTTTAATTAGTTACAATCCAATTATTAATTATCAAGTGGAATTCTTTCATTTTCAAAACATCCTGATTTAAGCATGAAGGAGTCGGTATGTACATTGGAGATCAATGAAGTGTAGGAGAAAAAATTGAAAAAGAACAGGTAGTTTGAAGAAAAAGATGAATGAGAACTGTCTGGTTCAATGCTTACATTTATGCTGCTACCTGTCGAGTTACGACCTTGTCCGTGACCAAATGAAATAGCTTGGTGACGTCCGGTTCCCTCTAACTCTGTCTCAACCATGCAAGAGTGAGAAGGTAAAAAAGCCAAAAAAAAAAAAACAAAAAAATAGACACAAATCGCATTCCTGTCGCCACAAGTTTAGCCTTGTGATCCAGATTTCTTCATCAGATACATTATTATAAAAATAACAAAATTATTTTACTCATAAATAATTCATAATTTTTGTTAAAAAAAATAAAATAATCGAATTATCAGCTTCTTTGATTGATATATTCATCAAAGTATTTTGTCTAAATGATGTTTAGAAATTTCGATTCTTTGATTTTCTATTGGAGTTTTAAAATATGATACATGGCATCAATTTCGCTCGTGCTCAATAAAACCAATAAAAGTATCTCGAGTTTCATTGTGGGCAAGCAAGAAGCCTACGTAAAAACAGGAAATCCCACAAAAATGTACCCTAAACACATATCTACGCTCGTGGATTCGCATGGGTTAAAGAAAACTGAGTAAAGATGATGGGGATGATATAGACCGTATAGACATGTATGACAAGAGAACTGAAAAAAAAACACGAGACCCTTTTTATGATTAAATAAACGGTGTGTAGTTTCAGCAACTTCCTGTCTAGAAAAGGTTTACCTCTTCCTTACACCCTCTAAAATACGAATTCTCTAATTTTTAAAAGATCTCACTTGATTATCTCCAGTAAAACTACTTGATTTATTATTCTGCGTGTCTATTCTTGTATCTTCTTGTCACCAAAAATATATAAGAAAATTCAATCACCAGAAGACTTCCTTCATTTGACAATTCATGTCTATAACAATTGTTGGTCACGTTCATTCCTATTCCTCGAACAACCTTCTATAGGACTTTCTAAACATCCAAACATTTTTCTAAACTACTCTTTCCTTTTTTACCTGTTTTATTCATGAATGATTCACATACGACATGCACAATGACTGTACTATAATAACTCTTATTGGTTTTGTGATGACTATTATACTAAAGCAACTATATTTCAATTCACTTTTATTTTCAGGCACAAAAGAACTTGGTGGGATACCGATTAGGAACGAGTTCTGCCCTATAGCTGGAAGATATCATTTCAAATACAACATCAATGATGGCACTGAAGACGATATGGAATGTAATACTTTTTCATCCAGTCTTGACAACTGCCCTGATGGTTCAATTTTCCGATTGCAATTTAAAAAATGTTCCTTCCAAATTCATGGAACGACCAATTCAGTAATGGAAAATCGAACAACAGCTTTAGTAGACAGAAGTGAGTAATTCGTTAGACACTTCAACTAATATATTTATAATAAGTTGACAATTCAATCAATATTTTAAACAAAATTATATGAAAAATATAAATGCAGGGTAATTATATATCAAATCTTTCATTAATTTTTTTTTTTAAAATGATTATTCATCATTTTTTCTGATACTAATCACTATTTATTGCTTTTACATATGCATGAATCTTCTTCCATCATACACCCAATCACCATTAGAGGTTTATCATCAGGAATATTGCAGTGTTGATTTTTATTTATCATATTAATTACATGCTTGCAACATTCTTGACTCATGAAACTTATTACAATTACACACATCGATGTTTAGTAAATCAGATTCAATCGCTAAGTCTATCGTATCAAACTTTTCAATAAATATATGTCTTTAGATATAACATTCAATTGCTTGGGAAGCTGGCCAGGTGGACCTAATGGAGCACGGTATATTGCTCTTCTTGATACCAGAGTTGATGGAGAGCGTAGACCTCAATACCGCTGTGGGGTAAGTTTTATGTTGTAATCAGTTTATCACAACTATAAACTACATTCAATGTTAGATAACCTAATTCATTTGTTACTATTAAGATCATCAGGATCAATAATAAAACGAAATGAAATAAATAAAAATCCATTCTTTAAAATTCTTTAAAAATTTTATCAATAAATTAACAGGATATTTTCAAGTAACAAATATTATTACGTTTCATGAATGTAACTCATAAAATTTATATTTTCAGTTATATCATGTAGATAACAAGGGCAGAATTTACATGGCGTTTAGCAGTGATTCAAGTTGCACACAAAATTTAGAGAATTCAACGAGTGGTTATGAAACATTGATCCTCACTCGAGCTATTAATCAAAGAAGAATGCCTGACTATGTCACGACTCATTTGGCATCGTAAATATTTTTTTTTTCTAGTATAGAAGTTTGTTAGGTATCTAGGATAATAATTGAGTAGGTTCTAAAGTAACATGGGTTTTTATCTTTTTAGATATCCCAAGTGGGCACAAGGAGAATGGGAAGAATCTCTCATTGTCAACGGTACCATGTCTTTCAACGATCTTAATGGATATCGTAGCTATACTTTCATCACAGTTGATTCCAATGATGAAACTGGCAGATATATAGTTTACTCTAAAGATCACTGGTAAATTGGAACCCAAAAAATTTATTTCTAATTTTAAAAAAAGTTGCTGAAATTCTTTTTTTTTTTTTTTTACTTTTTTTAGTGAACAAGAAGCATACCTATGTCTAATGATGAGACAACGCAGTGAAAATGTTTTGGAGTTTAAAATTGGTAAATCTATTTTATTATGGAAATATTTTTTATTAATAATTGAATTAATTAATATGACTTAAAAATTAATAAATAATAAATTTTTTAGGAACTGTTTCATACCCTGTATATGCAAGATATTTATGTGATGATTCAAATTTGGATCGGGCTGACTGGATGACTCAAGCACGTAAGTTCCAAACCAAAATCTCTCAATTTTAGTAGTAAAGAAGTTTATTTATAAATAATTAATTGTATATATGTATTGTTACCACGCAGGTTTAGAAAGACTCGTAGAATCTCCTTGTCCCATCACTGGTCATTACGTCGGTAGGATACCTGATCTTCCAGGCACATGCGCCGAATTGAGCAGCAACTGCAATACTCGTGAAATTATGTATTACAAAGTCACCGATTGTGAATCTGGTGAATTATATGAAGGTAAAATATTATTTGTGATTATTAATAATAGTATTAAAAATGTGGATTTTCATAAACATTCTTCTTAATATTAACAGAGCGGACATACTTGTGTCTTGGACAGTGGGAAGAAAAAGGAGTCATGTATACATATACAAAGAGAAACGATACAGAAACTAATGAGTGCTTTGTTGGATTAATAGTTAACGATGATGAAATTTACATAAAAGAAGCAGGAGATCATTGTCTTCGTAATATAGATCCTCGTAGAGAAGGAATGCGTCTTCATAAAAAAGGTAATTATTTATTTAATATTCACATTAGTTTAATAGAAAATTAAAATAATAAACTGCAATTAAATAATTTTATTCAGGTCAATGTTACGGAAATTCTCCTAGTCCTGCACCTACGCCGATAAAACCCATTCCCCATGATCCAATAATGAGAATAACAACACCGCATTCACGACAACCTAGTAATTCATTAGCTACGACAAAGAAACCACCGAGAACAATATCTTCTTCAGCATCGCAAAAATTCGCTCATGTACATATTTTTGCATACATGTCAGTAATTTATATGATTTATACAAAAATAAGCTTCATTAACTTTGCATAATTGTCTATAAAACTGTCTAATAGTGTCAAACTCACACTATAAATCAAAGAAAAAAACATCTATTTTGATATTTTCTGTGAAATTTATTAAAGAGTAGTACTTGTAAAAAACTGCTGTATTTTATATTAAGAAACACTGACAGTTTTATTTAATTTATATATCAGATATGTTAATAAGAGTCAAATTTATGACTCCGAATATGTAAAAATAAGGGTTTTAAGAAATCCGTGAGTCATCAATATTTATTCTGTCAATTACAGATAATTTAATAATAAATTTTTGTAATGCTTTTTTACATATTTACTAAATACAAAATATATATATATATATATAAAATTAATATTTATATAAAAAATATTTTATAAAAAATTTAGACTGTTCGTCATGAACTATGTATGTTAAAAATAGGAAATTTTTAAGTAAATCATCCTTTCTACAAAATAGCGAAATAAGTACATATCAGCATCAAATATCATATTCAAATTCGGTAATTGTATATGGTTAAGTAAAAATAAATTCAACATGTCTTAATTGTAAAAATAATTATATTTACAACATTTAATGAAATTTAGAAAATTTTACAATTAACATACAATATATAAGCTTGATTTTATTTAAACTAACATAAAATTGATAATGAGGTCAGTTAATGTAATAAAAAGTTATAAATGTAATGATAAAACAAACTTTTAATATATATGTTTAATATTAACTGCCTTGTTACTATGTAAGTACGTATGTGAATGTAAATATATGTAAACTTGTTAAAATATTATTTTAGTCGGTAGAAACTGTATTGTGATTGCCTCGATCAATGTATGAAAGGAGGCTTTTCATTAGGTGCATTTAGTTTACACTCAATTAATGAGATGCGAATAAGTTGCATCAATTAAAATATAAGTAAAAACAATTCTGTAAGCATATAAAAAAAATATTTATTTCCTAATAAAGTAATATAAAAGTATATAAATGTAACAAAAACTTTTTCTATCAAATTTACATTATTTACACTCTTAATATTGTTATCCTACATTCAACTCCAATTTATTTATCTTATAATAAACTCTTTGATTTTTTCAGGCTCAGCCTTGTAATCTAAATTGATATAAATATTTCTATCTCGAGCGTCTTTTAACAATTCAAACCACATCGGATCTTTCTGTAAAAGAATTTCTTTTTAATAAACATTCTTAATATTTTAATGATATCTACTGGATGACAAAAATTTTTACCTCGAATGTTTTAAAATTTCCACAAAGAACAAGGGAAAACTTAGCCCTTGTCAAAGCCACGCAAAGTCGTTGACGATCTGATAAAAATCCAATACCATTACTTCGAACACATGACATTATTACAACATCACGTTCTTGTCCTTGAAAACTGTCTACAGTATTAACTTCAGTTATAATTTTTTTTTTAATTTCCTCAGGTACATTTTCCATTCTAATAAAAAAAATTAAAGTAAATTAAAACAACAAAAATAAATATAAACAACTAATAGTAGTTTTCATTGAATCTTACCTGTCGATAATTTTTTGATTAATTAATATTCGTTGATCATTATACGGTGTTATAATACCAATTCCAAGATTTTTTATTCTGTGAGAATTTATTGCCATAGTGTAAATAAGATTGGCTACAAACGTTGCTTCATCAGTATTAGAAAATTTATTGCTATTATCTTGATGAGATGAAAGATTGAAAACTTTATAAAAATGAAATGGAAGACGTTCTCTAGGTGATACATTTTGTATAGCATTATTATAAAAATACCGATTAGGAAAAAGCATAATGCGATCTGACATGCGATATTGTGTGTCTAGCATTATTATAGGATTATGTGGATTTCCATCAAACACAGAATGAATTCTAGCAAAAAGTGATTTATCAAATCCGAGATGTTTAGCTTGTTGTGAAATAATTGTTGCTGGTAATTGATTTGGATCTCCAACAAGAACTAAAGACGTTACTCCCAACATCAAAGGAATTAAAGTTTCTGGTTCTGAGCTTTGCGTAGCTTCATCCACGATACAAACGGATATTTTTCCGTTACTTTTGCCAAAAATTGATTCCATTTGATTAGTATAGCACGAAGATAGTGTACACGCAATAATATTTGCACCAGCTAGAATAGTATTTTCTGCTGCTTGATGTATTTTTGCACGTAATTTCGAATTTATAGGGGCTGACGGATTATAATTTGAAAAAAGTTCGTACTTAGCCCGAAAAGAAGCTAATTTTCTTGATAGATGTTGTCTTTGCATTTCAGTAATATCTTCTGCATTGCATTCTTCTTTTAATGTGTTTATGCGAGCTAATAAATTTTCTTTTTGTTTTTCAATGCTTTCAGAACTATTCTTAGCTGCATGATAATCCGTTAATGTTTTCTCAACATCACGTTTAGCAAGTTCTGATACATGAAATGATCTGACTGCAGGTGAAACAGCTTCTAATCGACCAATGCGAACCATTTTAAATTTATATGCTGGATCTTCAACACTACTTCGAATGATTTTCAATCTCGAAACTATTTCATCAATTGCCGCATTTGATGGAGCACATACTAAAATTTTCATAAATTTTTGATTTTCATTTTTTTTACTTCCATATAATATTTCTGTAATTAAATTTATAATAACTTTAGATTTTCCAGTGCCTGGAGGTCCTTGAATTAAAAATATTCCTGGTTTTTGGTTAAGTACTGCTTCAGCAATTCTAAAAACACTTTCTCGTTGTCTTCTATTCAACATATCTTTTGTTACTAATGTAAGTGATTCGTAATGAGATACAAATGGTAGTTTATAAGCTTCTGGAGTTGGATGTAATATTGCATTGAGCAATGGAGATTGAGGTAGATAATGAAGAGCTTGTACCATACGCATATATGATCGGAAGTATATTACAGTCTTTAATCTTCCGGGTTTTAGAGTTTGAGGAACAAACGGTAGTGCTTTTGTCATCATTGTATATGTGATTAATGTATGGGGATTTTTTATAAGTTTATTTAATGATGTATTATACCTTGTACTAGGAATAATAGTAGTGTAATTCAATGCAGTAATATACGCAAATACGTGAGTATAGATCGTTTTTCCATCCTGAATTCCAGCTAATTCTAACATTACCAAATCTCCATAAACTGGATAATGCTTTTGTTGTAAATCTTTTTCAGTTATTAATGCTTCAATCATGAACGTTGTTATTTTCATATCTGATGAAGAATTTACCACTATTTGACTCACTGACTGTTCTACGACAGAAGAATAAAGTACTGGACGCTTTTTAAGTATTTCATAATCTTTTGACATTATGTACCACGTTTCTAATAACATTAATGTTGACATAGTTTTGTAATAATGCATGTATGATGAGTAAGTCAATGATACTGAAGATATGTCTGCTCCATTAACAATTGGTGGTGGAATTTGACGATCTCGTTGTTCATTTAACCAAACAGGTCTCCATTGGAAAACGTTAAACAAAAATAATTCTATTTTTGGACAATCAACTTTAGCTTTACTTAAATCGTATTCCGGAAATTTTTTTCCAATTTTCATATCTTTTTGAGTGCATTTCATTTCAATTTTATTACCTTCATCGATAAGATAAATTTGAATTTTTGTTTTATCATTGAACTGAACTTTTTTCTTTACAGTTGTTTTGTTTTGCAAATCTCGTAAAATACCTCGAAGTGGCTGGATGAATTTATTTGTATCACATTGTTCCTTATAACATTTAATATTTGGTAGATTAACACTAACATCGCTTGTAATAATAGGCTTAGTTTTATCTACATTAGCATTATCACTAATTACTTGTTTATTCTTTTCTTTTTTTATAGCTGTTTCCTTATTTATATCCACTTTTGAAGTCTTATTATGATTTTCTTTTCCATCAATTCTCTGTTTAAATTTATTTTCTGATTTTGGTGATTTATCATCAGAATAGCTTACAGAAGTGCTGGAAATGACATCATAAAGATCTTGAGCAGCTGTATTTTGTTGTAGTTCTTGAATTTTAGGTACAATCAATCTTTCAATAGAACTATTATCATTTGATTTTCTTTCTATATTATCATTATTAATTTCATCAGGAGTAAGAAAAGCACCTCTATTTTTATTTGAAACCTTAACTTTGGGCTTGTTGACCCGCTTATTAGGATCTACTTTCTGTTTAGACTTTTTCATTCCATCAGATTTGTTCTGGAGCTGTTTCAATTTTTCACTACGTTCTTCTTTAATTTTTCTTTTCTGTTCATTTGAAAATTTCTGGTTCTTGTTTGATGAAGTATAATCTCCAAATTTACGCCGTAAACGTTCCAATCGTTTTTCTTTTTTGTTTAAATCATTACTTTCAGTTTGCTTATTTTCCTTTTTTCGAGGGGCAATTGCTGTTTTATTAGGTGTGAAAACATCATCATCACTACTTTCACTATGATCTTTTAAAGTTCCAGAAGTAGTAGCAATGATATTTATACTGACACCACGTCGCTCTCCTTTCGGCAAAAACGGTGGATCAACTTGCTCAATTTTTTTTCCTTGTTTATTCAATATATTAGGAGATTTTCCTATCTTCAAACTTTCTTCTTTATCTGTAGTATTATCAGATTTTTCAGAAGTACTCGTTACTTTTGAAGCTTCAATGGCTTCCGAATCATCCCTTTCTTCATAAGATGAAAGTAATTGATTTGCGTTAGCATCTATTTCTTTACTACTATTTCTCTTACTATCTTTACTTTTTTTATTTTTAATTATTTTTTTGTCTTTCTTTGAAATTTGTTTGTCATGAAGTTTTACTCTCTTGATTCTATCTATATTAGTTTCATTAACGTTTTTACATTCATCTTCTGATTCTTCATGTAATTTAGTGTATTTATGATCTGTAAGTACAGAATATGACTTAGCTTCACTATGACTATCACATATATCCATACTGGTATGTTGATCAGGTATAACAGTTTTATGAAAACTATTATCAACATTTATATTATGATACTTAGTATCTTTTTCAGAAATTTTATTCGATACATCATCTAAATTTTCTATTATTTTTTCATTTGATGCTATATCTGAGGTAGATTTAAATTGTTTAATACTTTTTTGTTTATTTTGTATCTTTAAACTCTTTTCTTTTTTTTTCTTTGTAAAATTTTTATTTTTCAATTTTTCATCATTAAGTGTACTATCACTTTCCTTAAATTTATCTTTAATACCTTCTATAGTATTACTCTTATTGAATACATATGAGTCTATCATTTCGTTCGCTATTTCTGTAACGTTATTTTCATTATGAGATATTCTTGGAATGTCGCTATTTATTTGATTATCCTCATGTTCAGACTCTTGTTCGATCTCTTTCATTTCATCTACTAACTCTCCTATAGCTTGAATAAAATCATTATCATCAACAATATATTGTTGGTAAACTTCATTTTCTGTCACATCATTCAGCTGACCATATTCAATTTCTCGCCTTTTTTCTTGTTCTTCTTCACTATCCTCTAATTCCTCAACAATGCATTCACTTTCTTCTTCTTCTTCTTTTTCTGGTGGTTGAACTTTTATTTGAACTTGGTTTTCTAATTGGCTACCTAATAATTTATGTAGCCATGCTTTTGTGTTTTCGTCATCTGAATGATCATCTTCATTTTCATCATCTGTAAGTTCTATCAGTGGAATATCATCAAGCTCACCATAAGGATCAATAAGTTCTTCAAAATCGGTTGCAGACTCTTGTTTAATACTAGTTACATTATCATTATGAACTTCATTACTTATTACAATTTCATCAAACAATTGAGATTTTGGGAAATTAATTTCTTCTTCTTCTTCTTCAACGTCATCAAGACAAATAACTTCTGCTTGACTATAATTATCATTACAATCATCTAAATCTGAAGATGTAACTTCTTGTTTAATTATTGATGTGCTTGGTTGAGGAGATAATTCGTTAAACATATCGGGACTTTCTGGTGAAGTGGGTTCACATTTTATAAAATGAAAATTAACAGTTGCTTCTAATGGATCCAATTCACTTTCTTCCATGTTTTGATGACTAGTAAAATTTATTGAAATAAATTCTGGTTTTGGAAACGAAGAACTGACTATTTCTTGGGGTATTTTCTTTATTGATATTGGCTGGTTATTTTGCTCATTCGTAGTTGTAACCTCATCTTCAATAGGTTCGAATTCTTCGAGATCGATTAATTCAATTTTCATATTAGAATGATTGTTGGCAACATTTTTTTCTTTTTTTATAACAGATGGATGAATAACATTATTCTCGTTTGGTGGTATCTTACTAGGTGCATTTTTGGTCACAGGAGTATCATCTAAAACAAATAAGAATGAACATTTTATCATCTATAGTAATTTTATCTTGATTATGATTGCAATTAAAAAAGTTTGATAGTCTAAAGAGAAATTAATATAAATATAAAATTTTAATCAAAATTAATTGTTTAATAAAAATTAATTTCTAACTCAAAAAGATAAGATAAAGTATTTTTCACCATCATCTATGATAACAATTTCCGGATAATCTATTGGCTCAACTTTCAGAATTTTTGAAGGAATCTCTGAACATTCAGTCTTCAATTTTCGTTTATGTGGAAATTCATTTTCCTAGAAAAACCACTTAATTAAATCAAAGTCAAAATCTTATTTCATATTAATTATTGTAAAAAATTATAACCAACTGTATCAACATACCAGACGTTTCAATTTGTAAACAAAACTATCTGGTGGGATGTTCTCAAGCTCTCCCCAGGCAATTCCAATTGTATCATTTACTTTTACGTGAGTTGGAGTATGTGGAAGAATTTGATTACCATTCAAAAATACTCCATTAGAACTCTGTAATTAAAAAGACTCGGAAATAAATAATTAATCCATTATATGATGCAGAAACAGCAAAATAGATCTATATTTGTTAACAAATAAACTTACTCCTGAATCAATTATTTTAACACTTGATGCTGTCACAATAAACACACAATGTTTGCGTGAGATCAATGGACTAACTCTAACGATTTCGTTATTTTTTTCTCTTCCATAAGTATACTGAAATAAATAAAACTTATGATTCATTTGTAATTCATCTTTGGTAAATGAATAGAGATCAATAAAGAAACTTTAATGTTCTATAAATGAAAAAAGATGCATTCATGACGTATAAATAATCTCACCGTTTCATCCCGTTTGAGGAGAATTTTTTCATTTGAATTAACACGTTCCAAAATAAAATCACCCATAATACTGTTGTAATATAATTATTAAAGGTAGGAAAATTAATTAAAATATAATAATAAATGCATTAAACAAATCAAAATAACCCTGACATTGTTACGTCTATTACTCTAATCGACATCAGAGTATATAATGTTAGTAATTAAACTATACTTCCTTTATTGTATGAATTCGATATCAAAAGTAGAAAGAGAAAACAATCTTTATACCAGAGAAGAGAGACCAGTATAGAAGTTCAGTTCTTATGGGAGCTAAGAAACTGAGTTAGAGATTATAGGTATAACCGCGAGGTGGCACGCAAACACGGGATTTGGCTGAGCAGATATAGAAGGCAGAGCTATGCTAGGCTTAGATCTAGAGGGAGAAAAGAGAAAGAGCAGCGATGTCTTCCATTTCACTCACACTCACGCAGAATTCCAACGGTGATTTTCCACAGCTCTACAGACTTAATAATTTCTAGCTTCGTTTGTATTAATCTCGCAAGCTCGAAAAATAAAGAGGTAGTCAGAATGACTTAACAAATGATGTAGGATCACTAATTTAATTTTAAAAGAACGAATTATAAACATTAAAAGACGAAAATTGATAAGGATTGAGACAATGACCTAATAAGTGTGATCGGTAAAATAATGCAAAGGCTCTTCTAATTTTAGAAAAGAACAGACATTTATTGGAAATTATATTAGTTACAAAATTAAATATTTTCACATATCCATAATTATTAATAATAAAACACGATAAATTCATTTACATTAATCTTTTCTTTCGAAATGTATAGAATAATCGTAAGAAAGCGTATAGACTAATCCCTCCAGAGAAAAAAAGAGTGATTAGGAAATAGAAATAACTGGGGAATTAATTTTTTATGATTATAAAAAAATTAAAAATTGCAAAAAAAAAATAAAAAAACAAGTAAGGCTCATTCGATAGAGAATTTTTTTCTCTTTCGATAGGTATATATGAAAATGGTTACTAATTTTTCGACCCAATTGCTCATATTTCGCGAGACTTAGAAATTTTTCAAGCTCACAGTGCATCAATCTCGCGGGCTCGAAAAAAATATTATTTTCACATCAACTTTTTTCAATAAGTATCTTCGGGACCGGGTTTTATAAGATTCTATAAGAATCTATAAATTGATGCACCAATCATTATAACGACTGATTCTGTTCGATTCTGTTGGAATGCATGTTATTAGAGTAACTAAGAACTTACCAGTATTATTGTCTGTAAGAATAAAGAACAATCTATCGAATTTATTTAACTTTATCCTATAAGAATTAATAAGAAGTATGTGTATAATTGTATATAAGAATAAATAGAAATCTATCGAATTTATTTAACGCTATCCTATAAGAATTAATAAGAAGTATGTGTATAATTCTTATATATATTATGTGCAATTGTTGTTCCTTAATTTTAATAAACGAACGAGATATGAATTTTTAAAGATCTCGGAATCGCGCTCTAGGAGGAAAAGGGACAAGTTGGCGCTCTCGAAAATTATTTCTGAACGTTAAATATTAATTGTAAATAAAATTATAAATAAATACTATAAATAGTAATAAAATAAAAAATAAAATAAAAGCAAGCGCGCCTGCAACTCAGAAAATATTCCTGAGCGCGGTTTGGAAAAAGAAGCCATTAACCCTGACTGTTTTGACTCCAGGCTGGTAGTAAACAAATTTTATGACCTTTTTTTGTATTTCAGAACGGTAGGGCGAAGAGTAGATTCTGCAAATCCTCCCATTCATCTGCCACATTCTATCTTTTTCCCCCACCTTGAAAAACTATGCGCTGTTTGTTGCACATGCCCATTTTGGGGACTGGCGCATGTGCAGAAGTTATTCATGGGTGTAAGTGAGATAAAGTGCTAGCTGTCGTTTTCTGTCGCTCTTATAGTTCTCAATGCCAGACGCATGCGCAGCTGATTTGTATAAGTGCGAGTAGAGCAGAGATATAGCTACCGCTTCTTGTTGCTCACAGAAGCGTCGAGTGAAATTAAATTCCGCGGGGCCCCCAATTATCAAAGTCAATATACCTGTGAACAGGTGATGACTTTAGTAAAATTATCTGACTCAAATTTTTGTGTTGACACTCCTGCGTTATTTATGCCAAGAATCAACTTGTTGGCTGCATTACAACGCAAGTAGTGCCATTTTTTATATTTAATTATTGATAAAAAAAATATAAATAATGGGAAAAAAAAAATTATTTCTGTCTGAAATTAAACTATAATTAAAAACCAGTGATACCACGTTGGAAAAATTAAATATTTTTTATTATTTATATATTTAAAAAATTTTTTTCCCTTGTACAGCAGGGGATTATATAATTGATTCATAATGATGTTAATTATCACTAATATGTAATAATGTTTAATAATGATGATAATACATATATTAATAGAGAATAATTACAATAGGGCATTAAACATTTATTAAAAGTTGCATGATGTATAATTTAAAAATGTATCAGTAAATATTTACTTTTTGCAATGATAATAATAGCACTAATTCAAATAGTACTTTCAAAAGGCAAATTAGTACTTATACGCTATTTTGCAGTGATATTCAACTATGTATGGATTGTAACGCTGTAATTCAAACTCGGCTAACACCCAGTCCGGATAACAAGCGTAGGAAACTGGGCTAACAACAGTTAGCCATCATACTTTTCGATATTTACGTTAAAATTTATAGTGTTTTTAGGATATCAATTAAAAATCTATAAATATACAATTGAAAATAAGTTATATTTAATGTTTTTAATTAAATAAATGTAATATAATTTAATAACAAAGATTGAAAGTTATAAATTAATTTAAAATTTTCCCCTACTACCTTATCTTCGCATGCGCTTTGGAATTTGGGGGCGTGTCCACGGTCGATTTTCCGAAGCGACAACTAGCGGTCAGAGAACATAAGTTCTAGGATTTACCGACATGTTCGCCGAAACTAAGTCCAGATTTTTAACTCAGGATTGAGCTTCTATACTAGTCTCTCTTCTCTGCTTTATACCGGCTCTTTTGGACCGCTATCAAAGAATACTGTCTTATCTAGAAACCCAGAAGTGGCTTTTTCGTGTCGCCAGAAATTTTTAGTTGGTATTCTGGCCACAACGTGTCTATAGTGTTTAATTTTTTAGTTGGTACTCGGGCATACAGATAGCTCTGGTACACTCGAATTCATTGATGCCTGGTGTATGTACACCCAAACGCATAAATGCCTGGTTCATACACTGATTAGCAAATACCGACCGCGAGTATAATTTTTTTTTTATATTTAGTTTCCAACTATGATGCTTTAGTATGTAAAAGAATTTTTTTTATTATTATAACTGTCCAAAGGTCTTCCGCAAATAATAATAATCAGCCAAAATACTTAAAAGATTAATACATCATAAATTTCTATTGTCATGTTTGCACGGCCATCTTAATTCTGAGATATGGGAAATAAATGACTAATTACTCTTTTTTAAAGAAATTTCTGCTAATGTTTATTAATTACGATAAAATTTTGTACCCTTTTAATACAAAAAAAAATTATTTTATGTACTGGAACATCATATTTTGAATGTAATCACGAATTTTATAGCATTTTGAATTCAGCCCAAGCTTAAATAATTCTTGATTGGAAACTCAATAAGAAAAAAAATCATACCCGCGGTCGGTATTTGCTAATCAGTGGTACACCAGGCATTAATGAACCCGAATGTACCAACTTAAAATTCCTGGCGACACGAAAAAGCCACTTCTAGATTTCTAGATAAGACATTATTCTTTGCCTCTATCTTCTCATGAAGAATTATTTTACGATAGGAAAAATTCCCATTGATAGCTAATATATTGCCAACAAATGATAATAAGTATTGACGTAGAAATGACATTACCATCAGGGACAATTCGTAGTCAATAAAACACATCAAGCGCTGTGAACCCATTACATTTCATATTCTATCCTCAGTGTAATTAATCAGTGTTGAAGATTAAAGTTCAGTTTCTTTTTAGGTTTTGTAGAAATATTTTATGAGATTGTTACTTAATAAATAAGTAAACTATTTTAATGGCTTAAAATGTGTAGCTGAATAAAATAATGATTGAAAAATATTAACAATCAATTTTAATTGATAAAATAATACTTTTTTATTGCCAAAATGGCCATAATGAAAATATTACTACGTCCAGAAATTAAAACATTTTGTGGTATAAGAGTAAGTTTGTCAATAAATAACTTTTACATTAAAAAGTCTAAACTCTCAGTGACTTATTTATTTTGTTATAAATTTTATCTGTAATATACCAATTTTCTGGTTTTCTTTGTTTTAATATTTGTAACAAATCTTTGAACGCGTTGGCATTTTATTAGTTGACTACTTATGTTCTAAAAATTGATTGCTTCGACTCATAAAAATATTATGTTTTTTTGAATAATTCAATAGCATTGTTTAATCGTTTAGTTTGATGTCAAATGCGTTGATTAAGATATATCTATGCTTAAATAAAAAGTAGGTCAAGGCTAATTTAAAAATACTATTACCTTGTTTGAAATCATAATATTTAAATTTAGATATAAAAAATATACTCTTTAAATAACAATCTATTGTCTGATAAAATATTAAAATATATTTTTTAGTCTAGTGTTATAATAGAAATATTGTATTATTATTTCAGAATTTTAGCTCAAAACCAAAGCCAAAGTTTGGAATAATTTTTGACATTGATGGAGTCATAGTGAGAGGTAATACCGTATTATCACCAGTACCAGAGGCTTTCAAACGTTTGAGAGAAAGCAGTGGAAAATTTCGTATTCCTACATTATTTGTAACAAATAGTGGCAGTTCTTTACCTGCTGAAAAGGCTGAAGATTTATCAAAATGGATTGGTTGTGAAATAACGGAAGATCAAGTCGTATTAGCACATTCACCACTACAAATGTTCAAACAATTCCATAATAAGCATGTTCTTATATCAGGACAAGGTCGAATTAAACAAATAGCTTCAGAATTAGGATTTAAAAGCACAGTAACAATTGATGAATTAGTTGAAAATTTTCCTAGTTTAGATTATGTAAACAAAGATAAGAGGAATCCACGTTGTGGACCCATAGATCCTAATTTTAAGCCGATTGAAGGCATTGTTCTGTTAAGTGAACCTATTATATGGGAAACACCTTTACAGTTGATGGTAGATTTATTAATTTCAAATGGAATGCCTTCTGGCTTGCCATCAGCTCTTCCGTATCCTCATATACCAGTCATAGCATGTAATATGGATTTATTTTGGGTTTCTGAAGCTCCAATTCCTAGATATGGTCATGGAGCTTTTCTAGTCTGCTTAGAATCATTGTATAAAAAAGCCACTGGTAAAGATTTAATTTATTCAGCGCTTGTTGGTAAACCCAGTGAAGTTACATATTATCATGCTAATCAAATGATTATGAATTATGCCAAGAAGATTGGAATTGATCATAACATTGATACAATTTACGCTGTTGGGTGAGTTTGATTATTGAGCTTCATCTTAATTATTAAATTTTTTTCATTTTGTCTGGTCAAAAGGAATGAATTTAAATAGAAAAATTCATTTTTATTCTATCTTTATTTTTGTTTATAGAGTCATTTGTCATTATATAAAAACTGATATCTTCCTTCTTGTTTTTTTTTTCAGTGACAATATTAATACCGATATCTTTGGTGCAAATTTATATGATAAATATTTAGCAAGATACTCAAAAGGAAAAATGACGAAATCTCGTGGACTAGAATCATTATTAGGTGATAATTTAATTCCTCCAAATATAAAAGCTTGTATCAGTATTTTAGTAGAAACTGGTGTACATAAACGAGATTCAGAATTTAAATCAGATCATTGCCCCAGAGATTTCCTTCCACTTGAAGAAGGTTTGTCTAGGCCGGCTTTTGTAGTTAAAGATGTTGGAGAAGCAATAAATCTTATCTTGGAAGAAGAAAATGTAGAATAGAAAGTACAAATTTTTGAAATTTTTGAATAGAACAGTGTATTATATTTCATACAATTTATGAATTTCGTTTTGATCAATTACGATTGTAAAAAATTTTTGTATACATAGACGAGTTACTTTTAAAATTTTTTTAGTAAGGATTAATGTAATAACATTGTTAAACACTTAATGATAAATAGTTATCTTAATAATGCTAATTTATAAATAATTTTATTAGTCTTTTGACGATACGAATATTTTATTAAAAATAATTACAATTTTCTAACGAAATTTTTTTCTTAAGCTTTCATAGTATTGTTTTTTTTTGTTTAATATTCGCAATTGCTAGCGAATTTGTTTTTTTTTCTAACGTACAACTATACATATATACAAAATATATTTTTTTATAAAACAATATTATCAAAGTTATAAAATATATTTAAATAATATTTTAGACTGTACATGAGATAGAGTTGGAATACAACTTCCCCTTAAAATGTCGTTTGATTTCAAACATCTCATTATGATGGAAAAAATGAGACTTTAAAAAAGAAAGGATGTATGCATAAATAATAAAAATAAATGTCTTTTCATGAGGTTCATTATTCATTATTTTTTATTATTTTACTGTTTTGTAAAAATAACTTTCTTCTCGTTTAGACTAAATCATTTAAAGAAAAAAAATCAATTGTAGTAAATATGTAATTGATAATTATGTTGAGTGTTATATAGTCTAGATCTCATGACCTGTGGGTCGTGCTTTCAATTACTCATTTAAAATAATTGTATAGTAATCGATTCGTAAAACAGTCTACAATTTCAATGGTGTCAAAGAGACCACGTGAGGTTTATGACCCTGAACCTTAGTTTGAATTCATTCTAAATGTAATGAATTCTTTATTTTTTCATTATTTCCAACAGTTAAAAATCTGACACTATACAATTTTTTCTTTATCATTAACAATCTTTTTTATCACCATTCACATTATTTTTATAATACTCAATAGCTGCACGAACTTTCTCTTCAAGTTCATTCAAGGTTTCTTCACTTATGTAACCATTGTCATCAGCTGATCTACCAAAAGATCTTTTAGAGATAATTGCAGAGAGCATGAGAGTTAGAGCAGGTATTGAAAGACCAAGAAGAAACATTGGATTCATTATATTTTTCATTCCATGTTTTTTAAAGCTACGATAGAGTTCATTCCACATACTCGGCTCTTCACGAGAACCAAGTTTTCCATAAAGCCAAGGTTTAATTTTTCCTGTTTTTGCAATATAGTTATAGTAATAAGGATCATAAGATTGAGCGTATAATTGGGAGTACAGAAGATTACCATCTACCGGAGGACTTGTTATTGGTGGTGGATGCGCGGAATAGACAACAGGACTATTAGTAGCATATGGACCATAGCGTCGATTAGCCCTTTTGTTATAAGAATTGTAACCAGCATGAAGAGATTCTTGTGGTCCATAGTCACTCATCAGTCGTGATTGCAAGTATTTCTTATTAGCAGGTCGGCCTTGATTATAAATATAAGAAGTTCTCATTTCAGGTCGATAATAATATGGTTTATTTTTAATGCCTTGAAACCATGGAGATTGAATAGATCTCAATGATTGAGTTTGGTAAAGTTTTTGAGTCTCTGGTAATTCTGGAATTGATTGAAAATAAGATAAATCGTCAATTTGATCAGGAATTGCTTGATTAAGATTTACTCGTTGGTTTGGTAAAAACTGTAGTGTTTTTATATTGGCCGTACTATAATTTTCAACATTCAATGATGAATCGTACTGGACTGGAGACTGATTAACTTGTGTTTGAGTTTGGAGATATTTTTCCAAAGCATACTGCGACTCTTCAGGCGTTTGTGAATTTAAAAAACTATTGAGCGCTTCGTTTGACACTGATGAAGCAATTTGTCTCGGTGAGGCATGAATTTTCTCTGAACTGTCGCGTTGATTCGTTGAGTATTCTTCTCTTGATTGCATTTGCATATGGGATGTTGAATCAAGTACTTTGATTGACGGATTTGCTGGAGATGCTTGATGTACCATAGCACTTGGCATGAGTTTCGCATTATTATTATTATTATTATTATTATTATTTTTATTTTCATTATTATAACTCACATCTTTTAATTGGACATATATCGGTTTAACATCAATTGATGTATTTAGTAATTTTTTTCTAATCTGATTATCTAAAAGACTTCTTGATTTTGCAGTTAATGAGTCAGGAGAGTTTTTAGTTGATTTATTCGATTCTGATGCTCTTTTTTCATTTGTTCTCTCATAATTCTGTGACTCTTCTGCTGTGTAATCTGTATTGTCTGTTAATGAATTCCCATTAAAATTCAGCTGAGCATCAGCTATGACAATACAAAAGATCAGCAAATAAATTTTTGGCATTTTCTGAAATCAAAATTAATTATAAACTTGCATAAATTGATTTGCAGTGTAACAAAATATATAAACAGATATATAAATAGATTTTTTAATGTAAATGAACTAATTATTTTCTATAACAGAAATTAATGAAAAATAAAATATAATTAGAATTACAATATTTCACGGTTATCAAGTCTATTTATTTAGCAATACTCAACCTATTTTTCTACATTAAAACAGATTTATACGTGATTTTGTTGCGTGAAAATTTTTTTTCACCGGAACGGCATTAGAACTTGACTATGAACAACTTCCTATTCTTATCTTACTAGTTTTATAGGCATTGAGAGTACATTACGGTAAATCATTTTAAGTTCTTTAAAATTCAACTGAATTTTTTTTTTACCGGTATATTTTATGAAGTAAGTAATGAATAAAGAAGAACCATAAATGAAGATAAGATCCCGTTAAGATGGTATATCAGACATACAATAATGCTGTTTATTTGGCGTAAATCCAAGTGACCAACTATTTTTTTAGGTCTAGGAGTATTAAATCAATGACCCAGAGAGCGAACTTGAACGACCCATTCGAGACATCGCCCCAAGACTTTCTAAAACCGTTATGCATTTCATAATTAAATTGATGAATTCAGCACATAAATAAGATTGGTATGTATTCATTAATTCATTGATAACTTTAGATATTCAGATAAGCTTTTTTAGATGATTTGTGATTAATGACAAAAGATTTATGGGTATAGCTTTACAGGGCCAACACTGAATGTCAATATCAAAGCATGTGCAAAGATAAAATTAATGGAAGCTCGTAAATCAGAAATTTAGCAAGCACAGATGAAATGTTGGACCATAATTCGTTATATCGGTTCATCACGGCTCGACGATTGCAACACTTACCAATCACACACTTAGTACGAATTTATGTAAATGTTAACTGAAAGTCTTCTAATATCAATCACGAATATTCAACAACACTGAATCTGTTGAACTTGGAACGTTGATAAAGCAATTAATTACACTCCAAAAATCCACCTGACACCAGTTGATATTGCTATAAACTTTGGCGAGCGCGTCCATCGGAGAGACTAGAGTCAGAAACACTAAGAGATGTTTCAGAATGAGAAAGGCGTCCGCTCTCTGTTGTAAATCCCTACTTTTGATATGATTACCACGCGGTAAAATGTCTCGTTCTCCTTGATCACCTCACCGTCTTCTTTTACTACCGGTAAACATCGCGTGCATGCCTTCAGCTTACCTACATCTCCAACCTGTCTGGCCACTTTCAACCTACGAAAATATAAAAAAGAAAGTCTTTCGTTTAAAGTTCATGAATTAAGTTTATTTTTGTCTTAAATCTTTTTTTTTAATCTCAGTGTCCTCGATTAGGCTTAGTTATTAACTGTTATTAATAACATATTCAGAGCATTAAGCTATTATTATTTACTAAATAATCGTTATTAAATGAGCAATTAAGAATGATAGATCAATTGTCTAAATGTGTAGTTTCATAAAAGAAAAAGTTTTTTAATTTTTTTTACACACTTGACGCGTGCCACTCGTTATTTGTACCGTTAATTCACAGCTATTATACTTAGGTTATCCTGTTTGATTCTAGTACAACAAAAGATTATTTAGTTGTTTTGAGATAATTATTGCATGGCTATGATTATGGTTAAATTGCCATAAAAATGAAAATAAAAAGAAAAAGTTTGAATATTTTTTATTTTTAAAATGTTATTATTTGTATTAAGATGCAATATTATCAATAAATTAAGAACAAAAAAAAAGATGTTAAGTTATGAAAATTAATTGACGCCTACATATTTTTCACGGTCAATATCTTCACACAAGTTCGCAATGATGATCAAACCGTCAATTATATTATATAATTATAGCAGATTACTTTTAATGAATTATATGAACATAAGGGTTTCGAAGCGTCTACTACTCAGTCGACATTCAGATTGCAAGTCTTCAGGATCGATCATGATCATGGAAACAAAAGGCTCGATAAGAAACACATGGAAGAAATGTAAGGACTCAAGTTTCTGTAACAGCTTTCATTTTGATCAAATATTTTACCGGTGAGTATTGCTGACATTTTTTTTTAATTGTCTGAAAGAAAATGAATAAATAACGTATATTTCACAGAATAGGATTAAATATAGGAAACAAACCTTGGCTATGGTTAATAGCTTCTTTATGTATAAGTGGTGTCTGTGGTCCTGGACTATTTTTTTGGAAAGAAGGAATTGATGATGTTGAACTCTACATTCCGGAAAATTCTGTAGTACGCTCTGATGCAATGTGGGTTAAAGAAAATTTTAAAAATGACCTGAAATATGAGAGTATTATTATAACTGCACCAAATGTTCTAGAGCCTGAAGTACTTTATGCGGTAATATTAGTATAGTTGATAAAAAATTAAAATTATTGTTCAATCTTAATTATAGGCTGTAAAAACTAAGATTTGTTTCTAACTTTAAAATTAACAGATAGATGAAATTGAAAATAGTATTGAAAATATCATTGTAAATAATCAAACCTGGAATGATATTTGTGCTGGGTGAGAAACTGATAAAAATACATAAGTAATATAAAATGTAATTAATATAAAAAAAAATATTAATAACTTCAATTATTCAATATATAGATATCTTACATGGTTCCAAAATAATAATTCTACTGATGAAGAAGATTTTCTTAATGAAGGACTTGTAGCTTTGAAAAGTATCATGCCTGAAAAAAGTTGTATATATCAATCAATATTAAAACTTTGGAAAGTAAATGGAATTGACATAAATAGTTTGACAAAAGAAAAAATACTCGATGATATAACGACAGCACTGAAAGTCAGGTATTCTATTAAAAACAATCATAAAAATTCAACAGATTAAATAAAATTATATTTATAAATGAAAAAGAAAAAATAAATAGAAAATCAAGTTAAAATGATTATTTCAGAGATAAAGGAAATTTATTAACAGACATTGCACCGTTACTTTCAAGGATAGAGAGCGATAAAAATACCGGAAAAGTAATTGGTGCTAAAGCAATATTACTAAACTGGATGTTAAAAAAATCAAATCAGCATTCTCCAGATTGGGAACTGGAATTTATCAAAAGAACGCTATTTTCGAATTATTCTTTACCAGAAGGCGTAAAAATTTATGCCATTACTTCACGAAGTTTTAAAGACGTCTTATTTCAAGTTTTACACAATAATTTTGCTATTTTATTTTGTGGTGTGGCACTGATCATGGTTTACGTTATGGTAATGATAGGTAAATGCAATCAAGTTCAACAAAGAATTTATCTATCTTTGATGGGAGTATCTGTGGTTGGTCAAGCAATTTTATCGTCTTACGGTGTTTGCTTCTACATGGGCTATTCCTATGGCCCCATTCATCCTGTTCTTCCATTTTTACTTCTTGGCATTGGAGTTGATGATATGTTTGTGATTATTCAAAGCTTAGAGAGTCTTACACTAACTAAAAAACAACTAAAAGTTCCTGAACGTATTGCACAAACACTTCAACAGTCAGGAATGTCGATAACAATTACATCTTTGACAAATATAGTAGCATTTGCAATTGGAATCACTACTGTTATGCCTTTTTTAGAATCATTTTGCGCATTTGCATCTATGGGAATATTTTTTTTATTCATTTTTGAGATAATGTTCTTTATAAGTTGTCTGGTATTAGATGAAAGAAGATTGGAATTAGCAAAAGATGGATGTTGTTGCCAATCAAAACCTAATTGGAAGCCCAATACATGTAGCCAACGTAATTTACAACATGATGTTTTTATAAAAATTATTGGTCCAATCGCAATGAAACCAAAGATAAAAATTTTCATCATATTATTGACGATCTTTCTGTTTGGTGTTAATATATGGGGAGTATATAATTTGGAAAGCAATTATGACCCATTAATGTACTTAAATAAAGAGTCTTATCCTCTGCAATTTAGTGAAAAACTAATTGAATATTTTCCAAGATATGGGAAATTAGCGAACATTTATTTAGCTGGTGTAGATTATTACGAAGATAGAGAAGCACTTTCACAATTATTTCAAGAACTCAGTCAAAATCCTTATATTAATAACAAAACATTGAATCCTTGGTTTATTGCTTATGACAAATGGTTAATAAATACTACAAAAGGTAAGTACTAATTGAAACTATTGTGAATAATTAAACGCAAAATAATCAATATTATTCTAGATATTGATAGAGATGAATACTTTGGATCTCTATCAGAATTTTTATTAACTAGAAAAGGACAATCTTATGTAAAAGATATAAAATTTAATCGATTACCAATAGTTGATTATAATATTACGGTAAGATGACTAAAAAAAAAACTTGAAATAAAATTGAAAATGAATTATTTTCATTAATTTTAGACTTCGAAAATTCAAATACAGCATGTCCATATGAACACAACGACTGATCAAGTTAGAGCAATGAAAATGATTCGAGAGATTATGAAATCAATTAATTTTACCCAAGGCATTGAACATTTTGCTATTTTTTCACAAGATTATATATCATGGACTGCAAATCAGGTGAATTTTCAATTGACATAATTTAGAATTTTATTTCAATAGTATTCTAGTTGTATAAATAATTTTTTTTAGATTATTGGCGGAGAGCTGATACGAAATTTATGCTTGGAAATTTTTGCTATTGGTTTGGTATCTATTTTAGTACTACGTGATTTCAAAATATCTGTATGGGTGATATGCTGCGTTCTACTTACATTAGTAGATTTATTAGGGTCTATGCATTATTTAGGATTGACTATTGAAATTTCTACCAGTATTATTATTCTTTTGTGCGCCGGATTATCTGTTGATTATGCAGCTCATGTAGGACTTGAATTTACTCTGCTCAAAGGAACGAAAAATGGTAATTGAATATATTTGCCTGTTTATTCTTTTAAGAGATTAAATAATAATTTAGAAATATTCTTATATAAATATCACTCGGATTAATTTACATTTTATTTATCTTATTTATTAAATAATAGAAAGATCCATCGCTACGTTAGGAATTATAGGTCCTGCTGTTTTTAATGGCGGTTTGAGTACCTTTTTAGCATTTGTTCTACTTGCTACAAGTAAAGCATACTTATTTAGTACTTTTTTTAAAGTAAGTTTACTTTTCAATTATCATTATTTAGGTATATTTCATCTGTTTCGACTAAAAAAAATTGATAAAAATTTTTTGACACTTTGTTTTTAGCTTTTCACATTAGTTGTGATGTATGGTCTATTCCATGGTTTACTTTTTTTGCCAGTCGTGTTGAGCATTTTTGGACCAAACAATAAAAATGAACTTGAAGTCAAAATTGATAGTATGTCTTGGGATCCTAAAGACTCAAATAAACTTTCTACAATTCCACTTTAAATGAAAAAAAGTAAAAATCGGACGCCAAATAAGTTAAATTAATTATAATTACTGCTTTGAATTTTCCACTATATTACTTTAAAAAGTTATTTTTAAGGTATAAAAATATTAGTAAATATTATTATTTACATTTAAAATAAATTTTTTTATACTCAATGATTTTTTATTTTTGTCTTCTTGGCTTTACTTCAAGCCATTCATCTTCAACAGCAGTTTCTTTTTCATGTTCTGACATTTCGTCTTCATTTTCACCATTACTAACTATACTAGTCGATGGTCCATCCCTAATTTCTCTTCGTATCATATCTCTTGATAAAATCCATGATTTTAATGCCGGTAATTTTTCCATTTCCGTCATTGCTGTTTTCCCATTACCATTGAGACAATATTGATAAAATCGTAATAATTGTTGAGCAACTTCAATTGCACTGTTATCTTGTAATTCTGTATTGAATTCAGTATCCATGTATTCTTCTAACTCTTCTGCAACTTCATCACTCGAAAGGTTCTCTACAATACAAGTACAACATTGTCGGAATTAAAATCTTTTATTAACTAGTTCATAAATAGAGTAATTATTTTCTACCATTCATATAAATAAGTTCAGTAATGTATGGGCAGAATTCAATCGCTTTATTTTTAGATCCCATGCCATGTTCAACAGCCATCTAAAAAGTAATTACAATTTTTAAATCATTTAAAAAAAAGAAACGTATTTATGTATGAGTATAGATTCTAAAAAGATGTATTATTTACCCTTAATGCAGTCCAATTACTAAAAATACGTTGTGTAATTTGTAGAAAAAAGTCACGAGTATTCTCCATGATTGATTCAATTAAAAAAAATTTTTGGAATACCTATTGAATTTACATTTATTTTCTGACCTCATAACCTTTAGATATGTAAAGTTGTGAATGTAAAAATATCAAAACAAAATTATATACAAAAATTTCTACACATATTAATACAATAATTGTAATTTTATTGTATTTGAAAAGAATTTTTCAATTACATGAAAAAATAATTCATACAACGATAGAAATTTGTGAAGCCGGTGTACAACACATTTTGATAGATAATAATTTCCATTATATATATAATTCAGAATTAGCAGGCACTATAGATACGTCAGAAAATTATTTGCTATAGTATCGTTTGTTATGTCGGTAATTTTGAAAACTTCTGTTACAATATTACCGACGTGATGAGGAACAAGCTTCTACGACAGACCGTAGTGGCGCAAATTTGGCGCGTAATATATTAAAATAAAAATGGTGGCATTTTTAATATGAGTTGTGCCTAATTCTCAAGTTAAATAAGTAATGTAATCATTTTTGACTAAAAAGTCGTATAAATATTAAAAGTTAAATGTTTATAATAATAAAATTACAAAAATGTGGTGTTTGAAATGAAATTAAACTTAACCATTAAGATTCACTGTGAGTATTTTTCGATAAATTTTTTTTTATTTGAAATAATCATCAATTTTATGTAAACCATAATTAATTAACTTAAATACATTCCGGTTAATAATTTATCATATTCATTCAATTTTTTAGCATACAAGTAGAATATGTAAAAAAATTATAAAAACAATTAAAGTTACTCTTATTTTTTACATTAAACACATGCCAAAAATATTATGCCTATTTTATGTCCATCTAATAAATGTAAATCATCAGTAAAGTAATTGAAAAGATAAAGCAATCGTTGTTAATTGGGTAAACGTTGTACATCCAATTTATTAGATTTTTAAGATTACAGAGTACGATCATTCAATTGAAATAGGGAAAATACATTACTATAATAATAAATTCATTATAGATTCTATGTAGACATATGGCACTCTTATTGGATTTACATTGAAGAATATAAAAAAGACCTACATCATGTTCCTAATTATTAAACAATATTTTCATAAAACATATAAGTATATTTTTATTGTTGAAATGCATCTAGGCTTGACTTTTATAAGTAAAATTAATATCACTATATTGACATTTATTTTGAATGTTTCATACCAGAGCTTAAATTATTACTGTTTACATAATTTAATCCTAAATTTCAACAGTCATTGTCATTAATTATTTGATTAATCACACGCGATATATTTACGCTTCTAAACATTATAACATTATTTTTTACTCATTTAATTATTATTATTATTATTATTTTTTTTTTTTTTGTAAAAACCAACGAGCGCGGCATTCACCATTCAACATCCATAAATTTATTTCAAATATTTTAATACTGAAACACGCGTATATTAGATTTATTTCTACATTAATACGCCACTTAACATAGGCAGACATTCTCTGCACACAACATACACTTAGGCGCAGTTTATTTTTAATTTATTCATCACTTAAGAACAAACTTAATTTTTTCGTAACGATTTCTGAATCTTTTATATTGCGATTCGTTGTCATCACGAATATAAGTATTATTATTTATACATAAAATTTTTATTTCCTCTTAATAATAAAAATTCTTAAAGACTAATTAATGTGCAAACATAGACAATTACTCAATTATTTAATCATTATTGTATACAGTAAATATAAAATTAAAAGATTTCGATGTCGAATAATAAAATTATCGCTGTACACATATTAGCACATTTTTATGATGTGTATCAATCACATGATAAAACAATCCATTTATTACAATCAACATTTGACAATCTGCTCTTGAAAATGAGTAAAAAATAAATATAAAAAAATTAATACTTAAATATATAAGTATGTATATATATTTTTATATATTAATATATAAACAAATGATTTTTAGGCCGAGAATAAATTGTAGAAGTATCATTTCTGTCTTCTTGCTAATTATCGAGGAACTCTGTAGGCAATTGATTGATTGATTAGGTTTCTCCCTTGAATGGAATTAATTGAGATGGTGTGCGGTATCAAACGTATAGTCTAAAAAACAATTAACGGATGCGAACGCTGTGAAGCCGTTCTAATCAGTACAGTCTTTTATGTTTGTGTAATGAAAATAAATTATTATCCTGGCTGCTGTACTGAGTAATCAGTATGCAAGCCATACATTGAATGCTAGACCCAATATTGATTTCTTCTGAGCAAAGGATTAGTTCTTCGAACTGTGGTAGCAGGTTGACAGGGTAATTCTGACGTATCAAAACTACTCCAATCATCAGCATCAGGAACTCCATATGGATATCTCGCAGAAACGTCTGCGTCTGAACTGGCAGCACTGTCTAATGGGTTTAAAGGTGTGACTTTACATTGAGGAAGTGTTGTGATTGTTGGAAGAGGTGTGGAAGAAGTTATGTCAAGATGATCATTGCCAAAGCGTTTAAGGTGAGGCGTGCTTGGCATCAAATGATCTGGAGGTCTTGGAAGAGGAATAACACCAATAGTTGGTGTTGTATCTGTTGTTTTTGTCTCTTGAGTACTTTTGTATCGTTTATGTCTACAGCGAATCGTAATAATTACAAGCACTCCTAGTACAAAGACACCTAGTAACATTCCTAAAATGAGAATATAATCATAATTAACGCTAGGAGCAATCGCCATTTCTCCTTCATGTCCTACTGGATCCATAGGTCCACCTAGTGTGCTATTATTTACTTCTGGATCGGATTTTATTTTTATTTCAAATACTCCATCAGCAGGTTGATATGCTGCCACTGTAAGTATAAACTGAAAACTGTCAGGGAGACCTTCAGCATTTGTCGCTGGGAGTCTACGACAAACGACATAAATTACTCCAAGAATAATATCTCGATGGCTAAATCTTGATATTTCTCGTTCCCGGCTGCTTTTTTTGTCTCCAGAATTTCTTATAATCCGTTTTAATTTGCAATACCGAGATTTACTTGTTACACGATAAATTGGATTATCATTAGAAGCTTCAGCTAAAGGCGTTGCATCTAAAAAGTCTAATGTTATTTGATTTTTATCACCAGCATGTGCTGGCATTTGTTTGATTATCACCAGAGGAATGACTTTGATATCTATTTTAATCCCACGCACTTCGTAATCACTTAGTCGTGCTGAAATAATAAAACTGTCATTAGAAGCACTCATGTCCGTCTGAATATAGACGACACTTTTAGACAAGAGGTCTGGATGTTTAAACGTCACAGCTACTTCATCTTTTACATAAAGCATCCCATACTTTGGTGATACTATAATATTATAAGTGACACGTTCTTGTCTAGCATTAGTGTCCAATTTGACATTTTTCTCTGTTACTATACCCATATTTGAACCCTGTTGAAGAGTGATTGGGCTTGTTGTTACATTTAATTTAATTGGTTGTACGTGAATATTGAATACTTTGTATACTGGACTGAACCCACCGTCGGAAACTCGAAAGTAGAATGAAGCAGATGGCGATGATCCACTATGTTCGTAGACTAATCGATTTGAATTCACGTCTTGTTGAGTAAATTCATTTACTTGTTTTACTTCAGAAGAATTTTGTTCAAAAGAAAAAAGTAATAATCTACCAGCTGATGGTCCACTTATCACACCGTACACAAGCTCTTCTGGTTTAGTGTCCGGATCTGTTGTCAATAAATTCTCTCGCGTTATTGTTTGAGTTTGATTCTGAACTACTGTAATAAGCGGACTTTCTGTTTCCAGTTTGAATGGTTGATCATTCACTGGTAAAATAATCACTGGAATTGTAGCATTGCACAGCATCACGTAACCGGGCGTGAGGTAAAGAGAAAACTGAATTTGATCTTCCAAGCTATCGGAGTGATCGTGATAGTATGCGACTTTTGATCCTTCGATTTGGGATTGAGTAAAAGTTGTAATGTTTAGATCAGGAAGGAGCATAACGTGTCCGTGAGTTGGTTGATTTGTTAGTTTTGATATAACTTGAGGATTTTCTATTCCTGTTTTTGTTCGTAGGTATTCGATTATTTCACTGATATTCATGGATATTCGAGCTGACTCGCCTTCTTTCACTTGGACAGGCTTTACAGTAATATATCTGCCTAGGCCACCACTTGATACAGAAACATCTATTTGAAAGATCTGCAATGAAAATATTTATTCATTTATTCATAACCTGAGTAAATTTATTTATAAACTATGAAAGTTTTGAGGATAACTTTATTGAAGACTACAGTGAGAATAAAGTTTGGTGACAGGTAATAAATGTAGATTGAGAAGAGGATTTTATGACATCTAACAAAGTTTGTCAATAATTAATGGATGATAGCAAATAGTGAATATAAATTATTTCTTATAAATTACTCGGAGATATTCAATTATTTATTAAATATAAAATTCAATTAATTTAGAAAAGATTTTTATCATTCACGTATAGATAATTTTCTTTTAATATAAATTTTAATATAAAACATACGAAGGGTATTTTAGTAACATCAAGAATCTTTGTCTAATACCTAAATACAATTTTTGTACAGTCTACTGGGTCTAGACACTTCTCTATTGTTCATTATTCTAATATAATATATATGCTTTACTCTAATTACTTAAGAAATAGAAGCTCCACAATGGACTGAATATTATTCTAAGATTAAAAATTTTTTATTTAATAATTAATTTTTGAGTTATATAATATTACCTGATTTTTGATCACTTTTGCAAAAGATGTCTCCACATCAAATACAAAAGAATCATTAGTTGATAAATCCATGAATTGCTTTGTATGTTCATACGTCACTTTACTTTCATTGAGGTCTTTTTGCGTAAATCTGTCAACTTCTAACCAAGTTCCCTCGTTCGTTTCCATAATTATCTTTCCGAGCTTGGAAGATTGACGTACGATATACTTAATTTCCCGTTCAGAATCAGAGCACAATGTCAGCAACAGATTTTCAGTAATAGGTTTCCTCGTCAATGGAAAAATATTCAAACCATCATTTCTTTTAATCAATAGTTCAACTGGAACAGTTTCTATTGTAACATTGTATGGATGAGTTATATGAACACCGTCAAATAATACAAACGTAAATCCAGCTTGCGAGTCTTTAGTGTGTGTTAGTAAAACCATTGATTGATTTATTTGTTCTTGTGTAAAATTGTAAATATCAATAGTAGGAAATGTTCGGAGAGAAAAATATACATTTTTAATGCTGGTAACGTTATAAATAATTTCTGATGATATAGTATCATTGTCTACAGCTAAAAGATTGGTTGAAGTTAAAATTACACTTCCACCTTGCCATAATTTTATTGTTGATTGATTTACAAGTATAGGAATTTGATCATTTACCGGTTCAACGTTTATCCATACATCCACTGGCTGACTAGATTTATCTCCGGCAATAATAACTATCCGAAAGTAATCAGAAGTGAATTCATCTCCATTGTGTTTGTAAAAAATAATTCCAGCATCTAACTGTTTTTGCGAAAACTTTTTCGTTTGATTATTCTTAATTGAATCCATTATCACACCATATTTGGGTTTATTTGTAATCTGATAGTTGGTTAATTTACCAATAAAGTAAGTTGTAATAACATGAAAGTTGGATGACTTAAGGGTTACACTTTTACCTTCAACAACGGTTATATTATCAACTTTTATATAAAGCTTGTCAGGGACTATTAGGAAATCAATTACAAGTCCTCGCATCCACGTTATTCCATTTGTGACATCAACAACGAAACTGTCTTCTGTTTGATTAGCAACTGACTGCACGTAGTAAACACGACCCTCGTTAATTACACTCTGATCAAAGTGCCTGACAAGATTCGCCTCGTAGTCCTCTTTCGCTTCTTCGCTGTGCCCATCACTAGTTGTTTGTATCTCAAGATAACCATTTCGTGGCCACTCACGTATCAAGTAAGTTATCTCTGCGGAAGGTATTTTTGGATGACCAATCTCTAAGTTCCTTTTACTTACTGGCACACTAGTACCCTCTTCTATCAAGATAACTCGATTATTTTCTACAATCAATGGTTCCCAGTAACTCTTTGCGTATACTTTTATAATTACCCGAGTTTCAGCTGATACTTCACCCACTGTTACTCTTACTCGGAATTCATCTTTAGTCATTGACCCACCTAGATGTCGATAAGACACTAAATTATGTAAAAGTTCATCTCGATCAAAGGTATCTATTTCTCGAGAATTTTTTAATATAACTCCATGTTTTGATCTGTTGATAATAAAAAACTTTATCTCTTTGTCGTTGATGTCAACATTAGTAGTTATATCTAAGTCTTTTGTACTAAAAGTAACTGTGCCATTGAATTGAACGATCGTTGCATTAGTCTCTAAAAAACGTACATAAGGATGACTTGCTCGAATCTTTAGACTTCCAGGAATTTGTGAATTACCATCACTGATGTCGAAATCAAAACTTCCAAATTCCGATCCGTGATGTTTGAATAAAATACGACGATCATTAATGCTCTGCTGGGTAAATTCTTCAAGACGAACAGCTGGCTCTTCTACTGAGTATATTTCTCCATTTGAGATATTTCTTACAGTATACCTAAGATCACTAGCACGAGTTCCGGTGTCTTTATCGATGTAATTAAGATCTCGGCTCATTATCAAACGTTTTCCATTAATAACGACGTTGAAAATTCCACTGGTAGATCGTTCAGGAGGATTATCATTAATTAAGCTTATTTGAAATCGAAATTCACCAGCATACATGAAGTCTGTATTGTCAGTTGATACAGCAACGTATCGAAATGAGTCATGAGTCGTTTCAGAGTCATCGTGCACGTAGTAAACCGATTGGCTTAGAAGTTCTTCTGAAGTAAATGAAGTTACGTTGGATCTTGCTGTCTGATTTGAAAGACACTGAACAGACAACCATCCGTGACGTGGTGCTTTAGTAATATTATATTCGAGTCCGCTCACTTTGTACTCCTTTGGATTCATTCGAGTAACACTTAAAGCTACTTGTGATCCTTCCATTAAATTTAAAGTCTCCAACGTTTCTAGTACCTTTAAACTTGCGTCAATGGAATACTTAATTGAGAGGCTTGAACTCAAGGGTTGACATTGTGGTGCGCTCACTTGGAATAAAATTTCATCTTGAATCGACGAATATGCTTTCTTGAATAATCGATATTTCAATTTACCCATATCAATGTCTTCTTGGGTAAATTTATCACCTTTTAGTAATTCACGTACTCCTAGAATTACATTACCATACTTAGTAGATGTTAAAATTGTAAATTCAATTTTTGATGATGGTGTAATTAATGGATTCGTTTGATACTTTAAATTAACATTCGTTAAATTGATTTCATTAGTATTGGTAAAATGTATAGGAGTTTTCATAACTTCCTTTAGTTCCATGTCAATAAAAGAAATTTTAAAATCAAAAGTTTGCTGTGTCTTGAGTTCTTTCACGCTTGCTTGAAATTTAAAGACATCTTGGCTTGGACTTCCTGTAGTGTGGAGATATCTGATAAAACCCAATTCAATTTCCTTGTTTGTGAAATTATTCGCATTACTCCAGTAACTAGTTGGCTCTTTTAGCCTTTGGATAACACCATACTGAGGCGGTACTATGATGCTGTATAGTATTTCAATACTCGTATCATCAGAATTAGTAGCAAAAGATAAATTTGCCGAAGTTAAATACGAAAACGATTGATGCACTACTACTAAACCAGTGTTATGCTTCAACTTTATCTGTAATGGGTAAGCTGATATTCTCAGTGAGGATGGTTTACTCGTTGCTATCCCGTCACTCACTTGAATTCCCAGTATTGCATTCGATTTAGCTATAAAAAAAATCATCATTTTTTTTCCATCAATCACGAGTCACATACAATATAACAAGCTTACATGCATGAAATACTCACTATTTCCATGATGAACGTAGGAAATGAGACCCTGTGCCAATTCAGCCTGGGTGAAAGTCTCTACGGGACTAGATGATTGATTAACTTTTTCAACGTGACCAGCATCAATGTCAGTGCGTAAAATAGTGTATACAAGCATATCTGCGGGTGTATCGGGATCCACTGCCCACACCAGCTCTTTGTTTAAAGTTTTCCGTGTTCCCTGTTAACAATATTAATCCACATTGTCATATTGATTAATCTCAGGTATGTCTACATGCCTGTCCTGTGGTCTAAATAATTTAGTTAATCTGTCAAACACTAATGGTTAGAACCAAATGTGCGAGCTTGGTTTAAGCGGTTAAACCTTCTTTGTTTACCAACTCCAATTATATCACAATATTTACGGATTATGATTTGTTGATAATCAATTTCAAAATTATTAAGATATAAAGATGATGGCAGAAATATAATTATCTCCAGTAGGTAAAAAATATGATCAACCATATGGGCAGCCTGATCATGTTATCCTACAGTATACTATAGTGTTAATAAATTAAAAAATTAAATTTAATAACAATTCAAGACTTACCCTATCCTACTACTGCCAACTATCATAATGCTAATTATTTAATGAAACTTACTTGGGCAAGCCTTAGAACCTTGGTGGTAGGTATTTCTAGATGTGGTGGGTCATTCACTGGTGTAATATTAACATGGAGGGGAAATCTCAGACGACTCTGTAGATAACCAGGAAGCGTCACGCCAATTCCAGCCGTCAGTTTTAACTCCAATATCATGGAATCCTCTGGGTTTTCACTACCATCATGAACATAGTGTACCTGTAATTTTATTCATGATTCTTTTCAGCATGTTATTCCTCATTTGTAGGTATTTATAGTATAATAAATAAACAAAAGATATTTAAATAATAAAAAAAAAATATTAAAGTTTCATTCAGTTTTACAATCATGTGCCACTTAAACAAAGTCATGGCTCATTAAAAATACGACAATTAGCATACCGCGAGGGTTGTCTGACTCAATTATTCTAAAAAGTAGTTCGCAAGGGAAAATAAAGCTGTGGGAAATTAATTCAAAAGTCGACGCTACAAAGTTGCCAGCAAAGATAAGTCCCAAGTGTAGAACATACGGCGCTCACCAAAATTAATTTTGAAGAAAAAAAATATCTTTATAACACCAGAAAATATATAGTTAAATTAAGGTACAAAGAATATTTTTAGATGAAAATTTTTAAACTCTTTATTAAGTTTTATTCTTATAAAAGTATATCAATTCTGATGGCAAAATGGCTTTCTTGATAAGTTTAAAAAAAAAAAAACATTAAAATTAGTAAAATCGAGTTAATGTTTAATATTATTTAATATTATTATTTTTAACAAAAGAATGTTTTATTTTAAATGTAAAAATATTTTTTTTACTTTTTACAATTAATGATGAGATTAATAGAAAATATTTCAAGCTGTAAAAATATTTTAATAGAAATTTTCAATATTTCCTCAACACTTAAAACTTTTTTTCATTACACTTTATATAACTGAAAAGAGAATATAAGAAAAAGGGGAAAAAATTCAAAGATAGAGAAGATTAAATGTGGATGATTTTTTGTTATTTTAATGTCATATAACGAATCTAGATATATGTATAAATGTTAGTTGGCTGGACAAATCACAAGTTTAAAGGCGACAAACGGGTGTACTTTTATCACTCGACTCTCTCCCTAATGCTTCTAAAGTTAGGTCCTTTCTCGCACGTACTATCTATAGACCATTCTCCAAGACTATTAGAAGACGAATACGTGATTGCTCAGTCGGCGCTTACAAACTCATTTCTTCACTTTTTTCACTGATCCACAAGATTAACCCAAGACTCAGTCAAACTCTCAACGTATACCACTTCTTCCATAAGTTTTCACTAATTTTTTATACTTTTTCCTAATAATATGTATGACACTTTTACTTTTCTTTTATACAATTTAATACATTTTCATTTATACATGCATATATACAATAGTGTTAAAAATTACTTCAACTGTCTATCAACTATCGCAAAAGCCAATCGATTATATGAATTCGAAACTTAGTCTGCAGGACAATCCAAGGGTATCGCTTGTGTTATTTAACTTTACTTCAGTATTTCTAACAATACTCATATGCATTTGAGAACACTTTCCGAATTTAAGTTTCATAGAAAGTTTAAAGACCCAACCACGAAACCACTGACCGAGGAAAACTCGAAACTGCATATCTAAAGTAGAAATATGGATGTGTACTTAAGCTAGATAGAGAAGAGCCTTAAATAGAACAAAAAAGTACATAGAAATAACAAAAAATCCGAGATGTTTATTAATAACTGTTTGTAGTTGTACTTGTTAAATGTGGTCTGGTTATTTATAACACCTATTCTACTTGCTTTTGAAGATTTTTCTATTATGTTCTGTCTAAATTATAATTATTAAAAAGAGTTTGTATTAGAAAATATGAAAATACTCAAATTGACTTAAACAATAATAATAATATTATTTCCAACAGTAAACTTTGCACTGACATGGAAGATTTTAAATTTAATAATTATACACTTCATAACGTTATTATTTATGATTATTATTTTCATTTTAGTTAGTTTTAATGAGAAAATTTAAAAAAAATTCCTGTGCATGACTGACTGTGTTAAATAGTAATATTTAAAGAGTCTCATATATTTTAACACATTTTTTTTATAGATAAAATTACATCATTAAGCTTCTTCTTCATACTGATGTAATTATAATTAATTATTTGTATTTTTATTGTATAGTCAATTATTAAATGTATGATTTAATTACAAATAATACCAGTTGGATAATTATTTTAAATTTTTGAAGGGTATTTCTTCTTTAAGCATGCTCTAAATAAATAACTGGTACTTTTATAAAATTGAATTCCAAATATTTATTTTTCTTGAAACTAAAAACTTGGAAACTGTTTGAACATTTATCGAAATATTGAATATTTATCTTCTTTTAATATATTGAAAATGTTATTTAATTTATACTTTCAATTGAATATCTTAAATGTTTAAACATATATTAGTTTTCATATTATATTTTAATATTTGATATTGGCAAAAAATATTTGATATAAAATATAAATATTATGAAAAATATTCTAATCACAAATAATGTACATTATTTAGAAAACAATAAAAGATTT